>CM067320.1:47279514-47665484 GCA_034231615.1 Meghimatium bilineatum | reverse complement strand
AGATTCATCCCGTGTTGTTGCCGGAGATTGAAACAAACATTAAACTATATAATCTATATATTTGGTCATTTAATGTGTACCCATTGTGGTGATGTACACTTCTTCAACCTCGGACCTAATTTGGTTATAGCAGACTTTATGACTATCAAAAATAAAGGAGGTAGTGGTTCATGTAATCATGTCACCACGACTCCGGTACTTATTGTTAGTGTAATCTATATATAGTGACACTATATTCCAATGAATGGTTACTGAATATCATGACAAACTGTTATCTAACAAATCCTAGAATAACATGGATACATGTGAACAGATGTACATATTGGACGCAAAAGTATGACACTCGAAGCACTGCATGATGTTTTATCCTGTCGTGATTGTTGCTGTTGTTACGAGGCTCGCTCCATCAAACTGTGATATACGTTTTAAGCTTCTTGTTCCGACAAGGTAAGATAACCCTGCTTGTCGTGATGCACGTTGGAATATACATGTTCTTCTGTTAGAACTTGTGATTCCTCAGAGCAGTGATCCATAACAGACAGTTCAATTTTCTCAACTATAGCTTTAGTAGTCCCGTGTAATTTGTACGTTTGACTAGTACATGGTTGTATGATCTTTTCGTGGCGAAATGAACAGCTTTTGTTAGTTTGTGACAAACAATTGAGGCTTTCATGAAACTTTGTCTGAAATCGTCGCTGAGAAAGGCGTAAAGCAGTGGTTTAACATGCTGTTTGTGTAGGATAGCACAGTGAAGCCGTTAATCAACAATACACGAGTAGTATCCTTTGTGGTGATAGCGACCAGAGTCCCGTGAACTTGGAAGCACCAATACGGCATCCAGCAGACCACATACACAGTGACTAAGGTAAAGATGAGTCGAGTGACACGACCACGAGACCTACGATTCCCTTTAGATTTTCTTGCAGCACCCACACGTCCAAGTCTTATAATGACCAGAATATATAGAACGGATATAAAAAATACTGGAATGACAAACCCTAGAATGAAGGAATACCATACAAATGCAGTGTTAGGGGGAATAATCTGATCAGATGGCCATTCAATCATGCACGAGTACTTTCCTCAAGTGTGTGATGTTGTATCGTAGTTGTGTACAGAATAACCGGCAACATGACTAGAAACGACAGTAACCAGACAGTAAACACATGCACAGAGCTACACGTGGTGTTCTGTACTTCAGTGACTGAATCGGGTGACACACCGCCATATATCTATCTGCACTCATGACACACAGGTTGAAGGCACCCCCAAAGATGTTTATGGCACACAGCACGAAGTATACTTTGCACATAATCAATCCAAAAATCCAATGTTTCTTAAGAACAGTTGTAGCTGTAACCGGTAGCATAACAAGAAAAAGAACATCAGAAAAAGCTAAGTTTAGAATGTACATATTGGTCACTTTAGTCATTTTGGTAGACGTTAAAACCACATAGATGACCAGGCCATTACCGACCAGGCCAAATATGCAGATGAGGAAATAACATACTAAATTAACGTGATCCAGCACTCTTTGGTACGTGGTGGTGTGAATATTCCAGTGTAGTTAATATCTGCAAGTATTCCACACTTATGCATGCTGGTTGCCGTGACAGAAGCAACACCACACGTGTAGTCACCTGCATAGTTTGTGTTTTCCAAAGTAGTTTTCAAGTCAGTCATGGTTGATTGCACTCTCACAAATCAGTGTCACGAAGTGGAGGTTGTGATTGACAGACAGAGACTGGCACAGGAAGCTAAATCAATGTCACAGTAGAATAAACAAAGCACTAACAAATTCCAAGAAATGAAATAAGAAACGATTATGTAATATTGCGCACACAAAAAAAAGACAGTTAAAAAGAAACAAATAAAGAAGATTAAACTTTAAAAAGCAGAATAAATTAGACTTTAAGAGATCAAGAAAAATGAGCAAAAATATTAATACATAAATAACGCAGAAAAGCGAAACATGAAGCACGAGGATTAAATATATCAAGTAACAGAAACAATGTCAAGTTAATTAAATAAGGTAAGTGCATGAAAAGTTCACGTTGTACCAATCATGATATTGAAAGGAGTAAGTGTGATTAATCAATACTGAATTGTTGGAAGTAATAGCGTCTTCCTTATCGTAATACTAGCAGAGATTACATAGTAGTTAAAATACTGAAGATCTACTTAAGATGCAAAGTACTAAAGTATATTAGGTAAACGCGACAAAATGTTAAAACTACATAAATAGACTAATAACTGATAACTAACTGATTCATTCTGTGTAGCCTATCCAGTTGGTTGGTCTTTTTTCTTCAAATATGAGTATTATTTGTGGACTTTGTATCCACAGCCGTGAGCTTTTAATGATATTATGTGTAGTCATTAAACAATTTATTTTATAAAATGTAATGAAGTGTACTGTTATATTTCTCTTTATGTTGAAATCATCTGACCTGTTTAAGTGTAACTAAATTGTTTGGGGTATATGAGAGCTGAATACAAAGATATGTTGATAATTAAGTCACTATTATTGCAATTTGTAGGCCTATATATCTTTTCTCATTGGAAGTGTACACAATATATTATTTTGCAGGGAATTTAGTAGGAAGTGTTCATATGCTACAAAATATGTCATAAAATGTATTATTTAAATGTAGAGAGCTACGGTTTTAAACCTACGGATGAAAGGAAACACAGGACATTTCGAATACGAACAAGAAAGACGAACGATTGAGTTTGTGACAAAAAAGGAAGCAATCACGATGTCGGTACACAGTCCATTGCCATTTAAGTAGAACGTTCACTTGGGAATACAGGATTTTCCTGGTGTAGATGTTTCTTAGTGTGCATTGACCCGAGAACTTCCTGTATTGTTGTTTCTGCTGTAGAAGTGTCCAAATTCCATTCAGGATGACTTCATGGTCTAGAAGACACAGAAATTGGAATATAGTTAGCCCTACATCTTTCAAAAATGATCATAATATTACATATATATTCTTGAGCTAACAATAATTTGTATATGAATATTTGCATATGTTTATAGATTGCATATTAAACATTTAATATTTCATTTAATATCTGTTGTTATCAAACAATCAATATATATTTCTATAAATGAAAACTATATTTCTATAAATGAAAACTATATTTCTATATATGAAAACTATATTTCATAAATTTTACTTTCACAACTAATTCTTCAAATTCAATGTAAATGTATTAAGACAACAATTGTCAGGTTAGTATAGTTACAGTCTGCACTTGAATAACATTTGATACAAGAACTATCTTACAAGAAACTATAACTTAAATATGGAGAAATTATGTTGAATCTCTTTTAATTTAGTTAAAATGGTTTATAGTTTCTCTTACATTTCCGCTCTCTGTTTAAGAGCGTGTCTTTCGGTGATATATGACTTATTGGCTAATGGAAAACACGTATTCTTTATGGCTCATTTAACTATGTCATTGATTTGCATTGGCTGGTGTATAAATTATAATCATAGTGACTAATGAAAATCACGAAATACTTAAAATAATCATTAAGAAAATTAGTTTTCCCCATTTGCCAATATGTCTTATATATTCAAGGGTCACGTCGTGAGCATATGTTTACTTTCTGTTACTAGTGTTTATTATGTACTTTTTTTTTTACTTCTAAGTTTTAATTTTTCTAGATTGTGCAATTACTCTAATGTGCTATGTTGCAGGCATATGTGTTACGTTCCAAGTTATACTATGCCTTAATATTGTTTCCTTCTTATAGTTCATGCCGTGTTTTGATCATTGTTAATCAATAGTTTCATGTCGTGTCAATCATTCCTGATACTCAATACAAGTATTGCCATATGCTACAATGCCATATTGACAGACATCTTTTATCTTGATTACCTCTAATTCACATATTTCAAGATGTCTTCATTACGATTTACATATGTCAATGATGACTCGGCATTCTTCTAAAAAAACCACATGTCCTCTATGTCTACATAATATTTTACTATTCTGCTGATTGTCCAAGATTCACTTCCATATATCATCATTGGTTCCGTATAACTTCTAAGAACTCTCTCATCTCAATTGACAGAATTGTGATGTCCGTGGAATAATAAAATTATAGTATATATATATATATATATATATATATATATATATATATATATATATAATTGTATTATAACGTTGATGTAGTTTTACAAATAAATACAAAGTTGCAATTAATTATTTTATATTATGTTAATCATGTATACATATACTCTCTGTGTGCATACAAGTACATTTTTATTACATCAATGTGCACATCATCTTAAAATGGCTCATGCAAACTAAAGCTGGGAACATGAAACATTGCAAACATTTCATTTGTGGCATGCATATAGATAACTATACTATGGTACGTTGGGAAATTCATGATACAATTTCGACAATGTTCAGTAAGCATCAATTTCACAAACTGCACTAGGAATTCGCTTGTCCTCTAATGTTATCATTAACTAAACGAAAATATTTATTCCTTGAGAATGGTAATATTTTATAGAATATTCCTATTTCAGGCTACGTAACTTTGCAAAGCAAATATATTAAAGTTTTACCTCAATACAATTGGCAAATAGTCACTGTACTTGTCCATTTTTATGTTGGGGATATAACCTTATCCGCACACAATCACAGATGCGTAAAGAATTCCTCGTTTTGAATGGCATCATAACTATATTTGATTTGTGCTTGTACTGGAGAGACACAACTTAAAGTATACTCTACGGCAGGGCTCGGCAATCTTTTGCTAACTGTGTGCCAACTTAAGGCTTCAAATTATTCAGAGTGCCAACACCACATATCATTTTATACAAGTCGAGGCTAATATTCTTATTTTACCATATATTAAATTTTTAAATTTTAATTAATTAATATAAAGTGATATTCAATCATAGGCCTATGTAAAGTTTTAAACAACATTAAAAGAAATATAGTTTCTTGAAAGATTTTAAAAAAATACTTTTTTATTAATAATGGGAGCCTTGCCCTTGCATGGTCTTGGCAGGAAACGTGACGAGTCTGCGTGCCATTTGAAATTGCTTGGCGTGCCAAGTGTGGCACGTGTGCCATAGGTTGCCGACCCCAGCTCTACGGGATGCCTACTGAAAATAAATATACGCATTCTATTAGATATATAGAGGACACCCTCTTCCTCATTATGAGTGCTTGTGATGCGCCCGAATCCACATGAGACGCAATTAATTCATAATACAATAACATTCAATATATTTGAGCCAAGCGTCTTGAATGCATTCAAAACGACGAAAGACAATCATGCTGTATAAATCACGTTACCTGTGCACTTATGAACATCAATTCTGTTTTGTCATCATTATTCCAAGACTGTTAGCAAATAATTAACATACTACATGCAGCAGTCTGCTAGAAATGTGTAATATACAAATAGAAGGAATTGTGAACGGCCATGAATATATATATATATATATTTATCTTGAAATATATCAAAGATGTATATTGAGGTATATCATGAATGTATATTGTGGTATATCAATTTGTTAAATGAGGGATTAAAGCCTCTTAGCTGAGGCACGACCCTTTCAATCTAATACAACAATGTGGTATATCAATAATGTATATCATGAATGCATATTGAGGTATATCATGAATGTATATCTATAATTCTTGAGTTAATTCTAAATAATATGTAAGTTTTCATTTGCTGACGTTATTTTTCTTGCGTTTGAATGTCGTCTTCTGAGAACTCTCATGTTTCCTACGAGCGCTTTAGTTTTGCACTGTCGGTTTGTTAGACTTGCCACAATGTTGTTTCCGCGTCTCCAAGTTGTTAAAACGTGTTCTAATCTATCAAATTCTGAAAAAAATACACATATTCCATTTAGAAAACACTGAAATACCAAACTGTACTTCCATTTGGGCGAGAAAGTTAGCAAGGCCATTCCCAGCTATCACTTGAAACATTATGCAGGTGAAACAGATGAAAGAATTCACTTATCGTGGAAGCATTATATCATCGAATGGAAAAAACACCAAAGAAATCAAACATAGATGAAATATAGCATACCAGATCTTGGGGCAGATGTCTCCTATTATCAAAACGAATATGTGAACATGAACATCAAAACTGCACTATATGAAACAATCACCATGCCATAACTATGCTACCAATGCCAAATGTGGATACTAATAACATAATTTTTTTTAAACTTGTTACAACAAAAATGACTTGTCTATGTATAATAATCGGAATAAGAATAAGAGACAGAATCAGGAACGAAAACATCAGAAGATTAACAAACAAAATAATGCCAATCCTGGATACATCAGAAGAAAACAGATTAAGTGGTTTCCGCATGCTTCCAGACTATCATCAGACAGCACCCTTCAAATATTATTGCTATACAGACACGATGGATAGAAAGACAAGGCAGACCTTGTGCAGAAGATGAATTACAGAAATAATCAACGAAAACAAACACATATGAAGGAGGACACAAAACAACCATTTCCAGAGAACTCTTCTACAGATGACGCTGCAATGCTTAAAGGGGTATAAAACGAAAAGAACGAAATATCTATCTTGCCAATATTTGCCAAAATTGTTCGTATAGTTACTAGTAAATATGTAATGAAAATCAAAGCCGATAAAAGCAAGATCTTCATTTCCAGCAGAGACAAAGTTATAGAGAAATTGGTGGCAACACTAATTTTGCTTGCTGTACAAAATACTATCTCTCAGGCTCTCGAGATTTGCTTCGTAAGATAGGAAGACACATGTTAAGAAAAGAGTCACCCTTCTGCGCAAGATGTGACTCTCCAGAGTTTTACGTTTACATACATACGCCGATCATATGTGAGTCTGAGGCACCGAAAGTGTAGACTCCTTGGCAGGAAACGATATGCTTGATGTCACAGCACTGTGAAGAGATTTATGCCACATCACTGAGAAGAGATTGCTGTCACATCACTGAGAAGAGATTCATGTCACAGCACTGAGAAGAGATTCATGTCACAGCACTGAGAAGAGATTGATGTCACAGCACTGAGAAGAGATTGATGTCACAGCACTGAGAAGAGATTGATGTCACAGCACTGAGAAGAGATTGATGTCACATCACTGAGAAGAGATTCATGTCACAGCACTGAGAAGAGATTCATGTCACAGCACTGAGAAGAGATTGATGTCACAGCACTGAGAAGAGATTGATGTCACAGCACTGAGAAGAGATTGATGTCACAGCACTGAGAAGAGATTGCTGTCACAGCACTGAGAAGAGATATGGCTAATATAATCAGGGGGTGGCATATTGCTACATAATGGAGATAGTGATAATGTATGTATACGCACACAGATTGAAAGAAATATGAGCAATCAAGCGTTTGGGAGTTGGGGAGTAAGGTGTGTCGTCTCTATAAAGAGCAGCAGATCACGAAATTAACATCTCACTGAGGTTTGTGTTTGAACAATCTTCTTGGACTGAGTTCTGAATTATGACTTCAGATTATTATCAGTGAAAATAAGACAAGTCCATAGGTGCTCCGATTCCCGTCTCAATAGAAACATAGCTGACATTTTCAGTGATTTATCAGCCTCTTCATATATCTGTTATGTTTCTCTTTTCGGGCTGTTTCGATCTTTCCTCAAAACCTACAAAGTCTTGAGAGAAACCTTGGCTGCTGTAAATATTGTAAGTGAAAGGGGACCACTTACTGCAATGTCTCCGGTGATATGATGATGGTTAGCAATAACACATTGTGTAATGAACTATTATTTTATGTACAGAACACATTACTGACAAGTGAACGATGAACTATTTCATATTTATGTCCTATAGTTGATACGGTAACATAATATATACATTCATTGTTGGCTTTGTATTAGAGTTGATATGTAACTATTCATCTGCTGCCTTTACATCTAGAAGAACGTATGAAGGAATCTTCATACGTAGTACTTAAGCCGCATTCTTAGAGGTCAAGAGATCGCGGTTAAATTTCTCCTCGCAACGTTTTGATTATAAAGTGTATTTTTTCTGGAAAACCTGGGTATTACCACTTTAAACAACGGCGCTACGTGCTATGATGTGTACACTCAGAAGGCAGCGTACCGATTCGCTGAGAGAGATGGAGTATCTGTGAATATTTGTGAGTCCTCAAGTGTCACTTGGATCGTGTATTGAATAAATAATCAACTTCACCCATTAACATCATTGCCGCCTTCCATGACATGCATGGCAGGTAACAGCTCTGCTATTCTTTAATTTGGGCTCCGGCTACACACGGGTATACAAAGTGTTAAGTTTCCTTGCATGACTAGAAAAGATAGTGCAAGATTCATCTACATATAGATTGTGTAAGAACAACTGCACGTTAGACGTCCAGTTTGTGTTTCCAGACTCAGATCTCGCCAGTAGCGTACACATGCGCGCCGTGATTAGTCCCCATGAAGACATGAATAGTGGAATTCTCGGGAGCTCTGTGGTGATCAGTCCCCATTAAGACATGAATAGTGGAGTTCTTGGGAGCTCTGTGGTGATCAGTCCCCATGAAGACATGAATAGTGGAATTCTCGGTAGCTCTGTGGTGATCAGTCCCATGAAGACATGAATAGTGGAGTTCTCGGGAGCTCTGTGGTGATCAGTCCCCATGAAGACATGAATAGTGGAGTTCTCGGGAGCTCTGTGGTAAACAGTCCCCATGAAGACGTGAATAGTGGAGTTCTCGGGAGCTCTGTGGTGATCAGCCACAATGAAGACATGAATAGTGGAGTACTCGGAGCTCTGTGGTGATCAGTCCCCATGAAGACATGAATAGTGGAGTTCTCGGGAGATCTGTGGTGATCAGTCCCCATGAAGACATGAATAGTGGAGTTCTCGGGAGCTCTGTGGTGATCAGTCCCCATGAAGACATGAATAGTGGAGTTCTCGGGAGCTCTGAGGTGATTAGTCCCCATTAGGACATGAATAGTGGAGTTCTCAGGAACTCTGTGGTGATCAGTCCCCATGAAGACGTGAATAGTGGAGTTCTCGGGAGCTCTGAGGTGATTAGTCCCCATGAAGACATGAATAGTGGAGTTCTCAGGAACTCTGTGGTGATCAGTCCCCATGAAGACATGAATAGTGGAGTTCTCGGGAGCTCTGTGGTGATCAGTCCCCATGAAGACATGAATAGTGGAGTTCTCAGGAACTCTGTGGTGATCAGTCCCCATGAAGATATGAATAGTGGAGTTCTCGGGAGTTCTGTTGTGATCAGTCCCCATGAAGACATGAATAGTGGAGTTCTCAGGAACTCTGTGGTAAACAGTCCCCATGAAGACATGAATAGTGGAGTTCTCGGGAGCTCTGTGGTGATCAGTCCCCATGAAGAAATGAATAGTGGAGTTCTCGGGAGATCTGTGGTGATCAGTCCCCATGAAGACATAAATAGTGGAATTCACTGGAGTCTGTGGTGATCTGTCCCCATGAAAACATGAATAGTGGAGTTCTCGGGAGCTCTGTGGTGATCAGTCCCCATGAAGACATGAATAGTGGAGTTCTCAGGAGTTCTGTTTGGATCAGTCCCCATGATGACATGAATAGTGGAGTTCTCGGGAGCTCTGTGGTGAATAGTCCCCATGAAGACATGAATAGTGGAGTTCTCGGGAGCTCTGTGGTGATCAGTCCCCATGAAGACATGAATAGTGGAGTTCTCGGGAGCTCTGTGGTGAATAGTCCCCATGAAGACATGAATAGTGGAGTTCTCGGGAGCTCTGTGGTGTTGTTGATCAACAAAACAGTATATATCGCTGAATAACTAATTGACTGTCGCGCATCCAGAAAAAGCTTTTATCTTTCCCTAATTTTGTATATGAGATGTCAACATCACTGAAAAGTAAACAAGCAAGGTCTGGACATTTAGTGTACCAGAGGCAGGAAGAGTCAATTATGTAAACATACTACTGTACACGAAAGATTATGTCATGTCGGCTGTGGAAACAACTTTGTTAAAGTCTGAAACATTTACTTGTTCCTCATTGCGCAACTCAGTACAATGACGTTAATCCTCTATCGATTTTAACATTTATACCTTTACGTGTTGTTTTGATCTATTTATAATGTTTGTAAACATGACTTTATTCTCTTCATGTATTCATGTTGATATTTCTAAACATATTGCCTTGTTTAGATAGTAAGATCACTTGTTGATATTTCTAAACATATTTCCTTGTTTAGATAGAAGGATAACTTGTTGATATTTCTAAACATATTTCCTTGTTTAGATAGTAGGATCACTTGTTGATAGCAGAGGCAGATGAAATTAATAAGGGCTATTTCTTCTTTTCTATGTCCAGTATACAGGCTCATGACTTTATATGTTGCGTTACCAGGAATGAGGACTTTGACTTCTGATGTGGACTTAGAAGATTGTTTTTCAACCAACAGAGAATACAACTGTGAAGTGTTCAAAAACTGGCGTAATTGCACTCCTGGCAGTCAATAGATGTTCTGTCGTGTCAAACAGATGGTGAATGTAAAGTATCTATGCTTATCGTACTCGGTGCACGATATTTTCTCATACACCTAATTCGACCCCTATCTCCTCCATCTCTGCTTGTCCCACACTTGATCCCAAATTCCTCCAGTCTCTGTAATACTGTTTTTCCAGTGAATGTTCATTCTCCACTAGTCGATGCAGTATTCATTTCAAGATTTCACCATTGTCCGTATTCTAATTTTAAGATTTCACCATTGTCTGTATTCTAATTTCAAGATTTCCATATTGTCCGTATTATAATTTCAAGACCTCACCATTGTCGGTATACTAATTTCAAGATTTCACCACTGTCCGTATTCTAATTTCAAGATTTCACTATTGTCCGTATTCTAATTTCAAAATCTCACCATTGTCCGTATTCTAATGTAAATATCTCACCATTGCCCGTATTCTAATGTAAAGATCTCACCATTGTCCGTATTCTAATTGCCCACCACATGTGCTCCTGCAGCTAGGGTGTCAGCTCGTTCATTTCGCACATGAGATAGACAGTAAATCCATACAAGTCCCTGAAAGGCAGAAACACCTATGTATGTTACGCATTCATGGCGCATCCATCCGCTTTGAACATTCTGAAGCATGGACTGAAAGTAGGACATAAGAACAGCCATGTTCCGCGTAGTTTTTGAAAGTCATTGTAATGTTACTGTAACTGCCTTAACCACCAATATATTATACTGTAGGTTGTTGTCACATAAGCTCTGCTGTGTTCAGCTACGATTCTTCCTCTTAGTCTAATCCCATCCAGAATTCTCTACACATCAGACCGAACCGTCAGAGTTTATGACTGCATCCTCGCTCCCAGCATTGTCCTCTCATTGGAACTATCAGTCGTCATATAATGGCCGACACACTCAAGGGTAGACTGGATTACCTTTGTACGTGTCCTATGCGCAGTGATGATAATATGACTGACTAACTTGTTAATATTTTACAGTTTGATCTGTAGATTAGCACCGTAGATCTGTCGTAGGATTTGGTTGAAGGAGTTTCCTGTTAGAACATTAGATCGCCAATCCATGCGTAAAGTAAATAGTCAAAGAAACATTAGCCTCTACTATCTCTATACGTAAAGTAAATAGAAGTAAGGAAACATTAGGCTCCAATCTACTGATAAAGTAAATAGAACTAAAAAAAGATTCTAATCTACGCGTAAAGTAAATAGAACTACCAGGCATTGCAAAATCACCCCCCCCCCCCACCTTTTCCCTTGTTATAGTGACACTGAGAAATATAGTGAGTTAATATTATTTATCTAATAAAACTTCTTCATTCCCAAGACTTTTAGAAAATGTCATGTATGACCTTGCACTAGTTGGTCTTCTTGCGATGATTTACATAATCATTATATTTCTTGCAGCTTTTTCCACATCATTTATTAATCTATCCATACATTTTCTCTGATTATTTATGATATGTATTTTTATCTTCCAAAATTTATTCCTCAATTGTTTGATGTATTTTCCGTAAGATCTCTGGTTTACATTTTGTGTAGGTGCCATTTCGTTATTCTTCGTTTTATTAACTAGTTACGAGTATCTCGACTTATCCAGTTTGCCTTACATGCGTATGTTATGCTGATGCATTTAGTTTTGAAAAGCTTCACGTTGTAGAGTTCAATATTGAAGCTTTAACAATTTTAGCGTAAAGAACTGAATCGTCGATATTTGAATAGTTTAATGTTCAAGAGTTGATTATTCCAGTACAATTTAAAGTTTGAGAGTTGATTCTAGAACAATTTGATGTCCGAGAGTTGATTCCATAGCATGTTATTATTGAATAATTGATTCCAGAAGAATTTAATGTCGAATATTTTATTCTAGAACAATTTAATGTTTAAGAATCGATTCCAGAACAATTTAATATTGATGAGTTGATTCCAAAACAATTTAATGTTGAAAATGTGATTCCAGAACAATTTCATGTTGAAAATGTGATTACAGAACAATTTAATGTTGCAAATGTGATTCCAGAACAATTTAATGTTGCAAATGTGATTCCAGAACAATTTAATGTTGAAGAATTTATTCCACAACAATTTAATGTCGAATTATTTTATTCTAAATCAATTTTTCCATTTTTAAAATGATTCCAGAACATTTTAATGTTGAAACGTTAATTCTAGAACGTTGATTCCGGGATTTGACCTGTGAATTTCTCACGCACACGCCTCGTCCGCTTGAGATGTCCTTCATATCCATCGCCAGTTGCGGTCTGTGTTGTTTAACTCATCGCCATTGAGTATAATATCCAAAGAGGTAAAATACAAATAACGGACGAGGAGTTTCACAGTGGTTCCTTAGGTGCTGAACCCAATTCACTTCATTTGAACCGTGTTAGACAACGGCCGACGGTCGAGTTAGGCTAAGATTGCAGTGTCTTTAGAGAATTGCGCACCCTTCTACGTAAAACTATGCATTTTATTGGCAGCTAATATTCATCATCATCATCATCATCAAGTGCCATTAGGAATGGCGTTGGCGAGAATATTTCTCCATGTACATTGATCTCTCATTTATATCATCATCTCTGTTGGTGTCGTCAATCGAAGCGATTTAGTCAAACTGTCCAATATCCTTTCTATGAGTCTTTCCCTTGATCATTTCGCTTCTATTTTTCATGTTGTCACTATGTTCTCAATGACTCCTCTTCACATTGTGTGCCCAATAAATGTTGACTGTTTTATTTTTTATATGCCTCATTTTTTATATTATCAATAATGCATAATTTCACATCCATCCTTCTAAGACATTTTTCATTGGTAATCTTTGTTGTCCAAGGAATGCGTAACATTCTTCGAATAAACCACATGTCCGCTGCCTCCAATGATTTTTGTGATGTCTTATTTATCGTCCATACTTCCCTCCCATAGAGTAGTACTGGTTCAATTTAGCATTTGAGGACACGTTTTCTAGTATCCATCGATATGGACTTTTCATTTTATGGTATGCTGCTTATGCTTGTCCTATTCTGCTTATACGTTCGGTCTTGCATTTACCATCTGGAAGTTATTAATGTTCCTAAATATTTGAAACTATTCACCTGCTTTAAGTTTTTCTCATTTAATACTATTTTACTATTTGGTGCGGTACTATTTCCTGATATTATCATTGCTTCTGCTTTTTTTATGTTTAAGCTAAGACCTTTTTGTTCACTTTCTATCACTGTCCTGTTTAACAGATCTTGGAGATTTTCTAGGCTTTCTGATATCGCACAGTATCATCTGCATATCGTAGATTATTGAAATTGTGTCCTCCTATTTTAATGCCTGGCATATTCTTAATTGATCTCAAGATATTCTCGCTGTAAAGAGAAAATAAATCTGGTGACAATACATATCCCTGGCGTACACTTTGTTTTATTTGTGTATATTTCCCAGTTTTATTATCCACTTTCATAGCTAATATTGCTTTGGGTAATACAATCAAAGCCTACATTTCGAGTACTAAAGGATAAAAAAAGGAATACCCTAAGAGAGAAACATATATTCTATATAAATGAAAGGAATATTGTCAAGAAATGTATAAACGAACAACCCACTTACTAAATGAGAGAATCAATGAATTAGAATAAGAATCAGAACCAACAATGGAAGAGGTCAGACAAGCAATCAGAAGTCTGAAAAAAAGGAAAATCTCCAGGGCACGACGGATTAAAATCATAAATGATACAAGCCGGTAGAAATTCCAGTGTACAAATATACCATACTTTATGCTGCAAGATATAGGAATGCGGAATATGGCCAGAATGAAAAGAATAATCAGTATACATACCCGTGCCAAAGAAAGGAGACCTTCAACTATGTACCAACCATAGAATAGTAGCACTAATTAGTCAAGCCAGCAAAATACTATTACAGATCATAATAAAAAACATACAACACGAACTAGTAACAAATTAATGAAGTTCAAGCAGATTGTCGAGCAGGAAGAGACAATATTCAACGTGAGGAATATAATTGAGTAATTTTGACGACACAACTTAGACCTACATAGACTACATATGTGTTTCATAGACTACACCTCGGTATTTGATTGTGTTAAACATCACCAGCTATTGTCCCATCATGGGAGACATGGACTTCCCAAAATATATAATACATCTTATTGATAAACTATATCACGAACAACAAGCAGCAGTAATAGTAGAGAAAGAAACAGAATGGTTCGCTGTTCAAAGTGGAGTGAGACAGGGTAGTGCTCTTATGTCTTTAACATCCATGCAGATAATATAATGAAAGAAACTATAAGAAAAGAACTATAAGAGAATGCGTTTCATCAAATAAATATATGGTGTCAAGATTCCAGAAATAATATATGCAGATGACACAAGCCTCCTTACTAAGCATCCAGAGAGACTGAAACAGTTAATCACAACAAAGAAATACAGCGAGATCCAAAATATATATCTAAAAGAACAAAAAACAAAGATTATGAGAACAGTCAAAATAAAGATCAAACCGATAAAGAACATAGACAATACAGAATTAGAATTTGTAAACAAATTCGACGATCTGGGAGCAAATATAAACAGTCCCTAAGATTGTTCAGTCGAGATTAAGAGAAGACTCACAACTGCAACACTCAAATTACCTCAATTGAGAAATCTGTGGCAAATTAGTAATAACGACGCCAAAGTAGCCCTTTCAAGACTATGTTTTGTCCCAGTGGTAACATATGGTTGCGAGACTTGGATTTTAAATAAGAAAATATCCAAAATAATAAATTCAATTAAAATGAAGTATTATAGAAAGATCCTACACATATTATGTACATAGAAAAAGAAGAACTTTGAAAATAATGAACCGAAATTAATGGTGGCTTCTGAATACCATCAGAAGAAGGTCGCTACAGTAATTTGGACACAAAGTGACATGATGGTATCGAAAGGCTCTGGAGGTCAGACTGCCACGGAGGTAGGAAGCAGAGTATGACCAAGAATACAATGGACCAGCGGCGTTGAAGAGTGTATGAACTTGCTCTGGCCAATGGGCCAATGCAGTCGTGCTTGCCCGGGGCAGAGAGACGGTCAGAGTATCCACGACGAAGACAATAATCTGGAAAGAATATGTCACTGAATATAATAAAAATCAACAAATACTATTACAAAATCTATATTTATGAAGATACTGTGTGAGGGTAGAATAGATAGTCGTGCAGATGAAGACAAAACAGACTTTGATGGAAATATGACAGCTTCAACATTTTACTGAATTCAGTGGGACAAAACAACGGACATAGGTCAGTGTTGTTAGTTTATTGTCGATTTGTTGATGATGGAACTTTGAAAGAGGAAATGGTTTTTACTAAATATATGACAAATTTAAAACCTTCTAATGTAGTTTTTTTTAAATCATAGATAACTCTTGCAGGAAAGGTGACTTTTTGGCGAAACAGTTGTGGGTGTGTGCATGGATGGTATACCTGCAATAATTGGTTCACGTTCTGGAACACATTACGTAATTCATAGACAGCACATGGCAGCCAAAACGTTGCTAAACTATTTCAGCAGTTACCTGAAAGTGACAAAACGAGTTGTCATCTATGTGAAAACAAGTTCTTTGAATACCTGACTTTCCAAACACTTTGTGGTCATCTTCAAGCAGAACACATGGATGCTCTTTTTCCCACAGAGATCCGTTGGTTATCAAAAGGAAACATGAAGTCTCGACTGAATGAGTTGAGTTCAGAAGTGAGAATGTTTCTTTTGTGAGCCAACATAGAATGATCTTTGCTTTCACTGGCACCTCTATTTTTATTGTTCGTTTACCTTACTGATTTTTAAAAAAGTTATTAATAATTTGAACTTGACGCTTCAAGGCAGAAACTCCAACGTTATTGAGTACTATGATGCTATCAGAGTTTTTTTCTATAAACAATGAAATTGTGGAAAGAGAGATCTGGAGATACAACTCAGTGTCTAAAATTATTTTGGAAAGGAAACGTCGAGGATGGAAGGAGAAGACGTCAGAGAAAATCCTGGCTCGATAAATTTTTCTACACTCATCCGAATGGCTGAGAATAGAAATGTTTGGATACTTTTTGTGTGCTGATATCTCCAGTGTTACACCTACAACTCTGACGGGCTATAGATCTTATTATTATTATTTGTATTATAAAAACAAAACATGGCTGCGGTCTTGGCCTTGAAAGCGATTTCTGCTGCACATTGTCTACAATGAGACCAGATATTCAGTAAATGATGCATGTACAGCAATGTCAACCTTCACATAAACATTTTGCGATGTGTGTATTGTTTCCACAATTGAAATTAACTGTATCATTAATTTTATTTTATGATATTCCTACACTGTTTTGAAAGTAAAGTTCATAAAAAAACTAACAATTGCATTAACATATCAAGGTATATAGTTCTGACAATTGTTTAACAGTTGTTTGTAGGTTTGTTCCCCACGACGTTGTTGAAAAGGCGGGTATCAATAAGATCTGGGGTATATAATTATTGTCATCTAACACTTAACAGTAAAACATTTGTAAAAATTTCAATGGGAAAGTCAGCCGGAAAATGTTTGGTAACTTGTGATCTAAGATCATTAACAATTACTGTAGTGTCAGCACTAATTTCATTGTAGTTTCATTCTATATTATTGCTTCCTATGTACAACACACAGCAGAAGCACACACAGCCAACAAACAGAACATATTTTTAAGACATGACACTTTGAGGCAAATAAAATATAAAATAAACTATTAGGGACTAATCTCTCTTCTCTCTCTCTCTCGCTATATATATATATATATATATATATATATATATATATATATATATATATATATATATAAACACGGATAAATACGCGGATCTATGATTGTGTCCCACCAGTATAGAAATCGTTACTACTATACCATTTTCAATGACAATTTGTAAGTCTCTTATTGTGGTAATTTGACCCCCCAATTCTCCATAGTCCGTATGAGATATCTTAAAAGTTGATAATTACTGTCAAAAATACATATCGTTCAAGCATTGGTGCAATAACTTCCCAGTACAGCATATCCTCCTGACATTAATCGTTCTAAGTTACTATCTTACTGACCTTGACATTCCGTGCTACATTACACAATTTTGACACACGACCGATGTATTTCGATTTAAGAGCTCAGCAGAAAAAGTTGATGTAAACAATATTCTACGATTGGCACATAGACAGATATATACTCAACATTAGCAAAATGCGAGAAGAAATAGTACTTTGCCTGTTGATCAAACGTACGAGCTCATTCAAATCCAACAACATTATTTATAGATCTAACCCAGTGTTTCTCAACCTTTTTTTAATCATGCCCCACCTAAGTCATTCTAAAATTCTGATAGCCCTTATGTAACACACACATATTTTTATATTCAAAAATTGAATTATTCACTAAAGGAAGACTAATTACAACGTGTTTGAATATCCCCCCCCCCGAACAATAAAATTGTCCCCCTGTAGGGCATGGGCCCCACGTTGGAAAACACTGGTCTAACCTTTAGCAAGCTAAAGGTGGTACGGATCCCCTTAAGTACTAGCTCCTTCTAAGCTAAAGGTGTCCTGACCCACCTATAAACATGACGTGTTTTTTTCCCGTAGTACAGCCTCGTTTGGAAATGCACATAAATTGGGACATGCGCAGGTGAAGCCTATTCCATTTCCACGTCTGCCACCATTTTTGTCACACAAATATTGTAGAATAGAGAGGAGTAGTTCGTTTTTTCCTACAGACATCCAAGCAATCAAGTTTGTTCATCATGGATTCAATTTTCTTCGAGTTTATTATGGATGACTATTCCGATGAGGAGGAAATTGTGCTGTTCCTAGAAGCAGATATCGCTCCAGTAGATGATGTGGTGTTAGATAGTGGTAATTCTAGTGATACTGATTCTGTTGGCAGCGTGGGTTAAGAAATTTTCGAGGATGAAATTGTAGAAAATTTGCATGTCCCTTCGGCATATAGCCATGATTGGCGTAGCGACTTCGATGAAATTGTTGGAGATATAGGCCTAGCTGATAACGTTAGTGTGTTAGACGTGTTTTGAGAGGTAAGTTGATTTTTATAATATAATATAGTATTGTCCATTGATCACGCTGCTTTCATGATTTAGATGGTGAATCACTGAATATCGACTGTGTTGGAGCGATAAAAAATGACTAGGTCTATCTTTCAGATAACGATTTATGGCAAATCTATGAGGTTCATTCATTCTTACCAGTGACATTATGATGATTTGACAATGAAACCACATAAATACTATTTGAATTAGGTTTATTTTACAGGGTTCCCACTTCAGAAAATATAAAAACTATAGATAAGTAATTTTTAAATAATTTTTCCCCTTTTATCTGTTATAATTTCTTTATTTTTTGGTGAAAAATCATCTTTACTACTTTCTAATACGTCTGGTATCACATACACACGTAAAAAAAATTACACTGATATATGCAGTATTCAATTCTATATTTATATGTACAAATATTAATTAATTATCTCTAACAACAAAAAAGTTATTGAATTTTTAAAACAGTCACAATCAATAACACAAATTCTCAAAAAAGAATTCAGTGGCAGGGGGAAGTTTTTGGATTTGTAAACACAGCTTGCTAAAGGCTAAACCTATCTGTTTATTTGACCCCTATTGTGCAACGGTCAGAGGTTAAAGGACAACGAATCATGCCCAGGGATACAGGACTTTGTTATAACCATTATTTATGCACTTAAATGTATCGTCAACGTGGCATAGTGGAAAAATCGTTCTATTGCATTTGACGTTTAATGATTGTTGTGTTATTTTCAATTGTTCAATTTAATTTCAATATGTAGAAACTGAAACATATCAAAGTTATCGCTACATTATAGGACACATATTCGTATCTATTCTGTTTTTCTTTTTCTGTTTTATTCCCGCCCGGGCTACGCCGGGCATTGCTTCTAGTAACTTATAAATATAAAATTACTAGTCGATAGTAGAAACATTTTTCTCTATTTAAGTTTAACTTAGGGTAGTTCAAGTTAGTTAGCTAGTAGACAGATCACCATCACTGTTTATGAAACCATCGGTTTATATTTGCTCAGATCGACTCCTGAAAATTACCTTGAGCTTGCAGGGAATGACAAAACCACTTATGTCTTGATTTATATTACAGCATTACTTATACATTTTCTGCGTCGCTATTGATTGGGTCATGAGAAAGAGCACTGAAAATGAGCTGACAGGAATAAAATGGATTAATAATACCGTTCTCGAAGATCTTGACTACGCAGATGACCTGGCCCTTTTGAGCGCAAACCACACAGATGCTCAATCTAAGCTTGACAATCTCCAACACTACTCAAATCAGATAGGGTTGAAAATCAACACATCAAAAACTCATATACTAGATTTTACGAGATCCAACGACAACATAGAAATTCAAAATGTTCCATTATTAAAAGTCAACAATTTTACATATTTAGGCACCAATCTAGCATTGGATGGAGAATCATCAAAAGAAATTTTACACCGTATTGCCCTTGCAGCGGGTGCTTTCAATAAACTACGCAACATATGGACGTCAAACACACTAAGAAACACCACAAAACTCAAGTTATTTAACTCCAACATCATCCCTATTCTATCATATGGGTGCGAAAGTTGGAAAGCCACAAAAGCCACAGATAAAAGACTCGACTCCTTTGAAAACAAATGCCTACGTACCATTCTGAACGTTAAGTGGAGTGACTTTAAATCTAACACTACTATAAGAGAGGAAAGCAAACAAACCTATATATCTTCCTTCATTAGACAAAGGCGTTGGACTTACATCGGCCATGTTCTCAGAATGAACAGCCTAAGAATTCCCCAGCAATCACTATATTGGGTGCCACCTGGAGTAAGAAGAAGAGGGAGACCTAGAGAAACTCTACGAAGAACCATTAATAGAGAAGGCATGTCAATGAACCTAAACAACACGCAACAATTGAAAGACCTGGCAACACAAAGACAGAAATGGAAAGCTCTGGTTTCTGCCCTATGCGCCGCCTATGGCCCTGGAGGAACATAACATAACATTACTTATACAGGTACGATAATAATAATGTTTAGAAAACATTTGGAGATGTCGAAGAAAGAAGTAAGAGAGTTTTGTTAGAGATAAATATAGAATGAAACGAATATCCGAATATAGTATACAGTACGCAAAGAATATCTTCATAGTCAGAATGCTTCATGTCTGCCGTGGTAAGTCATTGCTTTCGAAAACATTACTACCGCCATGGAACGAATCGTGTTATTGATGCATTTCCAGGATATATTGGTGTCAATTGGATACATTGTACAGCATTTCCTCTGTCTTTCTTTGCCGCGTTCACCATCATTTCTGCATGTCGTCACTTTATCAAAACTTCTCTTCCCATGATGTGGTTAATAAACGTGAACTGTTTCTTTTCTGATGTGGGTACGTAATCTTTCATTGGTTATATCAAATCTGCTGCAGATTGCGTCACTCATCTTGCTGGGTGTCCCTCACCTGATCTGCCACAGGCATCGCATCTATATCCTGTGCTTTTCAATGTACACACAGTACAGATCTTGAGCGACTCTTTGAGTATCATTAGGAAGGTACAATTGGGTCTCGTTCGCGAACAGTGGATTGAGGCCTTCAGAAAGGCGTGGTTGAAAGTAGTTACTTTTATATTTTGTGCGGAGCATGTGGGTGTTCGAGGAAATGAAAGAGGAGATCAACTGGCGACATGCGCGATTGTGGTACATACAGGGCGATGGGGCAATAGAACGAGCTGACGTTTTGAACTCAATAAGAGATATATCACGCGGGTGTGAGACTAGTATGAATAATGATTCCTTTTCTATGGCCAGGATTAAAGATCGGGGTTTGAAATGTGGTGTTGCTAGAAGCAAACATTTTGGAGGGCGCATAAGAATGATGGTCAAGCAGAAGAGGACCGGTACTGTCAGCAAAAGTGTAATAGCGCATACACTCAAGGAGAGATCAGAGCAACGATGGACGTGTCCAGTTTGCATTGATGATGATCCAACGACTAACTAACTAATCAATTAACTAACTAACTAACTAAATAATTAACTAGCTAACTAAATAACTAAATAAATAACAAAATAACATGTGAATGCATTTTGTAAACATATACATAACATTTAAAAAATACATATGTGTACTTATAGGCACAGCATGCAAGCTACAACACGTATACATGCTAAGCGTTATTCGATGCATACACATACTAACTTTAGTCGGTGCAATATCTATAGTCTATAATGAATAGAAATACAATTATCACCCGCTTTAACTTCGTGATGAGAGAAAGTGAAAGATGTAGTGTAACAGAAATGGTTAAACATTATTGTCATTTTCATTGCTTAAACGTTTAAATTGATGAAACATTTCATAGAGAAAAAAATTATAAACATTAAGAGAATAGAAAAAAATCACTGGAATTGACTATATATATATATATAATATATATAATATATATTATATGATAAATAATTCCTCTTCATACTACTGAACCATACTGAAGAGGGGATAATGGGCTAGATGCCTATTATTTGACCAACAGAACTGTTAAAATTTACTCAAAAAAGAGACCTACGCTCATAACCCATTATAGCAGTATTTTGATCGGCTGAAAGTTGATCACGTATTACTCCCGTTGCTTTTAGTGTTCATGAAGAACGGGTGCCGGTACTTATTTCTGCAGGACACCGCTGCGTGCACCTAGTAAACGTATGTGGTCTACATTCTTTTCCAGTTCAAATAGAAATTTGGAAATCATCCGAACAGCAAGCTTGTTGACTATCCACTGAATTTTTGAGGCCCATATATATGTTGGAATATTTATATATATATAATTAATTTTTGCCGCTCTGGTAAGCTAACCTTTCCCTGTTAAAGGTAACATAATTTTTGATGTGGGGCATCTGAATATTGCTTTCAGTATAACTGAAACTAGACAGGCGTGACCATCCAGGGTGGATGTACTGAAAGCAATATTCATATATGTACTGAAAGCAATATATATATATATATATTGATATACTGGTATAATCAATAATATAAGACTAGCTCAAGCAAATACAGCCAAGTATCGTGGTACCCTTTTATCATCAGGTGGTGGTAGGTGCTTCATTGAGATCAAGAGTAGAATACCACAAACCCAATACATGTTTTTAAAAAAAAAAGAAACATTGTGTGCAAGGAGCACTATCAATGCATATACGAATTCCAGTGCTAGTACTTTATACATAATCAATGTGTCTCTGGATGTAAAGCATGGTTTTTTTTTTCTGTAAAAAACAACAAAAAATCTCAAATTGAAATGGAAGCTACTGAGATGACGATTTGGAGAAGAATTATGAAAATTGCATGTGCTGCTGTGAAAGTTAATATGGAAATATATCAGTGCTGCTGGAATATAGATAGAAATTATTGCAAAAATTACTGATAGTCAAGATTTATAGGGAATATGACGAGAAGAGCACAATGTAACTTGTAGTAATCACTGGAAAACTAAAGGGTTTAAATAGACAAGGTAAGTGAAAGAGTGACCTTGCTGGATGGGTTGTGATCATGACAGAATGTTGCAGATGTTTGTTTGTTTTGCGTTCGCTCCATTGTAACCATTACGGATATCCGTGCGATTTCCGCCGGGAGCGTGATTACGTTGTGCCACCGTTATGCGCCTTGTAGACCTAGCAAATCCAATTTCGGCATGCCTTGACAATTCGGGTGGGCTACCCTTAGACTGCGATAGCCTCTATATCTGTCTCCAGGCACGCGTAGTGGCGACTCTTCGCCCAGTTATTTTTGCTCTTGTTTTACTCGCACAAGGTGTTCCACTGTCTATGAACTTGCCTCGTGTAATTGGACGTGCTGTGCCTGTGCCCATTGGGTACTGAACCGTTTCTCATCCGTGAGCCTGGTTCCTTAAGGGGAAGAGCTCAACAGAGGAGTTGGACCCTGGCTCTTTCGCCCTCTTAGCCGAGGTGTCATTCACCGACATCGTGTACCCCTTGTCCAAGTTCGAGTCTCACACCACGCGTTTGAGAGCAAGGCTTTCTCGAGCTGAGCGTCCTTGTCCCAATAGCGCCTGAGCCCATCAGGTACTGAACCCTTTCTCTCTTCAAGTGTATTTCCGTTGTAGGAAAACCTGACATTAGAGTTGGGCCAGGGCTAAATCGTTGTCCCTTTTGTGCCTGAGCACTTCGGGTACGGAACCATTTCTCTCTTCAATTGTACTTCCGGTATAGGAAACCTTGACTGTAGAGTTGGACCAAGTCTACCATCGTTGTCCCTTTCTTGCCTAAGCCCATCGGGTACAGAACCCTTTCTCTTCGCGAGCATATTTCCGGTTTAGGAAGGCTCGACATTAGAGTTGGATTAGGTTTTCTTGCTTTACTAAGCGCCAATGAATGGGTCTGGGTCTCTGCCTGTAAGGAACACAGGTAACTAGATGCTCTACTCGAGCTGACGGAGCTTGTAGTTCCCCTTTCCTAGAGACTTTTCACGTTCTATTTGCAGTTCGCGCTGCCCTCTAGCGCTGTTTTGCCCTTTCATTGTTTCATTGTACTCGGTATGAAATCTATTTATCTCTCGCCATGCAACTACCTTTACGTGCATTTTACATTGGCCGCCCCTCCAATGTTCGGACTGGACTGACTAGCTTCACTGTATGTCGACAGTGCCGCTATATGTGGTGATGCTGGTGGTGTCAGAGATATTGTCTGTCTCTTGTGCAGCCAAATCTCTTTCCATCTGCTACCTCCACATTCTCGGACACGATCGCCAAATGATTTTGCAGAATCAGCTCGAGCTGCTGTATTTCTGTTTCCAGGGTGCACCGCGTGGAGGTACATTTGCGATCTTGGTTATCTGCTAACCCTGGGTCCGCCTAGAGCAATGCGTTCCCTTCGCACCCCATGTTGCAGATGATCTTATTACCAACGCAACGTACAAGGAGGTGTGGAGGAACGGATCGCCTACATATGCGATATAACATTACACTTGATATATATATATATATGTGGTTAATGTAGATACAAAGAGAAATGGCTCAGGTGACAACAGCTAATTGTGAGATATGGCTGTAGTAGTCATGTATTTGATCACATACAAACATGGAAACTAACGGAATGAGAATACATCTGTATGCTGATATGACACATAAGACAAGGATAGCAACAATAAAGTAGACGGACATCAAGAATCATGTGAGATGCGTTGCGAATGATGTTTGATAGTGCCATCTGGCTCCGCTTCTTCAACTGCAAGTATCAATAACGTTACATAGACTACTAAGATGATATATGAGAGAAAGAAATAGAATAAATGAACTGTATACATCCATCTAGAACCTCTTCAACAACAATATAATGTCCTTATGAAGATATGGTTGTGAAAGATTTAAGATAATTAAAGTAATGGAGAAGACCCACATTTTTTGAAAACGAATGTTTTTATAAGACTTAAATATTGGCTGGAAATAAATCAAATCAAACAAGAAGATAGAAGAAGGTAATAAATAGCAATAATTTGTCTACAACAAAATGTTGAAAACGATAGGATTATATCCAACAAGTACTTAGAATGAATTAAAGTAGATTGCAACTACACGTATTAAAATGGGTACCAGATGGAAAAAGAAAGAGAATACGTTTTCAAGAACAGCCACCAAAAAAGAATATGACTGCAGGTCGTAACAACATACAAGAACTGTGAACAGTATCATTATATCAGTCACATGTGAGAGTAATGGTTTCTGCTTTCTGCGCCCTATTTGGCGCTGAAGAAACATGGGTAGATAGTTAGATATAAATAATAGATACATAGAAAGATAGATATAAATATAAATGTAACTATATATATATAAATAGATATATAGAAAGATGGATAGATAGATTGATAGATAAATTATCAGATATATAGATAGATATAAATATATAAAATATATAAGATATATATATATATATACATATATATATATATATATATATATATATATATATATATAAATATATATATATAGACAGACAGACATACACACACATACAGACAAACATATAGACAGATAGATAGACATATATATATATAGATAGATAGAGATAGATAGATAGATAGATAGGTAGATATATAGATAGATATATAGGTCGGTAGGTAGGTAGACATGCAGGTAGGTAGGTAGGTATGTAGATAGACGAACATGCTACGGAAATAACTTGATAAACGAGGATGTTAATGATGATTGCGATTACAGTGAGAGAAGAAATACCTTATAGCAGTGTGTGTGTTTGTGTGTGCGTGTAATTTACATTAATATTATTCGTGTTGACAAAAGAATGCAAGTGTCTAGCACAGTGAAAATAAACCAACAGCTATGTTTTTTCTTGTTTTTTTAAATCCTGGAAGAATGTCAGTAAAAATCAATAAGAGTTAATGGCTAGAAGCAAACAAGGACGGTCACATAAAGCTACAAGTCACACAGTGCTGACGTACAAACATACATACGCATACAAATGTTGACCGATGTAAAATCTAGAATCTACAACTGCACAGGTGTTTGAGAAACCCGTGTTCATCTTGTATAAACCTCGTAGAATTGTGCTCCGCCGTCTGAGACGTTGCTGCTGGGGTGATGTCGATGGCTGACAACTCCATTCTCTCCTCTGTCACCGCACTTGCGCCGCTGCGTGTGTACGTTTGACTTGTTCTCGGAATAAGCTATTCTCGTTACAGACCGATTTGTTGGATTCCAAACTTGACATACATTTGAAGGCCTTCATGAAGCTCTTTCGGAAGTTATCGCTGAGAAAGGCATACAGGAAAGGATTGAGCGTACTGTTTGCGAATGATAGTACAGTAAAGCCGTTAAACACAAATACCAATGTTGCTTGCTTTACATGAACGTCATTAAAAACTATGTACGCCTGGAAACACCAATAAGGCAGCCAGCAAACAATATATACAGCGACAACAGTTAGAACTAAGCGAGTTACACGTCGACGTGAACGCCTTTTCTCCTTGGATTTCTTAGCTGGACCCACGTGACGTAATCGGATAATGACTAAAACGTAGAATACGGAAATGAGCGATACTGGTATGGCGAATCCTAAGATGAATGAGTACCAAATAAAAGCTTTGTCAGCGGGAATGAGCTGATTTTCCGGCCAGACGATTGCGCACGTCTCTTGTCCAGGCATGCCATCTTTTTTTACTGTTGTCGAATACAGGATGATTGGCAGCATAACTAGGAAAGCTAGCGACCATATGCAGAGACACAAAAATAGTGCTATACGTGGAGTCCTGTATTTCATAGATCGTATCGGATGGCACACAGCCAAATATCTATCCGCGCTCATGACACATAAATTAAATGCTCCTCCGAAAAGGTTGATTGAATACAACACGAAATACATCTTGCACATCGCAAATCCAAATAACCAGTGCTTGACAAGCGCTGTAGTGCCCATGATGGGAAGAATTATGAGAAATAAGACATCCGACAGCGCCAAGTTTAGAATGTACATATTCGTCACTGTTTTCATCTTAGCAAACATGAGTACGACATAGATGACCAAGCCATTCCCAGCCAGACCAAGGGCGCATATAAGTAGATAACAAACTAGCATTATGTATGGTAGAACTTTCTCATAGGTCGGGATCAAGATCGTCTGGTTGGAGACGCTATCGTTAACCAGAGTTTGATTGTCCTCTATGTCACACACTGGCAACATACTCTCATCAATTTCCGTCACGTCAATAATTGTTTTGTTGCTAAGAAACTCATAATAACTGCTGTTTATAGCCATGATTATTATGATGATTAAACCTGATGATTATTATATTGTTATTATTAAATACTCTGTTTGTGAAGTCTTTCTTGTGAGAATCCCAAACTAACGAAGCTCCCGTTGCAGCTGTGACATTGCATGTGTCGCTTTAGTATTGCCTCCCAACATGTTTTCTATGGTGGTGACTCTTAGACTTATCTCTTTCTAGTTGGTTAATTGATGTCTTTCTTTACCTACATGTCTTTTGAAATATAAAAAAGATATGTATTACAATATGTACTTTCACTTTTAGCTAGAACATACTAAATGTTTTAATGTGATGAAATTAACAATTTCCGTTAACACACTCCGACGCACAGAATCTTAGAAAACGTATGTTTTTACACGTTTACTGTGTGTCAACGTTTCCTATCATTGTTTGTAGATTTCTCTTTTGTTTTCATCCTTACGACAGTTGTATAATGTCGAGACATCTAGATAACACTCAATCACACAACAAATAATCCGGCGAAAGTATTCATTTGCCACCAAAGAGACATATTGGGTCCAACAACATCTGTCTCGGGAGCTAAGCCATACATTTGTCATTGTCTACTTATGTAACAGCACAAGGTCCTGTCAGATGTGAAAAGTGAAGACAGAATACTGCAATTTCCTCATCCGGTTTATTTAAACGTTGGCATATAGTGATTATAAGTAGTACCCTTGTCAGCTTCGGTTGGGGGGAGGGGGAATCTGAGGACAAACAGATAATGAAATTACGATATATACACACATTAGTTCAAAACTTCAGTACAGCTGTAACTTGGTCAAAGGTTAAATTACAGATAAACCTTAAATTAGGAAATCTATTAACAAAAACAGGGTGATATATTACATAGATTTGTCTCAGTAGAACACGAACCATTACTCCATGTGACAGTCGTGTGTTGCCAGACACGCAATGATTGCAAATAAAATAGTAAAATTTGTACATTCCATGTATGTCGAAGGAGGTGACTAAGAAGGGTTGGTGATGCGGTTAGCTGTTCCGTGGATCTCGACATACAGTCCTCCTATCTGAATTAATTTAAATATTCGTTAAGTTGTTAATTATTGTTGGATTTGTAATTGGATGCTATTTATATACTTGGAATCGCAAGCAAAAATAGCCAATTTCAACCAATATATTTCACGGAGATTGGAGACTAGTTCATGTTTACGTATTAGCGAACAGGTCTCTTAAACTGCGACGGTCGCGCATATTTCCGACGGATGCGCATATTTCCGACGGATGCGCATATTTCCGACGGTTGCGGCTGTTTCATCCTGTTAGCCAAAATTAGTCACAAGTCATGTTAAGGAGGCATGTGTCAGTCCGACATTTTTAAATATTGTTGGATTACATTCTGTTCACTGGATTACATTCTGTTCACTGGATTACATTCTGTTCACTGGATTACATTGTTTTCACTGGATTACATTGTGTTCACTGGATTACATTGTGTTCACTGGATTACATTGTGTTCACTGGATTACATTGTGTTCACTGGATTACATTCTGTTCACTGGATTACATTCTGTTTACTGGATTACATTCTGTTCACTGGATTACATTCTGTTCACTGGATTACATTCTGTTCACTGGATTACATTCTGTTCACTGGATTACATTCTGTTCACTGGATTACATTCTGTTAACCGGCAGAAGTTCGAGAATAAAAGTAGAAGAGGAAGAAGCATACTTTTATTTGCTGAAAATACTGCAGAGAAATGAGGTGATGACGTGATGAATCTGCTGAAAATACCATATATAACTGAAATGACCAATTTATAATCTGTTGAAAATACCATATATAACTGAAATGACCAATTTATAATCTGTTGAAAATACCATATATAACTGAAATGACCAATTTATAATCTGCTGAAAATACCATATATAACTGAAATGACCAATTTATAATCTGTTGAAAATACCATATATAACTGAAATGACCAATTTCTAATCTGCTGAAAATACCATATATAACTGAAATGACCAATTTATAATCTGTTGAAAATACCATATATAACTGAAATGACCAATTTATAATCTGCTGAAAATACCATATATAACTGAAATGACCAAATTATAATTTGCTGAAAATACAACATAGAACTTAAATAGTGAAGTTACAATCTGCTCACGGTTAATTACAATTTTTATGCTGCTCAAGTGTATATACGTTTTATAATCTACTCACCTTTATTTACAATGTAAAAAAAACCCCGATATCTACTATGGCGAGGTACGTTGGTTACTATGGTTCTTGGTTACTATGGTTCTTGGTTACTATGGTTCTTGGTTACTATGGTTCTTGGTTACTATGGTTCTTGGTTACTATGGTTCTTGGTTACTATGGTTCTTGGTTACTATGGTTCTTGGTTACTATGGTTCTTGGTTACTATGGTTCTTGGTTACTATGGTTCTTGGTTACTATGGTTCTTGGTTACTATGGTTCTTGGTTACTATGGTTCTTGGTTACTATGGTTCTTTGTTACTATGGTTCTTGGTTACTATGGTTCTTTGTTACTATGGTTCTTGGTTACTATGGTTCTTGGTTACTATGGTTCTTTTCAACCATGACATATAAAGTCACATTTGGTAATATTAGAGATATTTAACATATACTATTTGAGGTCACGTGTCAGGTGAGTCTGGTACCAAGTCTTTGAAAATCTCTCATGTAGAAGTGGAAGAATGGCTATCCTACTTAGAATAGTAGATAGTAAAAGCATGAAATGGGAGAGAAACCGATGGCGACACGGTGCATTGATGTCAAAATTAAGTAGGGAGCAGACCCTCTTGGCAACGACGCACCAGCATGAAACATGCTAAAGATAGTATGATAGCCTAGATTATGATAAACTAAGTACTTCTACAGAATAGTCCTATAGACTCCTAAGGAGTCACTTCCAAGCTTGTATCGTGACTGATCATTGGTTACTTTGCGTCGCGAACCAATGAAAATCAAGGAAAATGCTGTCTCCGTCTTCTGGGTGAGGTCATGGTGCAGAATTATTCTGGAGAAGGAAGTGCATAATCATTACTACTAAACTTGTGTAACCTACAGAATATCTTTACGCGTCGTTAGCTCTTACACTGAGCCACATTATTTTTCGGGTATGGATTCTGTGGTCTAGTTCATAGGATGATTTCATTTGGCACATATCATACACGCTGTTTCACCAACAGGTGAAAAGTACGAATCATTAGTCAATAATATGGCTAATAGTGTGACCAAACTGCAGGGTCTCTAGGATATGATTTGATACTACAACAAAAAAGATCATGGGAAATCTTCGTATGCGAACAGTTTCCTATGCTCAGAGGTATATACAGGCAGATGGGCCACCTCTATTAATTCAGTAGGAGTCTTCACCGTTGCCCCGCGGCTTCTCTTTGTTGTCAGTATGTCTGCTGAATGAAGTTTTCTGGAACATGTTGTCAGTATGTCTGCTGAATAAAGTTTTCTGGAACATGTTGTCAGTATGTCTGCTGAATAAAGTTTTCTGGAACATGTTGTCAGTATGTCTGCTGAATGAAGTTTTCTGGAACATGTTGTCAGTATGTCTGCTGAATAAAGTTTTCTGGAACATGTTGTCAGTATGTCTGCTGAATGAAGTTTTCTGGAACATGTTGTCAGTTTGTCTGCTGAATGAAGTTTTCTGGAACATGTTGTCAGTATGTCTGCTGAATGAACGACTTCTGTCGAAATGTATCTCTATATAGTTTAAGTCATATTACTTTACTATAATTGAGCCCATACAACTGGCAGTTGGCAATGTGTCTGTGACTAGCTTCCTAACCTTGGATAACCAAGCCGACCTTTGACTTCGATTGAGTAACGACTGTCGGTAATCTGATAAATTAATACACATAAAAACAGCCAGTCTAATGTTTATTGTGCATCATCATCAGTGGCGTAGCGTGGGTCAATGACGTCCGGGGCGGAATCATAATTTTCCGCCCCTGTGACATGAAATAAATATGTCAGTGATTGTGAAAGACTGGACGAAAATAAATTTGACGCCCTCCCGATGATGCCGCCCGGGGCGGTCCGCACCTCCGCCCCCGCCTCGCTACGCCACTGATCATTATCATCAACATCAAACCCATAACCCTTCAGTGTCGTAGGGGTGTTACTCTAGAAAAATTAACATACACACTTCGCCATATGTCTCTGTTATCATTTCCTTGTTTGAGTGTGGAGAATCTTACTACTGTCTAGTCTTTCTATTCTGTCTAGTCTGTCTGTCTATTATCAATCCATACTTTCTTTCTGTCCTCCTCTTCTTTTATTAACATCATTGTTGTAATGAATATTCATTGTGGCATTTCTGCTGGTGAAGAGATGTGCTTGATGGTGTCCATTTTCTATCCAAGTCACCTTTGTAAATTATTCATTGTACACCACTAACGGTATCAGATCTCACTTTGTCTAGGTTGTATAGCAAAACGACATCACTAATCAGCCTATGTGAAAAACTAACCTGGCCCTGAACTGTGCATGTAGATTGATAGAGAGAAAGAGAGAGTGAGAGAGGGAGGAAGAGAAATAAATAAAAACCATAACAAGAAATTATTGTTATAAAAACATCAAGAAGCCAGTTACGTTATATTTTGTACAACTAATAGAGATTGCAATTCTGTTCTGGAAGCCATGCCGGTATCACAGTAATTACGTTACCCACGACAGAGACTATTTATATGACTTCAATGCCCTTTTTACACTGAACACACAGGAAGAGCACAGACATTATACTGTTTATATTGAGGATATATAGAAGAATGATCAGTATTTAATGGTAACAGAAGCGAACAACGAATTACTGGAATCATGACACGGTAATGACACACTAAAACGAAAACACAACACATTAACACGAAAGCATAATACACTAACACGAACACATAACAGACCAACAGGAAAATACAACACACTAACACGAAAACACAACAGACTAGCAGGAAAATACAACACACTAACACGAAAACACAACAGACTAGCAGGAAAATACAACACACTAACACGAAAACACAACAGACTAGCAGGAAAATACAACACACTAACACGAAAACACAAGAGACTAACAGGAAAATACAACACACTAACAGGAAAACACAACAGACTAACAGGAAAACACAACAGACTAACAGGAAAATACAACACACTAACACGAAAACACAACAGACTAACAGGAAAATTAAGTCCAATGAATTACGATTACATGATGATATAAGGTTTAGTCCAAATTTACACTGGAGGATGATACATTTGAATATTTAAAAAAAATTGATAGCATATCCTATCCAGGACGTAGCTATCAAACCAGCATTTGTTGGCTGTGGTGATTTTCTAGGCAATATAAATACGTTCAGTAAGTTGCCATTGCTTTCTGAACGGGCCGGATGCACAAATGCCTGTGGTGAGGATCGAACTCGGTACCTTTGCCGTCACAGACGCGCTCTGTACCACTTGAATATAGACATAGTTAATGAGAAATTTATTATCAGATTACACGTAGAAGGTACTATTAAGTAGAATCATATGAGATAAGCTGTGGTTATACTAGTGTTTTCAGATATTAGAATTTCGTTATGTTCATTTTTCTGGTAAAACGTGGACCAAATCATTAGACTACAAATTTTCATAACACTTTCCAATTGGCAAAACGTGTTGAAGTTGAATGTTAGGCAGCAAGACGCAGCTGTCGCATCGAAACTGCAAACTATGCCACAACGAACTACATCGTCCAGGCTACAGTGTGCTAAACTGCAGGAGTTTGAGAATGCACACAGAAGGAAATATTGATTAGAAATACAAAAATGACCAAAACATACATTTCATTGCCAGTTGACAAAAAGGAGTGAAAATGTGTACCACATTCTGTCAATTCTATTCTATAGGACTAAATACTTGCAGCTCATTGTTAGAATATCACACGGCATTATAAGTTACAAAACAATAAATGTGACGGGAATTAAAATTGATAGTTAATTACGAAGTAAAAAAAATGGAGAAGTATGTATTCAGCCATATCTTCAACTGAATATGACGTATGCGGTTTCAGAATGAAGATCGATCTGACGTGGTTCACCAGTTCAACCATTATGCAACAGTAAATCTCTAGGGATGACGTGGCTCTATATTTTGGCTTTCATACTGTGAAAACTCCACGGCGCTTCATCTATATAAGTATGTTATTTCATCAATCATATCAAACATTAGGGGCAGACAGTCATGGTTTCTAGGGCATTTGATGAGAATAACACAACTTGAACAATTATTAACCACTGGAAAGATCAAGGGAAAAAGAGACAAGGGATGACAAAGAGAGAATTTGCTAGATGAACTAGTGTTATGACACGGTAGACGTTCACCAACCGAGCTTATTGACAACACAAGAGACAGAGAGTCATGGAGAAACATGATCTCCTACACCATTCGGCATGGTACTCGATTGATAGATTTTAACTTTCTATGAGTAATATGATTCTTCTGAAAACATATTACACCACTGAGAGTTCTAGTCTTCTAGGCGGGAAATAAAGTATCTGAAATCATCTTCACCCCCCCCCCCTACCAATTGCACAAACAGATACAATAACATCCACCATTAGGCAGCACATTCTGAGGGGGGGGGGGGGTTGCACCATTAAGATAGTATTTTACAACTTGTGCCGATCTTGAGCTAATGTTTCTGATTCTGTGTGTAACACATTCAGATAGGCTTTGATATCTTGTGAACATGGTCATGCGATGGTCTATGGCAACGAATAAAACAGACGTATTGATGTGCAATGATGTAGTTGACGGCACATTATTGAAAAGAGTAGGGAAGACATAATAAGGGCAATCATTGATTGACTAATCAAGGGTGCAGCAGATATAGAGATAACATGATTACATAGGTTATTTAATATAACATGGGATACACAAGAAACACAGGAAGACTAAAATAAAATGTTGTAATATTACATATTTGGAAGAAAGAGGCATTAAAAAAAAGATTGTACAAAATACAGATGTACTTCACTACTAAGCCACACGTGAAAAATTTTCAACAGAATACCAGAAAGAAGATTACGAGCATTCATCGAACAACAGCTCAACACTCAAATGAGATTCTGTAAGAATAAGAGCAGTAAAGATAACATTTTTACACTCAGACATCAGGCAGAAAAAATCCCTCATTTCGCCCTCGTAGACTTCCTGCACCACCGCAGCACTGCGTACATATTCAAATCTGTGTCTCAACACTGCCTTGGTCAGAGGTTTTGAACAGTATATACTTCTTGTCATTTGTTGCACGCGTTTCTTTATGCAATGGAGAGATGTACTCAAAGCTTTCTTTCTTACCAAGTTCTACGTTGGTGTATCTAATACCGGAAACATGTTTCCTACTTTGAAAGGGGGTCCGTGTGCTAGCAGACATATTGTTTTGACTGTTGCGTAGTTCTTCAAGATGCAACAACATGTCAACCATTTTCGTGATGAACATTTGAACATTAGTCACTTCCAGCGAATCTTTACCCTTACATAACGATGTCCGCTAAAGGTTAATATCCCTTAACGTCATCTACTCATATCGGGGTTATAGACATTGGGCACTCTTGTTATGACATTGCGTTCAAGCTATCCGAGTCATAGCGATGGCATTGAGGGTTGCAGGATATATTGTGTGTCTGGCTGCAATCAATTCTCATTCTCAGCCTTAGCAGCCCCGGACACAATTCCAAAAATAGTGAGCTTGATACACTACACGAGGTATGGTACATCTGCTTCCAAAGTCAAACTCTTAGATTTGTTTCTACAATCATGTTTATCTACTAACTGACAACCGCACCAAAGTTATGTAAAACCGATTTATCCCCAAGTGTTTTAATATAACGTGTTGAACAACTGTCATATTTGCTGACTGGATCACATCACTCTCAGGAAACTAGCAGAGTGATTCTAGCCGATACAAAATAAGCCAGCCTTGCAAGACCTTCGAAACCCAACAACATGCCATGTCTTAAAAGTCTTAAAGTCTTAAAACAACGGATTCTAAGTAATTCCCCAAATCAGACAAGTACTGGTTTAAAAAGACTAATCATGGGAAGAGGAAAGTAAGAGAACAATGTGCAGACCAAGGCTATGATGAACACATGACATCAAACCTTCCGAACATGCCACTAGTAGAATCTGGGCAGCTTGCGTGGAAAAGAAAGGTTTACAGTGTGACAATGAGGTCTTCTGTATAGATAGATACGCTTTATGTTCAAGTGAAGCTCAACATTCATAAATAAATTATCTCCCATATGATATATGGTTATGAGAGTTGGACACTCAATGATGGAATGATGAGACAGACACATGACATCGAATAGAGACGTTGTAGACGAATTCTACGCATTTTAGACACACGTGCATGCAAGTAATACCTATAGATGAAGATGTCTAAAAAAATAAATATAACAAGTGTCTAAAAACATACATATAAATGAACACATGTCTAAAATACATAAATATAGATGAACACATGTCTAAATTAAACAAATATAGATGAACACATGTCTAAATTAAACAAATATTGATGACCACATGTCTAAAATAAACAAATATTGATGAACACATGTCTAAAATAAACAAATATAGATGAACAAATGTCTAAAATAAACAAATATAGATGAACACATGTCTAAATTAAACAAATATTGATGACCACATGTCTAAAATAAACAAATATTGATGAACACATGTCTAAATTAAACAAATATAGATGAACACATGTCTAAAATAAACAAATATAGATGAACACATGTCTAAAATAAACAAATATAGATGAACACATGTCTAAAATAAACAAATATAGATGAACAAATGTCTAAAATAAACAAATATAGATGAACACATGTCGAAAATACATAAATATTGATGAAAACATGTCTAAAATAAACAAATATAGATGAACACATGTCTAAAATAAACAAATATAGATGAACACATGTCTAAAATAAACAAATATAGATGAACAAATGTCTAAAATAAACAAATATAGATGAACACATGTCGAAAATACATAAATATTGATGAAAACATGTCTAAAATAAACAAATATAGATGAACACATGTCTAAAATAAACAAATATTGATGAACACATGTATAAAATAAACAAATATAGATGAACAAATGTCTAAAATAAACAAATATAGATGAACACATGTCGAAAATACATAAATATTGATGAAAACATGTCTAAAATAAACAAATATAGATGAACACATGTCTAAAATAAACAAATATAGATGAACACATGTATAAAATAAACAAATATAGATGAACAAATGTCTAAAATAAACAAATATAGATGAACACATGTCGAAAATACATAAATATTGATGAAAACATGTCTAAAATAAACAAATATAGATGAACACATGTCTAAAATAAACAAATATAGATGAACACATGTCTAAAATAAACAAATATAGATGAACAAATGTCTAAAATAAACAAATATAGATGAACACATGTCGAAAATACATAAATATTGATGAAAACATGTCTAAAATAAACAAATATAGATGAACACATGTCTAAAATAAACAAATATAGATGAACACATGTCTAAAATAAACAAATATAGATGAACAAATGTCTAAAATAAACAAATATAGATGAACACATGTCGAAAATACATAAATATTGATGAAAACATGTCTAAAATAAACAAATATAGATGAACACATGTCTAAAATAAACAAATATAGATGAACACATGTCGAAAATAAACAAATATTGATGAACACATGTCTAAAATACATAAATATTGATGAACACATGTCTAAAATAAACAAATATTGATGAACACATGTCTAAAATAAACAAATATAGATGAACACATGTATAAAATAAACAAATATTGATGAACACATGTCGAAAATAAACAAATATTGATGAACACATGTCTAAAATACATAAATATTGATGAACACATGTCTAAAATAAACAAATATTGATGAACACATGTATAAAATAAACAAATATTGATGAACACATGTCTAAAATAAACAAATATTGATGAACACATGTCTAAAATAAACAAATATTGATGAAAACATGTCTAAAATAAACAAATATAGATGAACACATGTATAAAATAAACAAATATTGATGAACACATGTCTAAAATACATAAATATTGATGAACACATGTCTAAAATAAACAAATATTGATGAACACATGTCTAAAATAAACAAATATTGATGAACACATGTATAAAATAAACAAATATTGATGAACACATGTCTAAAATAAACAAATATTGATGAACACATGTATAAAATAAACAAATATTGATGAACACATGTCTAAAATAAACAAATATTGATGAACACATGTCTAAAATAAACAAATATTGATGAACACATGTATAAAATAAACAAATATAGATGAACACATGTCTAAAATAAACAAATATTGATGAACACATGTCTAAAATAAACAAATATTGATGAACACATGTCTAAAATAAACAAATATTGATGAACACATGTATAAAATAAACAAATATTGATGAAAACATGTATAAAATAAACAAATATTGATGAACACATGTCTAAAATAAACAAATATTGATGAACACATGTATAAAATAAACAAATATTGATGAACACATGTCTAAAATAAACAAATATTGATGAACACATGTCTAAAATAAACAAATATTGATGAACACATGTATAAAATAAACAAATATAGATGAAAACATGTATAAAATAAACAAATATTGATGAAAACATGTATAAAATAAACAAATATAGATGAAAACATGTATAAAATAAACAAATATTGATGAAAACATGTATAAAATAAACAAATATAGATGAAAACATGTATAAAATAAACAAATATTGATGAAAACATGTCTAAAATAAACAAATATAGATGAACACATGTCTAAAATAAACAAATATTGATGAACACATGTCTAAAATAAACAAATATTGATGAACACATGTATAAAATAAACAAATATTGATGAACACATGTATAAAATACACAAATATAGATGAAAACATGTCTAAAATACATAAATATTGATGAAAACATGTCTAAAATAAACAAATATTGATTAAAACATGTCTAAAATAAACAAATATTGATGAAAACATGTCTAAAATACACAAATATAGATGAACACGTGTATAAAACATGTATAAAACATGTATAAAACATGTCTAAAACATGTCTAAAACATGTATAAAACAGTTATTACTGTCGGGCCATTGGCGCAAATATAACGGCGACACAACGTATTTCTATTCTCTGGACTACATCTGCTGGTAAACTAGTAGGATCATAGTCTTGCTACAAGGGAGATCCAGCGGGAGTTTGAGAATGAACGCTGAAGAAGAAGAAATGTGTAGAAAGACGAAAATGTGTACAATTTAAACATGTAAGCTAATATGATTTCCTTTTAGAAACAATCTTGCATAAAACAGTCGAATGTGAAAGGAGGAGAGAAAAATAAAGAACATGCCGGACAGACAATTTCAAAACATGCATAGGTCACGATTTTTCAACACTCATTCTCATATTAGTGAAGAGAAATAATTGGAGATGTCTGTGTGTTGATGCAACCAAAGGATTGAACTACGGTCTTGATAGGTTATGGTTGATTTTGATTTTTTTTAAAATACAGATTAAAGATGAATTGTAGATACCATTATTGAAGAGACTAGATTTTGTGAGTTTGTACTTGCATTATCGCGATTGGAACACTTAGTAACATGTTCTAGTGTGGGTGACTCTCTGCTATCAAAAGGGCAAGAGCATTGTTCGCTGTAATATGTCAGGTGATTGCCGAGATGGTTGTGAAATTCACGCGTCTAATTATATTTCTCAGTTGTGAACCCTAGACAGCTTTTCTAAAGCTATTCAGATCTAACCGACCTGGATCCCTCTTATAGCCAGCCGTTGACTCTATTCTCATTCCCATTACAAGAACATAAATACTTCTTGAGGTATTTAATCCTAGGAGACGTTAAGGAACTAGAGAATAATGATTCTGGTAATGTGTTGAGACTAGCTTGAGTGGACATTTTATACTAAAATAACCAAATTACTTCGGCAATAAGTCTAATTATAGAAGTCTAGATGCATGGTTTATTATATCTTTACCTAACTTTTCTAAACATAAGTTTTTCGCCCAAAAGTAAATTTTATTTTTAACATTTACTGTTTTATGATTACAATGTAAATTTTAATTTTATGAAACAGTAGGGCACATTGCTTCTTGTGACTCTCGGGGTTAACAGAATAACCAAAATTATTTAAGGACATCCAAATGGTGCAGCCTACGGTATAAGAATAGTGGATAACCCACGCAAAATACCAGCTCAAGGTGAATTCCATCCAAGGGACATCTCCTTAATATATTGGACATTTCCTAGAGCTAATATGTTTCCTATGAAAGACATATCTAGAGAAAAAGCTCCACTGTCCACAGGAAGCAGGATCTAATCATGTGGATACGAAAGTCATGTGTAGAGAAACAACTCCACTGTACACAGGAAGCAAGAGCTAATCATATGGATAAGAAAGTCATGTGTAGAGAAACAATTCCACTGTACAGGAAGCAAGAGATAATGGTATGAATACAAAAGACATGTCCAGAGAAACAATTCCACTGTACACAGGAAGCAAGAGCTAATCATGTGGATAAGAAAGTCATGTGTAGAGAAACAACTCCACTGTCCACAGGAAGCAGGATCTAATCATGTGGATAAGTAAGTCATGTGTAGAGAAACCACTCCACTGTACACAGAAAGCAAGAGCTAATGGTATGAATACAAAAGACATGTCCAGAGAAACAATTCCACTGTACAACCCCACATGCAAGAGCACAATTGCTGACGGAATAGGAAACACATCATTTATGGGAATGCCCCTGTGTAATTATGCTGGTTACTAATCACGAATGAAGAGCATAAAATTAGTAAGTACTTTCAATATTTTGTTTTGTAATTGGATGCGTGTAGTATTTATACAGCGCGATACGAAAACAGCGGTCTAAGCGAGATAACTTCTGAATAATACTTTCTATTGTGATATTATAATAGATTATAAAACTGCTAGAAAATCTTAACGTTGATGGCAAAGATTTAAGAATAGTAAGAAATATATATTGGAAACAAACGGCTGCGATGAGAGTTAACAATACTATAGGTAGATTTCACAAGATAGAATGATTGTCAGGGGAGGTTGTGTAATGTCACTGTTTCTTTTCTCCCTGTATACAGAATACATTATACGAAGAAATATAGAAGATATGCCAGGAATAAAAGTGGGAGGATGCAATATAAATAATTTGAGATATGCTGACGAGACAGTACTGATCGCATGAAGCAAACATGAACTGCAAGCCCTGTTAGATAAAGTAGTTAAAGAAAGTAACTATAAAGGTCTCATGTTAATCAAGAAGAAAACAGAGATAATGGTTGTCTCGAAAAAAGAGATACACTACCAAGATGCAACATAATAATTAATGAGACACAATTAACACAAACTGAAAAAGTGAAATATCTAGACACACTGTTAACATCAGAAGGTAGATGCTCAAGTGAGATAAAGAGCCGAATAGGACAAGCCAAATCAGCATTCCAAAAAAATGCTAACTATTTTCGGCAATGTAAGAATATAAATACAGACCTGAATTCAAGTGCTCAGATGTTATATAGAACCAATTATTTTTTTTTTATGGATGTGAAGCATGGTCTGTAAAGAAACAGTTCAAAGTAACTTAGAGGCTACAGAGATGTAGTTTGTGAAAAGAAATGCTGAAAATACCATGGACAGCTAGAAAAAAACGAATGCAGATGTTCTCATTCATGCCGGAGTAAAAAGATCAAACATTAGGGGCAGACAGTCAAGGTTCCTAGGTCATATGCTGAGAAGAACACAGCCTTAATACTTAATAACCACTGGAAAGATCAAGGGTAAAATAGATAGGGGCGACAAAAAGAAAAATTACTAGATGGACTAGTATTGTGGCACGGTAGAAGTTCACTAACCGAGCTTATTGACAATGCAATAGAAAGAGTTGTGGAGAAACATGACAGCCTACACGATTCAGCATGGCACTTAATTGATTTATTGTGATATTAATAACAGTAACTGGGTTATTATCGTTGTACGAAACCATATAAATATATGTATTCAAACTTTCTTTCCATGAACAGCAATGGTTCTCAGCAGGCATATCGATCTATCTATTTAACTTTCACTTTATGCGGTGGAAAGGTACACAACAAACATATCAATATATCTATTCAATGTGAACTTGTGGAGATCATTAGAATTATCTAGACAAATAAGTGAAGATGTACATCTCTATGCAAACTATTTTTGAAATGATGTTGATTAACATTTGCGGGGTTCAAATCCTGCATCCCTTTAGGAAATCGTACATGATATTTAGTAAAGTAAGTAAAGTAAAGTAACCCATAGCATGTATTAATGCTGTAGGAGTGTGAGATGTTAGCGATCTCACATTTCATAGGCTTTAAAAATGAGGGCGGTAGCCATCTCCTCTCCCTCGCAGTCTTTACTTCCCGGATTAATCCGGTAACCATTTAAGGCTGGGTCGACCCGGGAGCAATTGCGATCTAAATGAAATTCTCGCCTCAACTGGGAAATGAACCCAGCACCACTCATATGCGAAGCCACTTCGCTAACCACTGCGTTAACGCAGGAATGTAGGAAGTACCATATATAGGAAGTACCATATTTAGTACTAGCAACGGAATAAAGGCGCGTAAAACGTCCCAGTTACTGAGAGCGTACCTACGAGACTTTCTCTGTTTTGACGGATCCTCGGTAGCACATTTTAGTTTAATTGTTGTTTGATAATTTCAGTCCCCTTCCAGTGCTACAGACGACACAGACACGTATCACAACATGAAGATAGAATAGAGAGCAAACCAGACTTGCAAATAACAGAATTGACATCATTAATGCACAAGTGTTTGCTCATTTACATTCCGGGAGGGAGCGTGAGTCGCTAAATAAGACCTGATCAATCAGAATGTAGTCTTCTCCTTCTGGTGTGATCGCGAGTCTAGTATCTTCGAGACCTTTACCATTCACGACAATCAAGCTTAATACTTATTTCCTCAAGATCATTAGAATTATTTTCTACTAGCTATCTCTGTTGTGTAGAAGTAAGGACATTTTTCTAGTAGCCATATTTGTTGTGTAGCAGTGAGAACATTTATTTCTAGTAGCTATCTCTGTTGTGTAGAAGAGAGGTCATTTTTATAGTATCTCTGTAGCAGTTACGACATTTTCCAAGTAGGTATCTCTGTTGTATAGCAGTACGGATATTTTTCTAGTAGATTCTGTGTTGTGTAGCAGTGAGGACATTTTCCAAAAGTGCTAGAATACCCCATGTACTTATATAAAAGGTACATTCACTTTTCCTATTGCTCGTTGGAATGTCTTGACCGTAGAAGGTGAAATTCGGTGTTTCTGCCTGGTACTATTGTTATGTAATGAACGCTACATCAAACGTCAATTATATGAAACATTCAGTAGAAACTTGTCATATATGTTCAATGTTAATCATGTGATACAGGGAAGCAAATGGAGCTCTGAAAACAATGGCTGCTGCACATCTAGAACCGAAACTGCAGGCACTATTCTTTAACATGTTGGTCCTGTCAATGGTTGACAATGTTCTGTGCTTGTCAGTGGTTGACTAAAGCCTGTGGGTTCTAATGCTCTCCAATATGCAATGCCAGCGGTTGGTGATGATGCAGAATGAAGTAGTGCGAGTAGTTCTGAGATGAACATCGTGGTAATGAGATGTATGATAGCGTACATCAATTCGAAATATTCGTTGACTGAGACCAAGACACGAAATATTAGTTGACTGAGACCAAGACACGAAATATTCGTTGACTGAGACCAAGACACGAAATATTCGTTGACTGAGACCAAGACACGAAATATTCGTTGACTGAGATCAAGACACGAAATATTCGTTGACTGAGACCAGGACACGAAATATTCGTTGACTGAGACCAAGACACGAAATATTCGTTGACTGAGACCAAGACACGACATATTCGTTGACTGAGACCAAGACACGAAATATTCGTTGACTGAGACCAAGACACGAAATATTAGTTTACTGAGACCAAGACACGAAATATTCGTTGACTGAGACCAAGACACGAAATATTCGTTGACTGAGACCAAGACACGAAATATTCGTTGACTGAGATCAAGACACGAAATAGAAATAGTAATGTCAGTAATAGAAAACATTAGCGCATGTGTGTTGCCGGGGTTGGAAAGGGGAACAAAGAATAGCAGCACTGTTTACCTTCCACGCATGTCGTAAGAGGCGACTAAGGATGTTATGGGATGAAGCTGGCTGTCCCATCCGATATAGGGTCAATGCTCAAGTCGGATGTGTCAGGCCGAAAGGCGTAGATATCGCAGCAAATCTGTAAACCATGACACAACGCATTCCGTTCTCTGAACTACATCCTGCTAATCTGCAGGAGTTTGAGAACGAATGCAGAAGAAGAAGAAGAAGAAAACTAACACTGCAGAAATATCACGAGTCTCAAGGACTTTAGACTTAAAAGGGGATTGTCATGGATGGCGCAAGCAGAAGCAACTATTACAGAGATTACCACAATTGATTATTTGGTTAGAGGAGAGGAGTTAAAAAAACAACACTTAGGATGACATGTAAAACTATGTGCAGGTCATTCTTACTCTGGGCAGACAGTACAAAACATGATACAATCAAAAAGTGAAATTTGAAATATAACAGTTGCTCTTTGATAACACCACAGAAGGTGATGTTGATATATACATTGACGGTTCTGGGATACCTGGTAAAAGTTCAGAGTGAGAACTTTACAGTCAGACTGGGGGACGAAATGCAAGGAGCATAATGATGCTTACGCGGCTATAAGATGAAAATAGAAAATGAGGCAGTTACATCATCATCCTCACAATCAGCAGGAAACATATTCTGAACATAATGTAGCAGTCATCACATCCTTTCGCAAATTATGTCGATCCTGAGCCAGTCTTCCTCAATCTGACACTGTCATATTCAGGTGGACTTTGGTGTCTTGCGTCCATCTTCTTCTCTGTCTGCCTCTTGTTCATCCACCTGGCATCATCCCCTCCATTATGGTCTTCTCTGGGCTGTCATGGCGTTTGATATGGCCAAAATATTGTAGTTTTCTGGAAACAACAATGCTGTTTAGCCAGTTTTCTTTTACATTAACTTTCTTCAGGATCGCTATATTAGTAATCTTTTTTGGTTCATGGCATTCTGATAATTTTTCTGTAACATTTTTGTTCAAATGCTGCTTATTAATTTTTCACTTTGTTGGTGGTTCTCAAGGATTCACACCCACATATTGTCACTGGGAATATGAAAGCTCATATGAATGTTAGTTTTATTGTTTTACAGCAGCTAAAACATGTTTTTAAGAGTATCAGTTTTTTTAAATTATTAGAAAATAGCTTCACAACACGTGGTGCATTCCCATAAGTGCTCCACGCTCCGTTCCCGCAGAGATCTAAGTGTATGTAGACGCAGGGTCCTGGTCAGGTGTTGATTGTATGATCTTCGAGGCCTTCAAAAAGATTTACTTTTCCTACCCTCCACTCTAGATACTACCATTTATAACATTCTCTGTATGTGTACGTTCTCATCCTCATTGACATCATCTTTATCTTGAAATAAATTCATTACTACCTTGATAAAGTTTGCTTTACCTCGTCTTAGCATTGTGTCATCTATCACCGCATTGCCTGCCAATAAGTCGGATCTCTCGTTTCCTTTGACCCCAGCATGACCAGGGCAGTATATCCATGTAATGCTACTCTGGACAATTGAGTTGTTCAATAAGTTCCACCATTCTTTTTCCAGCATGTACTTTTCTATCTTTAGCAGCATGCTTTGAGAGTATGTAGTATTATCGAGTGTGTTACTATATCAGTTATCAACCAATTAAGTGCTGCTGTAACTCCCTCTATCTCCATCCTCATTTCCCCCCCTAATTTGTGAAATTGTTCATTTATTTCTCCTCATAATTACCGAGATTGCTCATTTCTTTCTGCGCATAATTACTGAGATTGATAATTTATTTCTCGATGTAATTAATGAGATTGTTCATTTATATCTCCACGTAATTTCTGAAATTATCATTTATTTCTCCACAAAATGACCGAGATTGATCATTTATTTCTCCTCATAATTTCTCCACATAATTTATGAGATTGTTCATTTATTTCTCCATATAATTACTGAGATTGTTCGTTTATATATCCACATAATTACTGAGATTGTTCCTGTATTTCTCCACATAATTTCCACCACTATTGATACACAGATCGCTTTAATTTTTCATTGCAAATTACCTGCAGTAAAATCCGACTTCGGCCACATTTTAACTTCATTTTCAACCTCTACGGCATTCCGAAACGTTTTACATCAATGTGGATTTTAAGTGGATCAAAGATGTTGAAATTGTTGAGTAGATGTCAAATCTGAAAAGTGTGTGTACTAGTAATTGTCACATTATATGGACCAATTATATTTCGTTGTTACTTGGATTTCTTTCGTTGTCGTTCTCAAACTATTACTGTATCTCTCTTGTAACTGGATAATGGTTCTACTACATTATAATAGGATGTAGTCCAGAGAATGGAAATGCGTTGCATCCAGTTTTATTTGCGCCAATGGCAGGACTAATCCGACATAAGTATGGAAAATAATAAAGCTTTCATAAGTGTACTTCATACCTCATCCACTGAATGGTGTGCGTTCGTAGGCGTATTGTTAGTGGGCCGGCTGAACGAGAGAACTGATTATTTACTGGAAACCAACCTCAAAGCTTAGCGCAGACAAGCATGCACAAACTTGACTAATATGTCCATTCAGGTCATTTTGTTTTCGACAATCAGGTCCGTGGGTACCAAATGTGAGCTAATTTTCCTGAAATTTAATGTGTAACGTATTATGCCGTAAGCTGAACTGTATAAACACCCTATTGCGGTTTGTAAACGGTCTACCATTATTAGCCTGTCAGTTAAAATACTTATCTCCATCTGCTTTGTTGTCGGTTATGCAGCAATTTCGAAAAGACGACCAGGTTCCACTTCATTTGCAAGTTATGAAATCCTTGTCAAATTGCACTACACATTTATACATCGTTTTACGCAATACACAGTTCTCTCAGTAATGGGGGGGGGGGGCTTCTCATGAGTGGCATTGGCAGAAGGTCATATTGCCAGTTCCACTTTCCCCACAAACTAAGCCCCAGCACTTCAATACGAATTAAAATAAGAAATCCGTGCAATTACACGCTGTTTATTCCGAGAACACTCTTGAAGCACGGTTGCCTGTTCGCAAGTGCGATGCGCATGCATGTAAGGCAACGACCGGTAAAACTCTTCCACACACATATTGATCAAATAACTGAATGTTGGAATCTCACATTCAATATTTATGAATCATCTATTACATTTCTTTTTTTCCCCATCCACATTAGTTTCTGATTTATTTACTTTCCTTCGTAGTAGTACTACTACTAATAATAATATTACTACTACTATGATAATTACTACTACTAAAACCACTACTACCACTATTCCTAATACTGTTACTATTACCTTTTTACCACTATTACTACTACTACTACTACTACTACTACTACTAGCAATACTATCACTACAACGAATACTACTACTACTACTACGACTACTATTACTACTGGTAGTACTAATACTAATTCCCCTACATCTAGTGCCGCTACTTCTACTGCTACTACTATTAGGACACCAACAACAAAAACAACAGCAACAACTACTATTACTACTAACACCACTAAAACTACCAATATTACTACTAAAACTACTGAAATTACTACTGCCACCACTACAACTATTGCTATTTCTACTACCACCACTACAACTACTGCTACTACTACTGCTACTACTACGCCACTACACCTACGAACACTAATAATACTAAAGGTATAGAGATAACTGTCTGACAAATATTTTGTACTTGAAAAATCGGTTGATTATTACAGTATACAAATATCGAAATTTCTTGTGGAGATGTAAATAATTGTTCATCACGTGTGACACTCAGTTTCATGTTTCCTATTATCAATAGAAATACAGCGCTGTAATTGCCAGTTATAACTACAACAAAGCCGTCAATATTAAGTTTTGACAAGTTTAAGTGAGTCAAAATATAATTTTCAATTTGAAAATACTCATTAGTTACAGGAAATGATTACCGGATTCTAAAAAAAATAATAAACTAGATCGAGTAGATGTGCATGGAAGATGAAATGTCTGCAGTGGATTTGTTAAGCGTCAATATTATCATCTTGAAAATCTGTGAGATAATGTTTACATATATAAATATAAATGAATTGCATTTCAAGATGGGCACATGATTTCGTGTGTTTGAACTAAGCGAAATGATTTGGGATGTAAACAGATTGGTTTGAAATGTTAACAGCTTTGTTTGAGATGTAAATAGTTTCGTTGCTTAAAATCTTTGTTTTGTTTTGGTGTGTGAATAGTTTGTTTTGTGATGATACCAATATGGTTTTAGATTGAAACATTTTATATTCTGATGTGAACAACAATTTGCTTTAGTATGTTACAAGTTTCAGTTCGGGATTTAAATAGTTTGGATTGGACAGTAATACGAGTTTCTGGATATACAAGATGACCCAACGGGATTTGTCAAATCAATTCTAAAAAGTCATCTGATTACCCCTACATGTCGTCTGACAACGCTGCGTCTAAGTCTATCTCAGGGCTCAGGGCAAAAGCACATGCATCCTTAAACACTGATTTTTTTCTCGCCCCTGCGGATGGAAAACGGTGAAATCAGCCACCAAGGTGAAATCAGGCACGAAGAGATTGCAAATTAACCGATTCATAGTCCATTTGCAGTTGTTACACTGATCTGCTTCTTGGCCATCTGTAGAGACCCAAAATATCATCAAATAGAGAGAATAAGGAAGTGATGTGTCAGCCTTTTCGACAACATCTATTTGATGTGTCAGCCTTTTCGACAACGTCTATTTGATGTGTCTGCCTTTTCGACAACGTCTTTTTGATGTGTCAGCCTTTTCGACAACGTCTATTTGATGTGTCAGCCTTTTCGACAACGTCTATTTGCAAAGTATTATATGAATCTACTGTCCACGTTATAAGGAATTCTTATGAAATGAACGAGGCAATGTTTTGGTTAGCAATGTTATAGGAAATGACACTGTTCTGAGAAGTGACTGAGCTGAATTAATAAGAACATTTATGAGAAGTGACAGAAATGAGTTGGTTAGAACATTTATGAGAAGTGACAGAGTGTTGTCCGCCAATACGTTTGCTCTGTTGTAGCTACATATATGAAACATCATATTATTATGTGTGTTCATCCATCACAAGTGATGATGACCATTTTTTAGATTCACTTTTGAAAATTCACTTAGAACTATGTATATGAATAATAGTTCGTAGATGCCTAATAAGCACGATTGGTCATTGGACCGTTCTGGCATGGAATGATCACTTAGACGGATCTTGGTCTATCCGTGACTTTGTAGCTACTCTCCGCTGTTGAGCCGCTGCATGTCTTCTATTTTCACAAGATGATACGCCCTTTTGGACTGTAGAGCGCCATGTAGATCTATTCTGTACAAATTCTTCACATGTATCTTGGTCTATTTCACAGGCTATCAGTGAGGTCTTTAACGAGTCATCGTAACGCTTCTTTAGGCCACCTTGAGACTGTACAGCCTTTTCAGATCACAATAGAGAAGTATCTTTGGCAGGCGATGGTCTAACATACGTACCACATGGCCCGCCCAACTATTTCTATTATATCATACCGTTATAGCAAAGTTGTCGGCAGTTGCAACGACGACCCAGTTTAAGAGCACTGAATTCGCAAACAAATCACATACACATAACAACTATAATCACGCCGAAATTTGAAAACAAAAATATATTTATAGAAACTCGCTGAAATGGGTTTTGTATAAAGCGTGTCTATAAATATGGTTTTATTTTAGTCCACGTCACGTGCTCTAACAGCCCGAGGATGTTGAGATTTTTATGTTCGCAGTTAAACTATTCTATATACAATTTCAAATGTTCTATGACGCTAGGCTTGAGGGTAAATTATACTCTGAACATCAAGCACACAACATAGCTTCCTGTATATTCATTCTTGAACTCCCACAGATCATCGTCATTTAGTCAGAAGTACAGAATACAATGTGTTACGGCTTAGCTGCGATATCTGCGTCGTTCTGCTAAATGTATTGTTTGTTTCAGAATTTCTTCTAGATAGCTTTTACCCTATTATGAGATGGGACGGCTACCTCCAAGCAAGATCTTAGTCGGCTGAAACGTCATGCATGGCTTCCCTCGTAGACCCGGCAGCTAACTCCGGCAAGACCTCCTTATTGGACTGTAACTTCATGCTTGACGTCCCTCCCAGACCCCGGCAGATAACTCCGGGCAAACCAACCTTAGTCGGCTGTAACTTCATGCTTGACGTCCCTCCCATATCCCTGCAGCTAACTCGTGGCAAAGCCTCCTTAGTCGGCTGTAACTTCATGCTTGGCTTCCTCCTAGACCCCGGTCGTGACTAACGTCAGTATAGAAGACATTCGTTAAACTAAGTTGGACCCCATTCGTCACCTGTTTTAATTATTGTTTCGCTTTTAATTGGTTACTATTTATATACTTGGAAGCGCATGCCAAAAATAACCAAGGCGATTCCAAGTATATAAATAGTAACCAACTGAAAATCTAATATGTATGTCAGAGGCGACTATGGAGATTTTAGGAGGTGGAGTTGGCTATTACAAATCAATGAGGGTCAAAATGGTGAAAGTCATGTTGAAATCGGATTCGTCAGAACGTAAGACAGAATAATAGCAACAAAGATGTAAACCATGACACTTAGCGTTAAACTAGCGGGGCTACAATCTGCTCATCTGCAAGAGTATGGGAACGACTGCTAAGTAAGAACGCAGCAGACGCACGTGCGTATGTGTATTTTTTTAAATCAGCTAGTGGGTGTTGAGTTTTGTTGATGCATAAAAGTAAAGTAACCCATAGCATTTATTAATGCTGTAGGGGTATGAGATGTTAGCGATCTCACATTTCAGAGGCTCTGCAAATGAGGGCGGGAGCCATCTCCTCTCCCTCGCAGTCTTTACTTCCCGGGTTTATCCGGTACCCATTTAAGGCTGGGTCGACCCGGGAGCCGTTGCAATCTGAAAAACATTTCCTCCTCAACTCTGGAATGAACCCAGGACCACTCATAAGCGAAGCCAGTGCGCTAACCACTGCGCTAACGCGGCTTGTTTATACATAATCATTACTAAACCGACGTACACAGACACAGATGCTATTCTGAGGGGTAGTCTGTGCGGATTTCGTGCAGGTCGCGGGACAGTGGACATAGTTGCTGCTCGGCTCGTCAAGTCCAAGAACACAAAAAATAACATTTCCACATGTGTAGACATCACCAAAGACATAAGACACAGTGATCAGAGATGGGCTGTGAAAAATGCTCGTCATATTTGACTCTCCCCCCTCCCTCCTCCAATTTATCAACATCGTTCGACAGTTCCATGATGGCGTGATGACCATTGTTATCAGTGATGGAGTATCGCCAAGAGCGTTACCTGTAAAAAATGAAGTCCAACATGGATGGCATTTTGCTCCAACGTGGTTCAGCCTGAAGTTTTCTTCCATGATTACGGAAGCATCTAGATCAAGTGACGTAACAGATGTAATGGTGTCGCATAATCCAGACTTTTTATAACAAAATGATGCAGTAGCTGTAGAGAACCTCAGACATCATGTTGTACAACACAAACATGCTAGAAGAGAGGCAAGAGATGCTCAATAATCCACAGACTCCTTTCCCACGTGCTCAGAGTGTTCCAGGAAAGCATAACACACATATGTCACGGCCAGGTACACCACGCAGACATTATTGTCTTCATCATCATCATCATCATCCCAGTGAGTTGGATGATCATCGCCGACTGCGAAGAACGAACAGCATGTGACATCGAAACAAGGATACAACGGACCGACACTATTCTTTGCATTCTGCCTTAAGATTGCACACTGCTAATTAATTTTTTATTTATCCTTGTAAAAGTCCCCATTATATATAGTTTAGTATATAAACATGACAGTGACAAATTATAGGCAAAATATATGTGGATCTATAGTAGAAGTGTACACCATGGACTGTCAGGAAAAATAAATGTGGAGATGTTGAAAAAGTCAAATGCGAGGGGGAGCTTAATCAATAATATAAGTAAACTTCATTTATTGGTAACGGTATGATACAGAAATATAGTAACAGCAGGCGATTTTAAATGCACAATGACAGAGACAGGAGGGAACACACAACAGGACAAAACTTACGTACAGAAACCGACTAGAAGCAAAACATATTAGATGTACCGATCTTGTGGACGCCTACAGGAAATGACACAACACACATGGCATTTAAACTACACACGCAGAAACCACATCGGCAAGACTGGACAAAATATACGCCCCTTCCCCGCCTCACACTCCAAATACATCACATAAGCCATATCAGGCACCTGTCAGAAACTCTACGTTTTACATACCTCAAAACGGTCCTTTTAACAGTACACACCACACACACCACCTCAATCCCCAAACGCTCCCCACACTGGAAATTCAATAGCACACTCCTCCAGAGCAAAGCATACACAGAACAAATAACCCAGCTCATTCTCACATGCAAGGAAAACATACCCACAACAAACATACAGTCACAATGGGACCTATTAAAAACACCATACAATACATGACACAACAGATCGCAACCCAAATCAACAGAAACAGGAAAAAACACGAACGCATTCTAGAAGACGCCATTTCACTAGCAAGACAGACATAACAACACACCCAACATCAACATACTACAAAGCGAACTGGAACAACACAGACGAAACAGCACTACTGAGAACCACGCTGGACCCAATACCACAGGAGACACCAAGCAAACAGTACTTAGGCATAGAAGCAGAATATATACTGCAACAGACAGATAAGAAGCATAACGGACGTACAATGGAACACACACAGAGAGACAAAAAACAGTCACAACCTTTGAAGACTACTACAAGGCCCTCTACACAGAAGAAAACTCACAAATGCACATACAAGTCACCTTCATAAAAAAAAAAAAGAAACTTTCAGACACATAAAAGAACACACTGGAAGACCTCACACTAAATGAGATCATAAAAGAACACACTGGAAGACCTCACACTAAATGAGATCATAAAAGCAGTAAATACATTGCAAAAAAGACACAACACTTGGACCACACGGACTCACTGCAGAATTCTACCCGTTTTTCTCTACTAGGACCTCTCCAAGTCTATACAGCCTCCTTCAGAGAGAGATAGAAAACAGTACCGCCTAGCCTAAATATATCATACATCATTCTAATCCAAAAGACCATTCAGACAGGACACAACTGAAAATCTATAGACCAATATCACTACTGAACGTAGACTACAAAATACTAACGAAAACACTGACTAACAAACAAACTAACTGACCTTTCTTGGCAACACTAATACACGAAGACCAATAATGCAGAATACAGGGCAGAAACATACACCAGCACGAACACTTCATCAGATACATACTTACACACACCAGAAAGACTGCCAATCGTCGATCCTGTTTTTGTATTAGGAAAAGGCGTTCGACAAAATTTCACACAACATCCTCTACAAAACATTACAGTACTGCAACATTGGCAACAGCTTGAGGCAGTAGGTTCTAATATTGTACGCACTGCATGAAAGTCAATTACTAGTAAACCTCACACCAACAAACACTTTCAACATCACACGATCAGTCATACAAGCATGTTCTCTGTCATCTCTGCTCTATGCTCTAATCATAAAATCCCTTCTGGGAAAAAAACACATCTAGGCAGGACAGGTTAAAGAAACTTTCCTGCAAGGGAAGATAGAGCGAAAGTTGCTTGCTTAAGCAGACGACACGGTCTTCTTTCCCCTAAACGAAAAATCGATAGGGAACATCCTACACAATTTCACAGACTTTGGGAGAAGCAGCAGGGCAAAAATAAACATACATAAATCTACTATAATGGGAATAGTCAGGTGTAAAAACAAAACAGATTTCCCTTTCAGCCTAACACGCACAAACAACATGAAACTCTACACCATAACATTTCCAACCAACTAAATACAAGCATCACACAATACACAGACAAACATGGTAGAACCTAAGCTTTTAGGTAACGAATACACTACAAAGATGTAAGTTCAAAACCACAACAGTATTCGGTAGAAGCATAATTTTCACCAAATCCATTATCCCAAAAACCATCTACACAGCCACAGTCTTCGACATCCCAAAACAGATTCTCACCGACATCAACAAACACATCAATAAATGTGTATACAAAGCACAATACACAAAATACAACACAAACACTAATTAAGCAGAAAATGGCGTCATAGCCCTCCACGACATAGCAACAAAAATACAAGCACTAAGAATCAACCACAAGCCACTTCATAGAACACACAGAACAACACACCCTAACACATTTCCACATGGGACTCAGACTGACCAAACCGACACCACCGACTAAATGTGTCCCACATCACTCTGACACACTTTCCATCTTCTATAAAACATACATAAAAGTTATAAAAGGACACGAGAACCGCATCAGTAAACCGCCAATCACTATATACAAACACCTATTAAAATTTCAGGCCCCATCACTACTCACCAGAATCACGAAGGGATACAAATATTTCATGACAGACTATACAAATACATTCACTGACTTGCACAACCTAAAAATCACACCCAGAGCTAGAGAAATCACACACAGACTCATCCAAGATAAAACTTCCATAAAAACACAAAACACCACTTCCCAAACACACACACAACGCTGATTTTAATGAGACTAATGTGGGTGATGATTCCTATTTAATGGATAGGATTAAAGATCAGGGATTGAAATGCGGTGTTGCTAGAAGTGAACACTTTGGAGGGCGCAGAAGAATGATAGTCAAACAGCATATTACCGGTACTGTCAGCAGAAGTGTAATGGCGGATACACTCAAGGAGAGATCGGAGCAACAATGGATGTGTCCAGTTTGCATTGACGATGATCCGACGACTAATTAATTAACACAACGCTGTAAACTATGCAGAACAAAGCAACCAATAACAGAACACTTGTTCTTTACATTTATAACAATCACACAAACAAAATCACACACTCAAAAAGAAGAAAGAAACACACACAGGGAAAACAACAGATATCTACAAAAGCAATCATGCTAAACACACTACCGAAAACAACTCCAGACATACACATAAAAATGTTCACCATACTAGAGACTTTTCAGTGGACTTCGTCTTGACGACAGGCGTGACGGGATCACATGACCAAAGATGCTGAACGCAGAAGAAGACTTCTAGAATGGGACTGCAGAAATGCAGCAAAATATCATCTGCGAGGTTTTAACGAAAATTTATCCTGCCAAATATTCCAACAAAATATAACACACATACTCAATCTGTGACATTACCTATTACAGATTTTTTTATTTAAAAAAAAAGTAACACTAAGCAAAATTATGTATTATGTTTTTTTTTTTTTACTTTGCCTCTGTACTAAATACTACCAAATGTAAATATTCTTTCAATATAAACCACGTAAAATCTCACTTGTTTCATTCCATGCATTATATTATATTAAATGCCTATACTCTGCTCCGGAATTGCTATACACAAAATGTAAAATAAAAAAATAATATGTCTTATCATCACCTCACCACACTGAAAGGATCACCATCCCATTTTTTCACTTCACAGGCACATCACCTCATTCCACAATGTACATCACCATTCTTTTGCTATTGTAACTTTGAAATGAGATCAATAAACGCTTCAAAATTATTTTTTTTAAAATTATACAATAACAATATTACATTAAACAAGCAATTACATTTCTGGTTGACAAAAACATGTAAGTAAGAATGGTGAAATGAGAAATGACCAGCAATCCTTTTTAAATGCAAGGGTACCGACTGCTAGACCTTATAGGATTTCACTTGCTTATAGCTACAAATTGTTTAGATTGATAAATAATGGAGGACAGAAAACCTCCTGTCAGGGCAGACCAAGAGGACGATGGACACGTTAAAAATAACACATTAAATACAAGATAAACACATTAAACATAACATGAATACGTTGTTGGAAAATGAAAGCCGCATGGCGGAAGACCAGTGCCGGATTTACCTAGAAGCTAATCAAGCTATAGCTTAGGGCCCTCACTTTTTTTGGGCTACCCATTTTTTTTAATTTCACTATCTCAATATTTTTAATCGTTAAAGGGCCCGATATCTCAAATAGCTTATGGCCCTATCAAGTCTAAATCCGGCCCTGCCGAAGACAGAATAGTACATGACGTTCATTGGGAAGACATCGTTCTAGAGAGAATACGTTACATGAGAAATAACTGCAACAACAACGCTCTTTCATGTAGCTACGTGTTGTACATCTGAGATAGCTAGATTAAAAGATGCAATTCAATTTTCACTTGTTCTAGATTCGCTCCAGACAAAAATATTTTATGTTAGATTTGAACTCAAATTCATTTTTCTCTTGTGGTATTAAGCACTCACACTGACAATTCAGTTTTCTTACTTAACAAGTCCTCACAATGTGTGTACACCTTTCGTTTATTCCTCAGAATGTTTATCATTCTTCTTGTGGTTTTTATTTGTGCAGACCCTCAATCTATCTCAAACTGCTGGATTTATGTCAAGAGGTAATATATGTCTTTCTTGATCTTATTTGTACGGATTGGTGCCAGGTCCCAGTAGAGATTACTGTTTACTCTAATTCCTTTAAAGAAACGAATTCAGTTAACCTTTCTTTCATGGACTATCAGAAACAATTTCAAGTTATCGTGCAACGTACAACACAATTAATCAAACAGAACATCTCGGTAAATACACATTTGCTGGCACTAAGAATGAACAACAGACACACACGTAGTAAACGCATACATCTTGTTCTAATTTGTGCAGCTGAGACATTGTATATATTCCCGGATATCAAGATAGAGACACGGATTAGTTACGAGATTTGCAATTGTTATTCTAGTAAAATCCTGGTTAATGGCGTGATACCCAGTTTAACAAATGTTCATTACTAATGTTAAATAGACCGCCACCTAACCACATTCCCATAATTACAGAAGAGACCCAGATACAAGCAGTCATTGCTTCTTGCTCAGACATTACACTCAATGAGGCTAAGATTACTATAAAAAAAATTAAAATCCGGTAAAGCAACAGGAGATGATGGTATCACAGGAGAAATGCTTAAAGCTGCAGAGAACGTCTCCTTGCAATACCTACTATCTTTATACAACGACATATGTCATGCCGAGGCACCATCGAATCAGTCGGAAAATGTGACCATTGTTAAACTGTTAAAAATGTGACTTAACCGACTGTAACAACTGGCGCGGCATCACTTTATTATCCATCACCGGAAAGGTTTTTTTTAACATCATATTAGACACCATCCGTGTTTGAGAGACTCAGAGAGGAGCAGGCGGCTTTTATACCACGCCCCTCAACAATCGATCAAATCTTCACATTAAGAATGCTTATTGAAGAGTCCACAGAGATGCAATAAAATCTTATTATAAATTTCCTAGATTTCCAAAATGCTTTTGATAGTCTCCATGACCATTACTTTGGGAGATTCTCACACTTCATGGCTTTCCAGAAAAATATGTAAACGTTATCACAGCTCTTTTACCCCTGACGCTGAAAGGCAACAAGGGGTTTAGAGAATAGTTATCAAAGCTGTCTATGTAGATTCAAAATGCTGCATGAAGACTGATAGTGGGATTATTGACAGGTTCCCAGTAGAAACGTAGGAGTAAAGCAGGGATGTGTTATGTCACCAATACTGTTTAACATCGCGCTTGACTGGGTAATGTGAAAGTGCATAAGACAAAAACAACTAGGCTTCAAGTGGATTAACAACGGAACTTCAGAATATCTAGATTTCAGAACACATATGCCTGCAAATTAACGTATCCAAAACACAAATTATGAACTTTACTAATATAAACAAAATGTTTCAAATAAATAACAATGTACTAGAAAAAGTGGAACATTTCACTTATTTGGGAAGTAGAATAACAAATTTTGACCAGAATTGCTCTGGAATCAAGTGCATTCAACTCACTTCAAATATACGAAGATACAAAAACTCAGCATTAATACAAAGATACGGTTGTTCAACGCAGGTGTTATTTCGGTTTTAACATACGGGTGTGAAATCTGGAAATTAACCACATCATTAGAAAACAAACTAATTGCCTTCGAAAACAAATGCCTCAGGAAAATTACAAACTAACCCTGGAAAGACGTTAAGTCAAACTAAACACCAAGAGAAGAGATAAAACAAGAATACATCACATACGTTATTAGAAAAAGGCGTTGGGCATACATCGCTCGCGAAATCAGAATGAATGAAGACATAATTCCACGTCAAGTCTTTACATGGTCACCGAGTGACAAGAGACAAAGGGGAAGACCAAAAACAACACTGAAGAGCTATCGCAAAATAAATCACAACAGCTGGTATGAAAATGAACGATCTGGAACATTTGGCTGTTGATCGACAAGCATGACAGCTATGACATCTGCCTTATGAGCCAGGTTTATGCTGATGACTGTTTTCCAGGTTTATGCTGACGACTCTGCATTGTATGCTGACTCTGTCATAAATATGCAGAGCACCATAGACCGCTTCTTTCAGGCCTGCAACAACTGTGGTCTCACTATTAACACCCCCCCCCCGCCAAAAAAAACAACAGAAGTCATGCACCAAGCAACCTCAAATAACCAACGTACTGCTACTTCTATCATCGTCAATCAGGAAAAACTGCAAGTAGTCGATAATTTTACTCACATTGGAAGCACTCTCTCTCGGGATGTCAATGTGGATGTGGAAATTAACAATAGACTGGCAAAAACTAGTGCTGTATTTGGTAGATTACGCAGCAATGTGTGGGACAGAAGATGTATAAGAACAACCACCAAACTTCAAGTATGTCATGCGGCTGTTATACAAACCTTATTATACCCGTGTGAAACGTGGACAGTTTATGCTAGACATGCAAGCAAATTAAATCATTTCCAACTTACCTGCCTACGTAAATTACTAAACATCCATTGGTGGGACAAAGTACCAAACTTTGAGGTCTTGGAAAAATCAACCACAATAAGCATCTACATATCACTTATGACAGCGCAAGCACACTGGACAGGTTATCTTGTGCGTATGGAGGACTCGCGTCGGTCAAAACAAATATATTATGGAGCACTCAAGGCAGGAATTCGAAAAACTAGTGGACAAAATAAGCGCTTCAAAGACAGGATCAAGTAATCACTGAAACATCGTAAAATTGACGTAGGTGCTTGGGAGAGCTTCGCTCAGAATAGCACAGCATGGCGTTACAGCCTTAGAACGGGAGCACTAGCGGCGGAAGAGACCAGGCAAGAGACTGCAAGACAGAAACGGGCACGTAGAAAAGAAAATACATCTCAACGTCCCATAGACACCCTCTACAGTTGTCACACTTCTGTAGAAGAACATTTTGTGCGTGAATTGGACTTGTTGGTCATTTATAAACGCATTATTAACTTTATTATTTGATTATTACATATTGTTATTATTATTGTTATCATGATTGAGATTTTGGTCGTCGTCGATTACGACGGACGAACGTCATCATGTGCCAAGCCTGGCATAAGAGGAAAATGATGATGATGATTTATAACGCTTAAAACGCATAGAAAAAAAAGAACTAAAAGTTAATTAGTAACACTTAAATCATATAAAAAAACTAACAGTACTATTAAAAAAATTGCGGAATGTTTGTCGACAACCGCCTGATACTCTGACGTAGAAAATCATGTAGTTAATCCTTGATTGTATCTTGATGTCCATCATATATTCCACTGGCGTTATCTGGAATACAGATTTTGTTATTGAATTGTTGGTGCCCGTGTTGTTCATTTGGTTGCTACTTATTACCAACAAAAACAAGCAAGTGCGTGTTTCCGAAATATGTAAGATGAGCTAAGAGTAATTTACTTTCTATTTACGGGGAGTTGATCGTCCATCCTCATAAGATGTCTAGACCATTGTATCTGCTGTTTCTCTATATATTCGATTCATGATGTGATACCTATTATCATTCTGATTTACTCAGTGCACATTGTGTTGAGTCTGGTGACTCCAATAGCCGTCCTTAGATATTTTATTTCCCGAGTTTCTAACTTCCTCTTATGTGTGGATATCAGTTGCCAAGTTTGACATTGGTAGCGTAGTCTTGGTTTAACGATGCTCTTAAAGATTTGTTTCTTTATTTCCATCTTGCTGAGCTGCAACATTCTGATAATCCATAATCAACATCAACATGAATGCCTTTTCAATGTAGAGAGCAGTGTTTACAATTCTTTCTCTGAAAAACTACTCATTCATTTCAATGTGGTAATCCCTAATGGCTGCAGACTTTGACGGAAACAGAATTTCTACATCTTCAAGAAGTTAATTCTCTACTGTGAGTATGCACTAGAGTAATGGGTTACCATTTGCTGCTTGAACATTTTCTTTTCTATATTCTGTCACATGATTGCCAATCGTTTGTATATGTATAGTGAGCATTTATCCACAAATTGTAAGTTTATTCGATGTCGTAGTCTTTCATTCTCTTTCGCATATTTGCCTCAAGTATTTACCTTGTGCCGCAATAATATGCAGCTTTTCGCAATCAATATTCTGATATCAGGTAGATATTTTAAACGTGAGAATAACACGTCTCAGAACTTTCCAGAGAACTGATTTTGAAACCTCAATAACACGTCTTACAACTTTCTACAGAACTGATTTTGAAACCTCAGTAACACGTCTTACAACTTTCTACAGAACTGATTTTTATTCCTCAATAACACGTCTTACAACTTTCTACAGAACTGATTTTGAAACCTCAATAACACGTCTTACAACTTTCTACAGAACTGATTTTGAAACCTCAATAACACGTCTTACAACTTTCTACAGAACTGATTTTGAAACCTCAATAACACGTCTTACAACTTTCTACATAACTGATTTTGAAACCTCAATAACACGTCTTACAACTTTCTACAAAACTGATTTTGAAACCTCAATAACACGTCTTACAACATTCTACAGAACTGATTTTGATTCCTCAATAACACGTCTTACAACATTCTACAGAACTTATTTTGAAACCTCAATAACACGTCTTACAACGTTCCACAGAACTGATGATGATTCCTCAATAGCACATTGCGGTTTTAGAAGAACTTTAAATTTGCGAAGTGTAACAAGTACATTTGCCGCAGACATTTTCAAGTTCACAAATCTAATGGTATATTCATCCAAATTATTGACCTTTTATCTGCCTTATTTTACTGCAGTCCTTGCTTACTCATAATCAACATATTTTATCGAACGGTAAACCAATTTATTGTCTACACTGAAAGCTTGATGTGTTCTCTTTTCCGGAGGACATGAAATAATTAACCTCTCTTCGTCTCCATGCGGAAACGTCTTTACAACATTACATTTACGTTGTGCATAGTAATCAATCAGCACTGCACATGGAATGTAAATTACATTACTAATGTAATTTGCGGCATCTCGGTAATGACATTTTTTAATTTGTCTGCAATTCAATTCTTCTTCTGAATGATCTAAACTGATAAACACCTCTGTTATTAGTCTAGACACAACTTCACAATTATTACTTTATGTACACAAATTCAAGTGTACGCAAATTCTCACTCCACACAAATTATAGTCATTAGAAAATTCAAAGCAGAAGTGAAATTGTGATGACTTCTAACATTTTCTAAAAGTATGGACCCAGGTTTGTTTTAAAAAAGAAACAAAATATTATTTAGAGGGTAGACCAATCTCAACATATGCATGTCGATCTCCTCTTCAAAATTGTATATGATTTATGAGCTATTTTGTTTCCTTTTAAAGTGAAAGCATTGCAAAACTACATGTGCATAGTTTTTATATCTTATATTTTATTTCCTACAAATTATCCATATCGGTGCAATAGTTTCTGAATAATGAATTTTCAACGGAATGTGTATGTCTGAACAGACAATACAAATATCGTCATAGCCACATTTCTGAATAGACAATGTGTATAGCGTCATAGCCACATTTCTAAATAGACAATGTGCATAGCGTCATAGCCACATTTCTAAATAGACTTTGTGCATAGCGTCATAGCCACATTTCTAAATAGACAATGTGCATAGCGTCATAGTCACATTTCTGAACAGACAATGCATATAGCGTCATAGCCACATTTCTGAATAGACAATGTGCATAGCGTCATAGCCACATTTCTGAATAGACAATGTGCATAGCGTCATAGCCATATTTCTGAAACGACAATGCACATAGCGTCATAGCCACATTTCTGAACAGACAATGCACATAGCGTCATTGCCACATTTATAAACAGGCAATGAGCATTACGTTATAGCCACATTACTGTATAAACAATGTGCATATAAAATAAACTCATATGAAGATATTTTGAAAGCAGTTAATTTAAAAAAATAGAGCTGTTTACCCGCATCAAAAAGAGAGTTGTTTACCCGCATCAAAAATAGAGCTGTTTACCCGCATCAAAAATAGAGCTGTTTACCCGCATCAACAATAGAGCTGTTTACCAGCATCAAAAATAGAGCTGTTTACCCGCATCAAAAATAGAGCTGTTTACCCGCATCAAAAATAGAGCTGTTTACCCGCATCAAAAAGAGAGTTGTTTACCCGCATCAAAAATAGAGCTGTTTACCCGCATCAAAAAGAGAGTTGTTTACCCGCATCAAAAATAGAGCTGTTTACCCGCATCAAAAAGAGAGCTGTTTACCCGCATAAAAAAGAAACAGCGCACATATTTTGGACACATCATGAGAAGAGGGAAGATGGAAAAAATTGTAAAAACAGACAAGTTAATGGGTAGGGGAAGACCAAGAGATAAAATACGTGACAACCTAGCATTGTGGCATAGGAAAACATCGGTATCGGAAATGGTTGACATGACACACAATAGAAAGCTGTGGAAAGACATGATAACCAACGCCACACGGCATGAACTATATAAAGAAGAATATACACATATGTATGCCAGCTATGCAGTTTATTGACAACAATTTCATGATTGCAATAGTTCATGGTGGGCTATTTTGTACTATTTCTAGATAGTGCCGCAAAAATATTGATCAAAATTATAAAGATTTATAAAAGATATGAAATGAAATCGTACCCTTCCTCATATGTTACTAACTAAACATGGCCATATTTTTGTATATGGCATATAGTGTATCATTTTCAACTTACGTTATTATAATGCACTCATTTACTTCTAGTGCTTTTATATAACACTGATTTCATATTTAGATAGTCAGTAAAATCACTCCAATAGTTTTTGAAATATGATATTTTATACATTGGGCACAAATTTCAAAATCAAAACTGTAGTTGCGCTAAAAACTGCGTAACGTATATGTGTTGTACATGGGCATTTGTCTTATTCTGTTGATAATAGTACTCGTAGTTTAAAGAGTGATCTTCCTGTCCGAGTGGTTACGCCAGTTCTCTTGTTTTCCTGACGTCTTGTGCTCGGTCCTGTCGGTGATATCTTTTTGATCAGCACACCTGCGGATAGTTGGAGACTATAATTGTTCTTACTCAAGCAATTTCTCTGTTGTTTGCTGTTCCAAAAACCTCCATTTTTACTCAAGCAATTTCTCTGTTGTTTGTTCTTGTAAACACCTCCATTATTACTCAAGCAATTTCTCTGTGGCTTGTTGTTCCAAAAACCTCTATTCTTACTCAAGAAATTTCTCTGTGGTTTGTTGTTCCAAAAACCTCTATTCTTACTCAAGCAATTTCTCTGTGGTTTGTTTTTCTAAAGATCTATATGATAGAATTACTAGAAAGACAGCAAAGAACGTTTGATTACAGACTCCAATTCTCACTCTGCACTATTCTTTCAAATACACATTCGCTAATATTAGCTCTAAACTATTCTCTCGCTCTCTCCCTCTGTCGCTCTCTCTCTCTCTGTCTCTCTCTCTACCACAGGCATGCTTCCTTCCAATGGGCTCTATTTATATAAATATATTTATATTAATTTATATATATATATATATATATATATATATATATATATATATACATATATATATATATATATATATATATATATATATATACTAAGTTATTAACATATGATGTCGACATATCTCGGACAAACACTCACGCAATCTCAACCTATCTCGGACAAACACTCACGCAATCTCAACCTATCTAGGACAAACACTCACGCAATCTCAACCTATCTCGGACAAACACTCACTCAATCTCAACCTATCTCGGACAAACACTCACGCAATCTCAACCTATCTCGGACAAACACTCACACAATCTCAACCTATCTCGGACAAACACTCACACAATCTCAACCTATCTCGGACAAACACTCACTCAATCTCAACCTATCTCGGACAAACACTCACGCAATCTCAACCTATCTCGGACAAACACTCACGCAATCTCAACCTATCTCGGACAAACACTCACTCAATCTCACTCACTCAATAATATTCTCTGTAAAACGCGTGCTTGCATCACATTGTCTTATATTACTGCCAAGCTTTCAATCGTGAAAAAAAGCATTCCGTTTTCTTGGCTGCATCCTGCCAATAAACATGAATTTGAGAACGAAAGCACAATAAGAAGAAAACAGAGGAATAACCACAAACTTAGAAAAAACCAAGATAAAACGTGCTATTTGATCGTGTCATTTAGTAAGCTAATGTAGACGGGGAACATTGAAATGCATGTTATTTAACACAAATAATATAAGACAAGCTATTATTGAACACGATTTCTTTCCATGTTAAAACATGTTATTATTATATTATTTTGTGAATATAACATGGTGGTTTTAATGTGCATTTGTAAGATAATGTACATTAAATGTTGGTTAAAATAAAAGTGCATCCCACAGATCAGGTGTGATATGATAAATTATCAGAGTAATTTATCACTATCTTAATATTATATTTCGCCTGTCGTTGACGATAACACATTGTCACAATTGCTCCATCATGGATACATTTTGACTAATGATTGCTCCACCAAGGAGACATTTTCAATAACGATTGCTCCACCAAGGAGACATTTGTACTAACTATTACTCCACCAAGGAGACATTTTCAATAACGATTGGTCAGCCAAAGAGACATTTTCAATAACGATTGCTCCACCAAGGAGACATTTTCAATAACGATTGCTCCACCAAGGAGACATTTTCAATAACGATTGCTCCATCAAGGAGACATTTTCACTAATAATCGCTCCACCATGGAAACACTTTCACTAATGATTTCTCCACAATTGAAACATTGTTACTAAGGATTGATCCTTTCATGGAAGTAAAGAATATTAATATTAGCTACCCCAAGCTATTACCTCAATAATGATCAGGGCTGTAAATATATATGACTTTCGTAGGGGTTTGCCTAGAAAGCAAACCAAACACTCGGTTTTTTGATGCTCCTTGTGTGTAGAGAAACAGAATTAACTGGACATATCGACTCTTTGCTGATGACCATTACCTACTTCACAGGGAGAAGTTGCAAGGTAACATAAATCAATAAAAGTTGTTTCAATCTAAAATGAATATCAATTCGGACAAAAGAACCAGAAGCAACGTATATAGTTAAAGAATCCAATAAAATCAATATTAAAATATGGGTTTTTTATCATTAACCCCAGTAATTGCGAGCAACCGTCTCTTGATTCCTATTTGCAGTCGGGTGGTTTCTGAGAGCCTTCTTTCATACGCAGGGTACTTCAGTTTTCGGAGGAAGGGAGGGAGAGGGGGATTTGGTTGGAGGAATATGTTACGATAAAAGCTGGTATTTTGCCTGATTTACACAGTTTTCATTTTCCCTTGGACTAAGCTCTTCACAGCCGGTGAACTATTCGTCTTACCCCACGATAATTTCATTAACAACGTTCGCATCCCTTGGACCCAGATCTAATTACTTCTGTATGAACCGTGTTGCACAACGGCGACATTCGAATTAGACTTAGGGTTGATACACTTTCATAAGCATTAGCTTCGTCCATTTGTTATGGTTTTCAAATCCATAGCCAAGAGCGGACTGTGTTTTGATTCTTCTCCATTTCGTTTATCACCCAAGCAGTGGTTAGATTTAGCCTATTTCGGAAGAGGAGTTTTGCAGTCTGCGAACACATCTCGTGTAAGAAATACATTATTTCAACCTGCCCTTTGGGTACTAAAACCAATTCTCTTTGTATGAGCTGTTATGTGGAATACGCAAGTCGAGTTAAAATAGTTTTTATATGACCTCAAACACAAGATATTACATAGATTACACTGAGGAAGAAATAGAACATTACTACGAAGACCTTCAACAACTACTCAAACCAGCACAACAAACAGACATTTTAATAGTCATGGGAGATATGAATGCAAAAAAAACGGGAAAGGAAGTCACAAGAACATTATTGGCAATTTGGACTAGGGACAAGAAATGACAGAGGAGAAAGGCTTATACAGTTCTGTATGGAGAACAACATGATCATATTTAATACATTCTTTGAAAATGAAAATAGAAGATTATATACATGGAAAAGTTCTGGAAACAAGATGAGGAACCAGATTCTATTATGATCAACAACAAATTTAGAAATAGTGTCAAGAACATTAAAACATCAATCAATCCATAACCCTTCAGGGTCGTAGGGGTACCACATTGGATGCCTCAGCACACAGAGTCCTCCAGCGAATTATATCCTCAGCGATGCGGATGAGTGTGGAAATATTTTGCCTTGTCCATTCCTTGATGCTGTCTGTCCGTGTCTTTTGTTGGTCTCCTCTGCTTCTTCCACCCTCGACAGTTCCCTGCAGTATTGTTTAGCTTGAGAACGCCTTGCTCTCAAATGCGTGGTGTGAGACTCGAACTTGAGCAAGGGGTTCACGATGTCGGTGAATGACACCTCGGCTAAGAGGACAAAAGAGCCAGAGTCCAACTATTCTGTTGAGTTCTTCCTCTTAAGGAACCAGGCTTACAGATGAGAAACGGTTCAGTACCCGATGGGCACATGCACAGTACGTCCAATTACACGAGGCAAGTTCATAGACAGTGAAACACCTCGTGCGAGACAGAGGTGAGCAAAAATCGTCTGGGCGACGAGTCACCACACAGACGCGTGCCTGGCGACAGATAGGGAGGCTGTCACAGGCTAGGGTAGCCCACCCGAATTGTCAAGGCATGCCGAAATCGGATGTGCTAGGCCTACAAGGCGCATAAATGTGGCACAACGTAATCACTCTCCCGGCGGAAATCGCACGGATATCCGTGCTGGTTACAATGGAACGAACGCAAAACAAACAAACAAACACACTTCATGTCTGACTGTCGACTTTATATTAGTGAGAAAATAAGTGCAAAAATAATTGAAGTGCTTTTTTTTAATCGAGTCTAGAATCACATGACTAAAATAAAGTGTATATACTTGTCTATAGCTAAATATACGCGACATATTCAAATGGCCATAAGTTTTTCAATTAAAAAAAAATGTAATGATTATTTAGCAATATTAATACCGTTCTGGAAGCTATGAGAACATGCTACTTGCTGTTCCTTTTTTTTCTTTCTCTCGAACCCCAAGAGTTACGAGCGGTTAGCTATTGCTTCCTATGTGCATTGGGATATTAATATATAATTAATATAGATAATTTTCAGTGCTGCTCTGTGGTGGAGTGGCATAGAAATCTTCTATGACGATCAATGTACAGTATCAGGATTAAACTCCACCGCCTGCAATTGTACATCTGGGCTTTTCAGAAAGCAATGGAAAGAAATACACTTCCAAGAGAACCACTACAGCCAACAAATACTGGATTGATGCCTACATCGCAAATATCATTTTCTTCATGAATTTTAAATTATTATTGAAACCTCAGAAATTGAAGACTCATCAGACTTGATGTACAATGAACATACATACTTGTATTCACTTGAAAAATAAGTACCATTCTACTTTCCTCTGGCAAAAACCTATCTGTGATGGTAACATAAAATATATTCTTCATTCTAACCCTGCTCTAACATTCCTATTTAGTTAAAAATCAACTAAGGCTGGACAGTTGCAAGAAGTAAGCCATTCTACTACATTATAATTAACTGTTAAACTACGTTTATAATTTGATATCATAGATAACAGCAAAGCATTTGACAATGTGAAGCATTCAGAGATTATAAAACTTCTAGGAAATCTTAACGCTGATGGGAAATATCTAAGAATAGTAAGAAATATGTATTGGAAACAAACAGCTCCGATGATAGTTAACAACACTATAAGAATATTTCAAAAGATAGAAATGGGTGTCAGGCAAAGTTGTATAATGTCTCCGGATCTTTTCTTCCTGTATACAGAATACACTATGCGAAACATGGAAGATATGCCAGGAATAAAAGTGGAAGATACAATATAAATAACTTGAGATATGCTGACGACTCAGTACTGATCGCAGGAAGTGAACAGGAACTACAAGCCATGTTAGATAAAGTGTTAGATTTACACAGGTTGAAAAAAAAGTGAAATATTTTGGCACCTTGTTAACATCACAAGGCAGATGCTCAAATGAGATACAGAGCCGTACACCACAAGCCAAATCAGTATTCCACAAAATGAGATCCATTGTTTTGTAATGGAACACTATCAATGCAGACTCGAATTCGAATGGTGGGATGTTATCTGGAAGCTACAGAGATGTGGTTTCTGAATGGTGAAGAGAAGAACAATGAACATACCATGGACAGCTAAGAAAACTAATGCAGATGTTCTCAATAATGCTGGAATCAAAATAAAAATCATAGCAAACATTAGGGGCAGACAGTCAACGTTTCTAGGAGATGTGCTGAGAAGAACACAGCGTGAACTTATTCTATCTATCTATCTATCTATCTATACGCTGTGTCCCTTGTTTGCCTTGCAGCGTCAGGGGTGGAAGAGTTCTCAAGATGGCCTTCTTGTGCGCTGTTTGTAAGCTTGTTCCTGTGGCTTCTTTGATTTCTGTGATCCATCTTTTACATGGTCTGCCTCTGGCTTTATAACCGTTATATCTATGTGTCATGGCCATCTGTGGAATGCTATATGTCGGTAGTCTGGAAGCGTGTGAAAACCACTTGATCTGCTGTCTTTTGATGTGTTCCAATACTGGTATTGTTTTGGTTATCTGTCTGATGTTATCGTTTCTAATTCTATCTCTTAATGACACTCCGAGTATTCTTCGTAGACATGTCATTTCTGTTGTCACTATTTTTCTTTTGTCTTGTGCTGTCATTGTCCAGGTTTGGCACTGGTAGCATAGTGATGGAATAATAATAGTCTTGTATAATGCAACTTTAGTGTCTATGTTTACATTTTTGTTCTTGAAAATGCGTGTCCTCTGTCCTAGGATCTGGTATGTTTTGTTGCATCTATTTTGTATCTCTTTACTGGTTTTCCCTTCACTCGATATAATGCTTCCTAGGTAAGTGAACTCATTTACTTGTTTAAGGTGTTTATCATCGATGGAGATAGTGATATTTCTTTCTTTCTTTGCTATTGCCATTATTTCAGTCTTTTCAATATTGATCTTCATGTTGAATTTGTTACATGTTGTGTGGAGTCTGTTCATATGGTCTTGCAATTGTTCTTCTGATGTTGCTATTAGTACTTGGTCGTCTGCAAAGAGTAGTTCTTTCAATTTGTCTTTTATGTTATCTTCTTCGTTGGTACTTGTTAGTTTACAGATGTGGACGATATATGTTATAAAAAGTAGAGGGGATAGGACACACCCCTGACGAACTCCTGATGGGATTTGGAACTTATTGGACACACCTGCATTTGTTCTTACTGCACATTGGCTATTTGCATAAATGCCCTTGCATATGTTGATTAAATGTTCTGGTACTCCGTATATTGATAGTGTTTTCCATAGTTGTTGTCTGTCTACTCTGTCGAATGCCTTTTCTTGGTCTACGAATGCGATATATAATTCTTTGTTGTTTTCTGTGGCTCTTTCTGTTAGTTGTCTAAGTGTAAAGATAGCATCCGTACAGCTTTTGTTCTTACGGAAGCCCATTTGGGTGTTTTGAAGTTGTGGTTCAATATATGTTCGTAGTCGTTGCTCTAATATTTTGTTAAAAATGTTTCCTTTGTGGCTTAGTAAAGATATCCCTCTGTATTTTGTGCAGTCTCTCTTACTGCCTTTTTTGTTCCATATGGGAATGATTATCGCGTTCCTCCAGTCTTCTGGTGTCTCCTGTTTTTCCACATTACATTAAAAAGTCTGTGTAGCTAGTTTTTACCGCTCTCTGCTGCTGCTTTGATAAGTTCTGTTTGTATGTTATCAGAGCCTGCTGTCTTGTTCACTGGTGCTTTGTTTTGCATTTTATATTTCCGCTAGTAGTATATATGGTTCTAGGTTCGCTGCTGTAGTGTTTCTTGTTGTATCTTCCTCTCCTTCTTTTAGATTTAGTAGTTGCTTGAAATATTGTTGCCATCTTTCCATTATTTGCTTCGGTTCTTTTAGTGCATTACCGTTTTCATCATTTATTATTTCTGTCGGTTCATATATATCTTCTTTGTTTCTCATGTTCTTGATTTTCTTGTAGAACCTCTTTTGTGCATTTTTATAATCTGCGTTGAGCATGTCTCCATATTCTTTCCATGAGTTGATTTTGGCAGTTTTAATGACTTTCTTGGCATTTGTTTTTTCTGTCTTGTATTCTATGTAATCTACTTGGTTTTTGCTTTTGACCCATTTCTTATATTGTTGTTTCGTTTCTTTAGTGGCTTTTTTGACTACTTCATTCCACCATGCTGTTATTTTTGGTTTCTTTACACTATTGTTCTTGTATCCGCATTCTTCCCCTGCTGCTTGTGTTATAGCTTCTTTGAATAGTTTCCATTCTTCTTCTGCTGTTGTAGTATCTACTGGTAATTTTTCCAATTTTTCTGTGATTTTTTGTGCGTATTGCTCACGTACCGTGTCGTCCTTTATCTTGTGGATTTTAATTGTTGTTGGTTTGCTTTCTTTGTTGTTATCTTTCTTCTTTCTCTTTCTGTTTGCTTTTACAGATATTATTACTGTTTTATGGTCGGTGTCTACACACATGTTTGGTATGGCTCTTGTGTCTGTTATTTTCCTTCTATTGGCTCTTCTTGTTAATATAAAGTCTATCTGGCTTTTGCAGTCTAAATTGTTCCATTTGTACCAGGTGTGAACTTGGCATTATCTGTGCTTGAAAAATGTGTTAGTTATAAATAAGTTATTCTGGATGCACATTTCAATTAATCTGTAGCCGTTGTCATTTATCTTGTTTATTTTATCTCCGAATGGTCCAATGTACTCATCTATACCGTATCTTTCTGGTCCCAAGTGGGAGTTAAAGTCTCCAAGTACAAATACGTTTTCTTCTGTGTTATTCTTGTTTATTATACCATTTACGGTTTCAAAAAATTCTTGAAGCGTGAACTTATTAACCACTGGAAAGATCAAGGGGAGAAGAGACGGGACGACAAATAAAGAAGTTGCTGGATGGGCTAGTATTATTGCATGGAGAAGATCGCGCAACTAGCTTATTGGCAACACAAGAGACAGAGTAATGGAGAAACATTATTGCCTACGCCATTCGGCATGGCACTTGATTGATTGATAGGTTGATATTCGCATAGTTCTACGTCACACAAACATGGTGCTGCATTTTGTTGTCCTGTGCTGTGTAGGCTTCTGAGTTTTAAAAGCAACAGTTGCGGGTAGAAGGGGAAAGAGGGGGAAATGAAAATCCTGAATTGATATCAAAGAATGGTCTGAACGTTATTTTTCTACACTTCTCCGAATTGTTGAGGATATAGTTGTTGGTAATCTGTCTGTGCTGATGTATCCAGTGAGGCACACCTACCACCAGTGAGGCTATATGACTTCTTTATTAATTATTATTATTATTATTATTATTATTGTTATTGTTGTTATTGTTATTGTTATTGTTATTGTTATTGCTATCGCTATCGCTATCGCTATCGTTATCGTTATCGTTATCGTTATCGTTATCATTATCATTATCATTATCATTATCATTATCATCATTATCATTATCATTATCATTATCATTATCATTATTATCATTATCATTATCATTATCATTATCATTATCATTATCATTATCATTATTATTATTATTATTATCATTATCATTATCATTATTATTATTATTATCATTATCATTATCATTATTATTATTATTATTATTATTATTATTGAGAAGAAAATGCCAACAATATGTATTCTATCTATTGTAAAGTGCGATTCTGTTTAATAATTTGAAGTTTATGTTATGACATAATTTACATCAATAACAACAACAATGAAACGCTCATTATTTAGTTACAGCAACGTATTGTATAAAAACTCTCAATAGTGGACAGCTTGAGACGTGTGCAGGCTTCAATAATATAAAGTCTGATTTTCGGAGAATTTACACATATAATGGACGATTATTTATCGACCAGCGGGGTATGAAGTCTATTTTCTGCAACTCTGTGTGAACCGCATAGAGCATGATGAGACGTGCATAAAATATGGTCTTCCATTGCATCGAACTTCATTTACAATTTGTACTGTTACTGGTTTTAAATAAGATCCTACAGGAGAGTGAGATTTAAAGTGTACAGATCAGTGGGACTTTCAATACTGCTATACGCTCGTGAAATATAGGCAGTTTGTAGACGACATGCTAGGAATCTAAATCACTTTCACACAACTTGTCATAGAAAAAGGCATGAGCATCAGATGACAGGACATGATTCGTGATACAGTCGCCCTTGACCAAGCTAGTATCCCTGACGTTGGCACTTGTTTTGCTATAAGAAATAAGTCTGGGATCGATAGCAATGGTGACTCACGAGACCAATCAAAGCGAGTACATAACTATTTCACAGTTTGCACAACAAATCAAAGGTCCGCATGTAACATTGTGTGCTGTTGTGTGTCTTCTTAGAACTACAGCCCTTGAACAATATGCTATAACTTTCTCTTTTGTCTTTACACCTTTCCTGATCTTTCCCCTCCATACAAAATTATCCATGCCAACCTGTTCTGAAAATTCCGTGTCAATGCCCGAATCATGCATATTGCGTGCAAACGTCTGTGTATCGAAGCAGAGATCGATACTGATATGTTTTCGCTGACTGAAATTCTCTCTGTATTCTGCCATCTTGCATTTTCCTAGTGCATCCCAGCCTTCTACGCCTACGTAGGATGAGCATTGAAAATACTGTGGGTTACCTGTTCTTTTCATTACACCAGTGTTAGTGAATTTGTAGTATACGTAGGCACCGCATGTAAAAGCTGTTTAGTCATCTCTACTGGTTGGTATAGATTGCCCGGGAGCGCGGTAGCCAGGTTCGAAACCACGTCCGGACAAAAAAAATGTCGTCCGGACACGACAACCCCTCCAGTCGACTCAGCTGTAAATGAGTACCTGACGCATGAGTTAGGGGAGGTAAAGACAGCAAGGAATGGAGCTGGCCACCCTACGTAATAGTCGCTGCAGCTTAGTACATGAAGAGTTATCTTCATCCACGACGGCAGCTTGCTGCCATGGACATACCTTACATTTAATAGATTGCCCACATTTCACTGTCGTAGAGGAGGGTCCTGAGTACATACGATTTGTAAGCCAAGGATTTAGATTTTATTGTTAATTTTCTGTTCCCCAGACCCATTGTGTTAGTCTGTTCATTGTTGTAGATGCCTTGCTAATACTGATGCTTATTTTTGATCCAGGGATACAGTATTGTTGACTGAGGATCATATATATGTAAAGTGATCAACAACATCTAACTCAGCACCATCGATGACAATATGCAGCTGCTTGACCACAGCTTGCGCCATAGTTTGCGCATTCCTTTTGCCGATTGTTAGTCCAAACTCATGGTACGCATCAGAAAAGGCAGCTATTAGGATTTGCAGTTACTAATCTGAGTGTGTCGTAATTTCAGGTCAATTTAAATGGACTTATATCTCGTAACTGTCGTCTCTCGATTTGATTCCGAGATCCATTAAGGCCAATATACCTCCCCATAGCACAATGCCAGGGGTAATATAGAGACCAGGTGTTGCCCATTCAACATGATCACCTTCTCTCTGCTTGCCTTGTTAATTCCAAAGGAAAGGTAATACCATTACATTTAGAACAAGACAAGATTCAGGAACTGCCTGGTCATCTGAGATGTGCTTTATCTGTCCACTTTTCGGTACTCCCGACTTGAACCAGCTGCCAACCAAGGTTTGCGACCTGGTATGCACTGCCACACTATTTGGTTTTAGGTTGCCTTTCCAGGTCCTAGGATAAGGCTTGCATCCTCATCCATGTGCTCCTACGCTCGAAGCCGTTGGCGCAATGTGGGTTGTCAGAATATGAAGACGGCTACCGACTTACAGCAACAGGCTGTACCGACTGCATTCGAATTATTATGATACAAACATAAATTCGTTGGTCAGATCATTGCTTGCCAAGATATTTCTCTATGGTGAGTTGCACAAGACGTATGTCCTCAAGGTATCGTAGAAGAAGCGCTTAAGTACTCGTTAAAGACCTCACTGAAAGCTTGATACAAAATAAATCGGAGGAGGCTCCAAAAAATAGAAATACATGACGCTCAACAGTAAGCAATGGCGCAGTATTTTGTGAAAAGATGAGAATTTCAGCAGCCCAATAGCGGAGAGTAGATAGGTAGTCACCGGGTAGACGAGAAATTCAGCAGCTCAATAGCGGAGAGTAGCTAGGTAGTCACCGGGTAGACGAGAAATGCAGCAGCTCAATAGCGGAGAGTAGCTAGGTAGTCACCGGGTAGACGAGAAATTCAGCAGCTCAATAGCGGAGAGTAGATAGAGAATGACCGATTCATAAAACACTATCTACAGTGGTCATCGCATGAACGAACTGCCACGGCCCCATTTGCGGTTAAAATATGGCTTATTAGCAATCTTTGAGCTCATTATCAAGGATATAGTCGATGTAACACGTCGATGTAACAAGTCGATGTAACAAGTCGATGTAACAAGTCGATGTAACAAGTCGATGTAACAAGTCGATGCAACAAGTCGATGTAACAAGTCGATGCAACAAGTCGATGTAACAAGTCGATGCAACAAGTCGATGCAACAAGTCGATGTAACAAGTCGATGTAACAAGTCGATGCAACAAGTGGATGTAACAAGTCGATGCAACAAGTGGATGCAACAAGTCGATGCAACAAGTGGATGCAACAAGTTGATGTAACAAGTCGATGTAACTAATGTTCATCAAAACTTGTGTTGGACGAACAACAAACAGACCTCTATCTTAGATTTACATATCATTTTTGCAAGTTTTAACTTGGGTCGATGTTTACCATTACATTCACACATTCGTATCTGGTTTGCCGAATGTGTAGCCTGATCCTTTATTACTTATCCCCAGCATTAAGAATTGAACTTGTTGATGAATCTCTCAGAACATTACAAAAGTAACATTTCATTGACAAATAAATCATACTTTTAATATGTATTTCGCTTCTAACATTAGGTTTTCGCTACACAGTACAAATTTATGGAAGATACGCCAAAGAAGATATCCATGGAAATTAATAATACCAGAGAGGAAAGTTAACCAAGACTATGAAGGCTATTTAAGACGAAACATATTATGGAAGATGTAGACTAATAAAGATGAAAGATAGTCAATAATTTATAGAATAAACAAAATTGAAAGATAGCCAAGTAGATATACAATAACAAGGATAAATGATAGTTAAGATAAACAAAATGAACATATGGAAATTCGAAGATGTTCATTACTGGAATCATTGGCTACATCATGTATCCACATTGTAACTTTTTAATATCAAGCGTAATGATGAGTTTGGTGGTGATGGTTATGATCGAGATGGTTTTGGTGTTGATGGTTTTGATCGAGATGGTTTTGGTGTTGATGGTTTATGATCGAGATGGTTTTGGTGTTGATGGTTATGATCGGGATGGTTTTGGTGGTGATGGTTATGATCGAGATGGTTTTGGTGGTGATGGTTTTGATCGAGATGGTTCTTGTGGTGATGGTTATAATCGAGATGGTTTTGGTGTTGATGGTTTTGATAGAGATGGTTTTGATGGGGATGATGTCATACAGCTTCCGTGACTCGTAGATTAAAAAAATTACTTCTTTTCCCAATAAATCTATCTACGCGCAACGCACTGAGAGTCCCCTCCTCCACTACCCAGGTCAGCCAGTGTGAGAGGGCTCACAGTGCTTTGCGCGAAGAAACATAGATGTGGCTGTTTATGCGTCTTTAGCAAAAGTATGTTTCGTTAAATAATATATGATTTGTACCGCTAAAATGTGTCCATTGATTCCCGTAATGAACCTTCGAAGATTTAAGAAGGTATAGAAAGATATAATAATGAAAAGTTATATTACTGAAACGGTAACATAGGCTGGGTGCTAAAATAACAAAGAATAAGAAACAATTTATGAAATGTAAAGAATAATCTAAAATTCATAATATGCTTTATGCTGCTAAACAAGAATAAGAACGAAACCTGGGTTAACGACAGCAGCCACATCCAACCACTAATTTGTCAAAGTTTTCCTGGCCATAATAAAATCATAATGGCTGTCCCCCTAGGCCGTGTCCAAAGACATAATTCCTTCTCAGAGCTGGTTCATCACTGGCTAAACGTATTAGGGGAAGTTTCATTTTAGGTTGGACTGTCTCTGAGAAAATGATCGTGTAAATGCAAAAAATACTTTAGCCAGATTCGCAATGAATGAGAGGATGGAACAGCGTTAGAGCATAAAGCTAATTGCTCCATTATTGACATAGTGTTACAGTAATGGCATGTCTTAGCAGCTTGGCTGAATGCTAGGATATTTTTTAAATATTTGGCTGAGAAATTCAAAACCTTTCGTGAGAAGTTCGTTGGTTATCGAGGTTTATGCAATAATAAAACATTGACGAATTTCACATTTTTTTTTCTTTTATTTGATGAAAGTGTGTTTTTATAACTTATTCCATAAACAATGATTGCATTTTTATAACGTATTTCATAAACAATTGTTGGACATCTGTCCTATAGCAGTCAAAATTCAAAGAGGAGCGCAAGTATTCCAATTTTGTCCGAAAAACCTTACAAGTAATTTAAAACACAAAACACGTTGCGGACATGTCTGTTCATATTTTATAATGATCCTGTTGATAGTTGTTTAAAAACCGATGAAATTTTACTTGAGAGCATCTTTCTGCTTTCAGATTTGTCACAAGTGATTAACAACCAATGAAATTTTACTTGAGAGCATCTTTCTGCTTTCAGATTTGTCACAAGTGAGTAACAACCGATGCAATTTTACTTGAGAGCATCTTTCTGCTTTCAGATTTGTCACAAGTGATTAACAACCAATGAAATTTTACTTGAGAGCATCTTTCTGCTTTCAGATTTGTCACAAGTGAGTAACAACCGATGCAATTTTACTTCATAAAATCTTCCAGCATTTAGATTCGCCATAGCAAATGTCTAATAGTATGATTAATAATTTTCCTTCTTTTTCTGTTTGTGCAGAAACATTTGTAGATTAACATGATCTAGTCCAGAGACAAGGATATAGTGTGTAGTGGCTTTCAGTTGGATTTAGATATTTGCGCATTTCTCTCTGACTTCAGCATAACTTATAGATTTTTGTGTGACATACATTCGGCGTCAGCATAACTTCTAGATTTCTGTGTGACATACATTCGGCGTCAGCATTGCTTCTAAAATTATGTGATCTTTTGTGGGATAGTACAGACAATCACAACATCACTGTGATCGCCTCTTTTGCCATGTTTGACAGGTAATAGTGTCACTTTTGCATTGTTCTCCTTTCGAGCCCCGGAAAATTAGGAGCGATAGTGTGGCTATTCTATGTTCTCCGATCGGGCCCGGGCAAGTCACGGGTGGAACGATCATTAAACACATTGGGATGTATTAGTTAAACTGTCCTACTGGAGTAGCAACGAGCGACAGTAAGATATGTAGATACACTGATGGGGTTTAGAGGGTCTAAATCCTTCATCCCACGCAAGTAAATCATCGCAATTAAAACTATAGTAATCCACTGATGTAGTGTAGTAATTAATACTCTAGTAATCCAATGATGTAGTGTAGTAATTAATACTCTAGTAATCAATTTAAATGAAATATTTAATTTAGATAGCGTCAGGGGCGAAACTAATAATTTGGCGCTCCTTCCCATCATCCTCCAACGAAGATAATTAAGGACATTCTAAGATTCTAGTGCCTCTAATAATGCAACTAAGCGAGGCTTCCGAGACGGATGATGTTCTGATTATCCTCCCCTAACTCTGCCACTGCAGTGAGCATAGGAAAATGAAAAATAAAATTGTTCATTCCTTTCCACCAACCCCAAATCCCCCCCCTCCTTAGCCTCTCCTATCTGAGAATGTACAACTAAAATAATTGTTGATGTCCCAGAAAGAGTAATATAGAAGAATAACTGTTGATCTCCCAGAAAAAGTAATATAGAAAAATAACTGTTAATGTCCCAGAAAAAGCTATATGAAAGAGATTTTCATGAAAATCCACTTTCCATATCAGCATAGTGGCTTCTACGTCCATGACCACAGGGTCCATGCGACGCAATAGTTTAGAAAGGTTGTACAATATACGCTCGTACATTGTATCATGACTAAAAAACATTTTTCTAGAATCAATTTTGCCTGGTGAAACTGTTTGCTAAATCCATCGCATGATATATATATATATATATATATATATATATATATATATATATATATATATATATATATATATATATATATATATATATATACTTCATTTTTGATTAGAAACTGGTCTCACAGTACGTGGGGCATTCTCATAAGTACTTCGCCCTCTGTTCCAGCAGCTATTCGACTCAATGGTGTTTCAAGTCTTTAGCTGCCGAAACAGACGTCGACATTAGGGCACAACTCCGGTCCTTGCGACAGGTTTCTTTGTTGTTCCGCCCACCACCGCCGTGCCTGTAACTAGTTCAAGCACAAAGTCAGCCTGTCGAACAACATGGTAAATGTTATCGAAGGTTACGACTACGTATTGTATAGATGAAGTGCCATGAAGCTTCTATATAATATATATATATATATATTTGTGTGTGTGTGCATTTGAGAGTGTGGTCGATGTCTGCTGCAACTTAACAACTTAATTATTCCTTCATGTAACGGTAGAGAATCAGATATCTTAGAGTGGAGTTTAATCACGAACGCAGTCCAGTTACCAATATCGACCAACTAATCAGGCTTCAGTTCAGTATTATTGACACAACGCGTCGAACATTTCTTGCAAACGAAGCACTCTAGATGAGGAATATATATGGCTATTATTAGCAGCACTATAGATTAAAATAAGGTATCTCAAATGTGTATTTTTCGTCATTTCGAGTAAGTATACATAACGACTGTCATAAAATCAAACTTTAATTATTTTTCCTAGAAATATTCTCATAGTAATTTTACATCAGAGACTCATGTCCTTCTTATTTATCATATTATTTTCTCAATGTCGCCTGCGTATTTTTATGGTCCGAATAGCACAGAATAGTGGCACTGTTATCTGCCATGCAAATCATAAGAGGTGAATAAGTAGGTTTTGTGGATGGAGTTGGCTGTCTCGACTCATAGAAACTTAAAGTGACAAGGAATCATGTTGACGTCGGATGTGTCAGATAAAAAGGTGCATATTTTGCACCTAGGCTGCAAACTATGACACAACCACATTCCTTTCTCCGGACTATATCCTGCTAATCTGCAGCAGTTGGAGAACGAGCAAATCAAAATAAGAAAAATCACATTGTGTACTTTTTCTGAGTATGTTTGTGATAGTGACACATAATGTCACATCTCAATTAGTATGTTTGTGATAGTGACACATAATGTCATATCTCAATTAGTATGTTTGTGATAGTGACACATAATGTCACATCTCAATTAGTATGTTTGTGATAGTGACACATAATGTCATATCTTAATTAGTATGTTTGTGATAGTGACACATAATGTCACATCTCAATTAGTATGTTTGTGATAGTGACACATAATGTCATATCTCAATTAGTATGTTTATGATTGTTACACATAATGTCATATCTCAATTAGTATGTTTGTCATTCTGTCACATAATGTCACATCTCAATTAGTATGTTTGTTATTGTGACACATTATGTCATATCTCAATTAGTATTTTGTCATTGTGACACATAATGTCATATCTCAATGAGTATTTTTATGATAGTGACACATAATGTCATATCTTAATAAATAGGTTTGTCATTGTGACACATGATATCATATCTCAATTAGTATGTCTGTCGTGGTGATACATAATGTCATATCTCAATTAGTATGTTTTGTTATTGTGACACATGATGTCATATCTTAGTGAGAATATTTACGATATTGACACATATATTGTCATATCTCAATTGGTATGTTGTTATTGTGATACATAATGTCATATCTTAGGGAACATGTTTACCATAGTTACACACATAATGTCAGATCCCAAATAAGTATGTTTACGCTAGCGGTTGTACTGTCAGATCACAATGAGTATGTTTACGATGATGATCATTCAATCCTTGTCGCTGTGTGCAGGCATCTCTTGACAGCCCATAACCTTTCTGGCGAATGCGCAGATTCTCCACAAATGTGGTGCATTTGTGTAGAGTGTGTTGTGCATAATTTGAAGCGGTGGTAGTAGCTCTTGTTGAATGTCATGGACACTGCTGCAGTAGTCTTCGCCTATTCCTATTTCGTAGTAGGTGTTCGACAGTCTCCGGTTGTGCGTTAGTGTCTGTAATTTGGTTCGTGTAATGGATTTATTCTGTTCAGGTGTTAATAACGGGAATGTGCCCTGTTCTGAGTTGGAATGTGAGACTTTGGTTCGGTCTTTCAAGTTGTTATTAGAGGGTCCATTGGGTTGGATTTCTGTTGTTGTTCATAGAGTAAGGGCTCAGTCTTTGAGTTGGCCCACTGTCGTATCCATCTTTGTCTACAGTTGTTTCCATGGATTTGTTTGCATGTTTGTAGAGAGATGTTTCGAGAAAACTGGGTGGTGGCAGTACATCTCTAATTTTATCAGCTGTTTCGCTTCCAGGGACTCCGGCATGGCCAAGTATCCATTGGTGGGTGACTCTTGCGCCGTGTGACGTGGATAGCTGGTCTATTTGTCTGCTAATGTTGCAACCAAGGGGTGTCTTTTTGTTCTTTAGGACCTGGGGTGCTAATTTTCAGTCATTATTATCTGAGAAAGGAGATATTGCTTGTCTACAGGTCGGTTCACTGTCTATATTTTCCTTTTGTTCTCTATTTGTTGGCAGATGGTGTTTTTTGCTTGCTTCTCTTGTGTTATTGAGGAACAATGTCTTGAGTATTCTGTTTTTTTTCCGGCCAGTTTTCTATCATTTTCTATTTTCTTCTGTGGTATCCATTCTCATGTATGTTTCAAAGGTCTCTACTAGCGCTCGTTCTCTTCTTGGGTGTAAGGGTTCTATGTCTGTGTTGATCTCACATGCAGAAGTTGGATTGGTTTTCATGGCAGCGCATATGAATAATAGTACGTTATTGTTGACTTTGTCCAATCTCTATAGGAGGCTTTTACTTGCAATTGATGGTGATGGTCGGGATGGTTTTGGTGGTGATGGTTATTATCGCGATGGTTTTGGTGGTGATGTTTATGATCGGGATGGTTTTGGTGGTGATGGTTATTATCGCGATGGTTTTGGTGGTGATGGTTATGATCGCGATGGTTTTGGTGATGATGGTTATGATCCGGATGGTTTTGGTGGTGATGGTTATGATCGAGATGGTTATGATCTGGATGGTTTTGGTGGTGATGGTTATAATCGAGATGGTTATGATCGGGATGGTTTTGGTGGTGATGGTTATGAGCGAGATGGTTATGGTGCTGATGATTATGATGTTAATGGTTATGATGGGGATTGTTATTAGGGTGATTATTATGATGGGTATGGTTATGGTGGGGATGTTTATGATGTTAGTGGTTATTAATGGTTATATTCAGTGTTTGTTACGATGGCGATTGTTATGATGATCATTGGTGTTATGGTGATTATTGCAATAATGAGTGTAAGGATCATGATTGTTATGATTGTTTGTGGTGATAGTGATTCTTATTATTTTGATTGTGATTGTTATGTTTGTGGTGATAGTGATTCTTATTATTTTGATTGTGATTGTTATGATTGTGATGATTATGATAGAGATGATGATGGTGATTGGGCAATAACTTTAGATACAGAATGAAAATGTTACATGATATCCAGGCTGGAATAAATTGAATTAATTTAGCGGGTTTAATATGGAAGGATGAAACTTGCCAATCTCATACTTATTTGTGTGGATAACTTATCGCAGAATAACAACCGATAAGGTCAAACTGTGAGTGCGTAGGTCACTCCGTTATTCAATCACCGATTTCCACACTCGTTGTTTTACGTTTTGTTATTAAAAAACATAAATTACGAGGTTAGCTCACTACGGTGTGGCAGCAGGAACAGAAAACATATCTTTTTGACTACTGAGAACACATCATAATGTGAGGTTAGACAGGGCAGGTATGTTACAGTCTAGGTTCGCAAGAAACTAATTCTCTGTTATTTATTCCCGTCTTATTTAACGATACTATTTCTGAATGATTTATTTGTGAAACATGGTGTTGTATACAATCTGGAGGACGAAGCTCTCAACTTAGATATACTCAATAGAAACGCTCGTGCTACGATGTACATGTACTTGATGCTATAGTCGTACTATTTAGAACAGACTAGTACTGGAGAAGTAATGTGTCGCATCAGTGTCACACATACAAACGGTGACATAACACATCTTCATTCTATAGACTATAAACTTAAAGTAAAACTTTTGTTACTGCTTGTTTTCCTATGAAGGAGTGCAGGGAGGCTTTCTATGGGCTATATTTGGACTATATGCTTCTGTAAATCTAGTAGGAATTTTGTATAGGTGCAAATCTAGTTGGAATTTTGTATAGGTGCAAATCTAGTTGGAATTTTGTATAGGTGCAAATCTAGTTGGAATTTTGTATAGGTGCAAATCTAGTTGGAATTCTGTATAGGTGCAAATCTAGTTGGAATTTTGTATAGGTGCAAATCTAGTTGGAATTTTGTATAGGTGCAAATCTAGATGGACAATTGAACTGCTGCCAATTTAGATTGACCATTGAATTGCAATAAATATAGATTGAAAATTTGACCGCTGCAAATCTAGATGGACTATTGAACTGCTACAAATCTAGATGGACCATTGAAGTGTTACACTTCTAGAATGACTTTTGCACTGCTGCAGATTTAGATGGGCCATTGAAATGCTACACATCTAGATGGACCATTGAATTGTTACACTTCTAGATAGAAAATTGAACGGCTGCAAATCTGAATGGACCATTGAATTGCTACAAATTTGAGATTGAAATTGAACGGCTGCAAATATAGATGGACCATTGAATTGCTACACATATAGAAGACACAATGTCATGCTACAGGATTTTGAAAATGAATGTTAATAAAAATAGAATTAATAACAAGAATACACTAGTAATTTTACTAATCAAGATAGAGTGCCTTGCCGACGGACTTAAATGGGAATGTATCTCCGCAACTCTATTCCTCTAGCAGAATTGATAGATGCTCGCCACGATGTAATTAAAATGAATATTTTCTCACGCTGTCGTTGTCGATTTTTCTTGTCTTAAAATCTTGTCCGCTCTTACAATGTATTTTAAACTCTGTTATCGTCTTATTTCTTATTTTCTTTGCTCTTTATACCCTTTTATGACTTGCAGTGTCAGGGGTAGAAGAGTTCTCTGGAGATGGACTTTTTGTGTGCTTCATATATATTTGTTTTCGTTGACTCTTATTTCTGTAATCCATCATAAGCAATGTCTTCCTGTTGCTTTGTATCCATCGTGTCTGTATAGTAATGCTTTTTGAGGGGCACTGTCTGATGGTAGTCTGGAAGCATGTGAAAACCACTTAATATGTTGTCTTCTGATGTAATCCAGGATTGGCATTGTGTGTGTCAGTCTTCTGATGTTTTCATTCCTGATTCTGTCTCTTATTGTTACTCCGAGGATGCTACGTAAAAAAGTCATATATGTTGTAACACGATTTCTGTTGGATTCAATTGTTAGTGTCCATGTTTGACATTGTTAGCATAGTGATAATATGAGGATCGTATTATACAGTACAGATTTGGTGTTCATGCTCACATATTTGTTTACATTCGCAACACGACCAAATAATCAATGCTGTCTCTCTATTATAGTAGTAAATAACCCCGTTGTATATACTCTTTCATTACCACCACATTAGTGATGCTGTCTTTCCATATCAGTAATATATACAAGAAATATGAGTTCTTCAGTTACTACTATAAGTGTCATGCACTGATTGAGAACCCAACAAATATTCATGGAAATGTCAAGAAATAAACACAAATATATACTGTTCACAAATCGTAACAATATTGCAGTGGTAATGGACACTGTATCAGAGAACGACATCTCTGTTGCATGGATCCGATTTGCCTTTGGTCTATTGTTGTGGGATGGCTGCCCACTCATCCCGCATTAGTGATTGTACATAACTATTGTTCCACAGTAGAAGATTGGCTGGAGCAACTTCTCGGAGCGAGTCGTCTGTCGAGTTCATCCCATAAGTGTTGCATGGGGCTGGCCATGGAATGGTCTAGACGTTGTTGTCAGCGAGGAACTGGGTTGTGAGTTGTGCCACATACGGTCGAGCGTTATCTTGCTGAATAATCGATCCTCGTGCAGCCAAAATTGGAAGTAATTTCAGTGACGTATCGTTCAGCATTAAGGCGTCCTTCAATTTGCACGATGTCACTTCTGTCCATGACGTTGATCATCACCCACATCAGTACATCTCAACTATCATTCGGAGGAGCCACATCGCGGACTTGCGGTCAAATCTTGTTCGTCTGTGGTGTAGCTGGAGCACATAATTAAATCATCACTAAATCAAACCCGTCTCCAATCAATCTCAACGGTTCATTAACGATGCTGGATATCAAACTGCTGTCGCTTCTATCGTGCCGGTCCGTAGGAACAGGATCTCTGCATAGTTCTATAGCCCAAAAACCAGCGTCGTGCAGCCGGTTCCTGATCGTTTGATCTGAAATTCAACTAGCTACTCCTATTGAGTGAAATGTTGAGGACGCAGATGAAAATCAATTCATGAGATGACGCAGCTGTATGAAGCGATCTTCGGCAGGAGTTGTGACTCTGGGTCACACTTCGCGACTAGTCTGTCACTGAACCAGTTTTATGAAATCGCCTCCAAAGACATGTAATGGTGCTTCTAACCACATTAAATTGTCTGGCCACTACACTTTGTGATTGTCCTATCTATAAGCGTCAAATGATGATGTATCGTTGTTCTGTAGTGAAATGAACCATATTTGCGCATTTTCAACTGAATTTATTCGATACTTTTATATTCATTTAATGATATGGTCAGAGAGTTTTGTGATCAATAAGTTTCACGGGATTATTATGAACCTGTCACGAGTTATTGCCAAAAAATCTTGTTTTAACCGTAATCTCTTTCATGACTCATGAATTATGAGGTGAGTACAATTCAGGTAACCACTAGACGTCAATGATCAGATGGACACAGTCGATAGGTTGAATGATTTCCAATCAGCGAATATATTTTATAAAAGTAACTCAAAAAAAAGTCGCACTTCTTTTTTTGTACAGTATATAATTTTAGAATTCAAAAGTTCGCTGTGTTATAACGGTTAAAGGTGTAGTTTATAATATTGACACACATCATGTTAATACGTTCTGACAAATGAAATTTTTTTGGTAGACTGGCATCTGACTTGTAACCTTTTCATAAACTATATTCTGCTTAACGTAGATTTTCTTAAGTAGTTGTGTCTGGAAAAATATGTATTGCAATAAGTAATTGTTTCCTTATATTTTTGCATATTTCCCCCCATTATCTTTCATTGTTTGATGTAAAATTTGAAATTGCATTGCTCCGTTTGTATTCATGCTACTAACATGATTAGCTAGAATCGCTGTCAATGCCTCTTCCCAGTTCTTAAGAGAGTATAATGTGGCATACTTCGGTAAGAATGTATGATATGTGTTGGTTAGTTGTTACTATCCTCAGGAAATAAGAGCGATTTGCTGTTACTTCCTACGTGCAGTGAAGTGGTTTCTCATAGCTCTCTTTCTTACCCAGGAATGTATGGCATATATGGAAGTTTCTATAAGTATATGACATATATGGAAGTTTCTAACTTTAATTGTCGCGCGTGAATAGACTTTCTAGGATAGGAAATCTGTAGTATCCATCTTGAGAACGTACATAAACGTCATATTCTTCTTCTTCGGCGTTCATTCTCATAACTCCTGCTGGATCTCCCTCGTAGCAGGACCATGATCATACTAGATTTCCAGCAGGATGCAGTCCAGAGAATGGAAATGAGTTGTGTCGCATTTTTATTTGCGCCAATGGCCTGACACATCTGTCTTTGGCGGAAACGTCATATATAATTAGTTATTGTTTATTAATTAGAGGTTGTTGAACCTCTGTGAGTCGATGTCCGCCATTTGAAACTAAGACCAGAATCTATTTAGACAATATATAATGACAATGGTGGAAACTGAGATAATTCCATACTGCATTTATTGAAAGACATGTTTTGATGATCGGTGACAATTAAGGAGACATCTGCACTAGGATGATAGTGTTTCGGAATTCAACGTTGTGCTGTAGAATTTGTTACGTGATTTTATAGAAAGTAAGACATATGAACATTCGCATGAGTACTTGAAATGTTTATCTTCCTAATATTTTTTTCAGTGTTGTCGTAAAACAGCTGAACAGTTTATATAACCGTTTATGATTTATTCTCTTTTCGGACTTCATTTCTTTTAGGTTGGACCAAATTGATTTTCAGTAGTAGAAATATTTCATCATGTTTATTTTTAAAATTTGATTATGATTTATCATAATGTTGATACACGGAGTGCATATTTTATATCAATGGAAAAACACTGTCCAATTAATACAAGAAACAACACTGCAGATATAGACATTATTAGCGAACGAAAGAAGAAGAAGAATATCATTGGAAAATAAAGTGGTTACAGAAAATATAAATAAATTAGAAAATCGTTGAAAAATGGTTATTTGAAATGTATAATTACAATTTGTAAAATATAAAAAATATAAGTAGTTTATATTTTTTTTTAAATAAAAATATCCCATCTGATTTAATGTGTCAATGGTATGAGGGTTTTATATCCGTTTTCTGGAATTGTATGATCGGGTATTTAGTTGTAGTCAATATACAATTTAGTCGATGCATTTATGTCCACAAAGTGCAACCTTATATTTTTCCTCAATGACATCAGAAGCAAAGAATAAAATTAAGAATATATATCATCAGAATTTTTATTTGCAAAATGTGTGTACTTTCTATAACTTGCCACAGTTTGTGTCTATTGGGTAATATATCTTCCCATGTAGATTTATCATTTTCACTAGTTTTAAATGATCTAGTTGTTCTAACTTCTGAAATAGGTTTGTCATCACTGCTCTGTGATATTTCAGGGGTTTTGACAGTTCCTATAGAAGCGACCAGCATCAAACGTACCTAAAGCTAATTCAAGTCTATTTGATTGTTTTTGGCTTAGAACCGATTGCAACAATAATTATAATTGTTACTACAATAGTCTGTCTCTAAATGAGCTATAAATAATAATAGCTTGTTCCACACTATGTCCAGAAGCAGTTGGACTTGTCATTATAATATCTGAAGTAAACAGCAAATGTTAGAATAAAAGCATCCAGTTTTTAATTAAAGGCAAAAATCGTTTGTTATAGGAAAAATAGAAGTGAAAGTATTCTCACATGTAGAAGTAGAGAAGTGGGTTAACATTAAAATCCGTATTAGCGAACCACCAAAATTATAAACTAATTCAATTTTGATTAAGGAAAATCCACATCGATATATCGGTTGTTGGTCTGTAGAGCTTATTTATATATTCTATATATCGGTGATTGGTTCGGACAGAGTTAAACTTCACGGCAGATTGGTTTAAGGTTTTCAGCGGTAATATGTATTGGTTGAGAATAAGGAACCGCAGTCTGCAAGACAAAATTAAACATATCTGATAAATATAAGGCTTCATGTCCCAATGGGAAATTTGTGAGAATACATGTAAGAAAGTATATTCTCATCCCTACTTTTATTGTCCGTTTAACGATAGGTGAAATCCTCATCAAGGTCAGATCATTGCCGTAGAGGAAGGTCTTTATTCATTATGGCTTTGGTTATTGTAGTGTTTTTCATTGGTCAAGGTTTATATACTTGGAGTAGCCTTGGCTATTTTTGGCATGCGATTCCAGGTAGATAAATAGTGATCAATGACATGTACGACAGTAATCAAATTCGTAACAAATGACGGCGTGTTTTCTTTCTGTGCAGAGGTCTGTTATACTGCTGACGATCATAGCTTACTCCAGCCAATTGATGCTGGAGACTAGTCTGATCAATTCCTCCTACCAGTGTATAGAATTTCGGGTGGCAACAATCAGTCACAGTCAAACCAACCACCACGTGGCATTATTATTGTCTAGAACAGGGGTTGGGAACCCATGGCTCGCGAGCCAGATGTGGCTCTATTGATGGCTGCATCTGGCTCGCAGATAAATGTTCGATTATTAAAAAAAATGTTTTTTTTAGACTCATTTGATCTACATATTCATTGTTTATCAATATTTCATTCTACAAATGAGCTAAAGTCTACTGCAACTCAGCATCAGAAGTCGCATTAATGGTACGAAATACTCATTATTGATTAGCAACAGCATAACAATGTTATTAAAAAGAATTCAGAGACATAAGTAATGCACTTTTAGTGTTGAAATTACATAAAATGCACACATTTACCTGAGTTTTTAGTTTTAAACATAATGTATGGCTCTCACAGAATTACTTTTCAAAATATGTTTGTCTATGGCTCTCTCAGACAAAATATGTGGTGTCTATGGCTCTCTCAGACAAAAAGGTTCACGACCCATGGTCTAGAATATGAAATGACTATAGTCAGGCTTTCTTTTTTGGTAAATAAGGATTAACATTCTATCTTCACAGTTCTATTTTGTTAATCTGTTTAACGTAAATTCAGCAATAAGAAATGGCATATTGTTAAACGGCAATCCAGTGATAAGAGATGGCATATATAACACGCTTAGTTTGAGATAAATATGATTATACTAAATCTAGCTTGTTTTAACTAGAGCTCATTCTATGGACCGTAAATATTTCTTCTTCTGCGGTTGTACCTAGACTTTTATATGACTTCTGCTGATAGTTCAGATCGGACACGAAATTGTATTTGGTTACTGTAACATATGCCAACATGATGGGGCATCCAACTCGATACTCAAACCTATTTAGTCGCTTCTTATGGAATGCATGACACAGTATGATTATTTCTGGTCCACCACACTAGCGAGATGTATTATCATTAAACATGCGTGAAGCGTACTCTCTTGGTTACATATTCCGAATTATATAGTCCAGTAAGATTACATTATGTAGACAATACACCAGGATGCATTTATTTGTAGGCAATGGTTTGTCCAGCTTCTGTATTGTATGAATATTCATCTTGTCTGGTGATATAATGATCAAATGATGAGCTTATTTTAACATGTTCCTTAAGAGACCCACCTAAAGTGAACCCAGAATTATGTCAGTCATGTTGCCATCAATATTACACACATTTTACAGTCGCTCTCCATGTATCTACGTCCTCAATCACGGATTTACGTTTTGTACTTGCATGTCATGTACCTACGCCCTCTATCACGGATTTCTAAATACAATATCATTTTGGAGCTGCCAGCTCACGGTATGAGCTGGTATTAAACACAAACATTTCTCAGAGTTCCCTTACAATATTTACATGTTCTAGTTATACTTGCAGAAACATGCCCCTATTTTCGTATAACCAGTTTGACATCTCTATTTTGTTATAGACAGTTTGCCATCTCTATTATCTTACAACTAGTTTGAAATCTCTATTATGGAATATCCAGTTTGACATCTCTATTACGTTACAACTATTTTGACATCTCTATTTTGTTATAACCAGTTTGACATCTCTATTATGTTATAACCAGTTTGGCATCTCCTATTTTGTTATAACCAGTTTCAGTTCTCTATTATGTTATAATCAGTTTGACATCTCCATTTTGTTATAACCAGTTTGACATCTCTAATATGTTATAACCAGTTTGGCATCTCCTATTTTGTTATAACCAGTTTCAGTTCTCTATTATGTTATAATCAGTTTGACATCTCCATTTTGTTATAACCAGTTTGACATCTCTAATATGTTATAACCAGTTTGGCATCTCCTATTTTGTTATAACCAGTTTCAGTTCTCTATTATGTTATAATCAGTTTGACATCTCCATTTTGTTATAACCAGTTTGACATCTCTAATATGTTATAACCAGTTTGGCATCTCCTATTTTGTTATAACCAGTTTCAGTTCTCTATTATGTTATAATCAGTTTGACATCTCCATTTTGTTATAACCAGTTTGACATCTCTAATATGTTATAACCAGTTTGGCATCTCCTATTTTGTTATAACCAGTTTCAGTTCTCTATTATGTTATAATCAGTTTGACATCTCCATTTTGTTATAACCAGTTTGACATCTCTATTATGTTATAACCAGTTTGGCATCTCCTATTTTGTTATAACCAGTTTCAGTTCTCTATTATGTTATAACCACTTTGACATCTCCATTTTGTTATAACCAGTTTGACATCTCTATTATGTTATAACCAGTTTGGCATCTCCATTTTGTTATAAGCAGTTTGACATCTCTATTATGTTACGACCAGTTTGATATCTTTTTTCCAGCATATCTAAAAATGTTGCAGAAACCTGACAGTATATTAAACTCTCAGTAATGGTTATGTAATATCATGACTTACTATGTGGTTATCAATCATAGTGCATTCGTTATCTAGGGATCCGTGCTTATATTATTTCTTCTCATACGTTCGCTCTCACACTCCTGATGTTGTACATTGAGGATAAAGGCTGGAGAACCGCATGCGATGTGCCACAGTTTAGAGCTTTATCGCGATATCTGCTTCCTGACACGTCCTACTGAAGAATGATTCTAATATTGTAACCATTATACATATACAACGAGTTTATTAGTGCTAATGCTCGTGTTTTGCATAAAGAAGACATTCGTATACATTATTTGTTTGATTTTTTTCACGCAAATAAACTTAAAATATAACATCAACACGTAATGTACGCTTGTGTAAGGTCGCAGAAGCTTCCGCAACAAAATAATGTCAATCATATACATTTTGTTTATGAGTTATATATTATTTAGTACATAGAAACACTAAACCATTTGACTAGGACTAAAGAAAACAACATCAGTTGAAGGGTACTATGAAACATAAATTATATGAAGCAAACAAGAAGACGAAATGTCGTTCCATCTGAAATATTGATATGATATCGTTTCGTGTAGTTTGCTCATAATAATTACATATTGATATCTTTGATATGGTCCATGGATCGATAATCAGCAACCAACCAACCAACCAACCAACCAACCAACCAACCAACCAACCAACCAATCTTTTACTGTGTTCACAATATGCTGCATGATATAACAATTGCTTTGACAACTCTACAACTTTTATAGTGTGTGTGTGTGTGTACGTTATGTATTCTTAGATAAATGCCAATGCATTCACACTGGAGATAAATGCCAATGCATTCACACTGGAGATAAATGACAGTGCATTCACTCTGGAGATAAATGACAGTGCATTCACTCTGGAGATAAATGACAGTGCATTCACTCTGGAGATAAATGACAGTGCATTCACTCTGGAGATAAATGACAGTGCATTCACACAGGAGATAAATGACAGTGCATTCACTCTGGAGATAAATGACAGTGCATTCACTCTGGAGATAAATGACAGTGCATTCACTCTGGAGATACATGACAGTACATTCACTCTGGAGATAAATGACAGTGCATTCGCACTGGAGATAAATGGCAGATCATTCACTCCGGAGATAAATGACAGTGAATTCACTATGGAGATAAAAGAAAGTGCATTCACACTGGAGACAAATGACAGTGCATTCACTCTGGAGATAAATGCCAATGCATTCACACTGGAGATAAATGACAGTGCATTCACTCTGGAGATAAATGACAGTACATTCACTCTGGAGATAAATGACAGTGCATTCACTCTGGAGATAAATGACAGTGCATTCACTCTGGAGATAAATGACAGTGCATTCACACAGGAGATAAATATTTTTACTAATTGTTCAATATGTATGTGTGTGTACGTGTGTGTCAGTGTTTGTATGAGTACGTGCGTGCGTGCGTGTGTACACGCATATATTTATCTGTGGATGTAGTTTCGTGTAAGTTACTTCTGTAATAATTCTTTAACTTAATCTAGTTTGTTTTATATTTATGTACAGCTACGCAGCTGGATCTTAACAATAAAGACTGCCTCTGACAGTAAATGTAATATGCTAATTTTCCCATGAAGGCAACACGTATACGTAGGCTGGTGAGTGCGACCATGTAGGACGACCATTCAGTCAGCAACAGCAGCGTAAATATTACATATACAAACAACATCCCAAAGATGTTGCGTTAATACCTTATGTCGTGAATTGTATGGGTTGACAAACGTGTAGATAATTTACGTCAGTTTACACAGCTTATCACATATGTACTCCTTTCCTTTCAACGAAATGGCACAACACCTGACGAGAGTTTCACATTCCCTTTCAACGGAGCAGCACAACACCTGACGAGAGTTTCACTTTCCTTTTCAACGGAGCAGCACAACACCTGGCGAGAGTTTCACATTCCCTTTCAACGGAGCAGCACAACACCTGACGAGAGTTTCACATTCCCTTTCAACGGAGCAGCACAACACCTGACGAGAGTTTCACTTTCCTTTTCAACGGAGCAGCACAACACCTGGCGAGAGTTTCACATTCCCTTTCAACGAAGCGACACACCACCTGGAGAGAGTTTCACCTTCCTTATCAACGAAGCGGTTTTCACTAACAACATGTAACTCCTAAGTTGGAAGCGATAAAGTGTTCAAAAGTCGTAGAGGATTGACTTCACTGTACTCGGTTTCTCTTATTCTTCTTCTTCTTCTTTCGTTCACTTGAAACATGTCTATATCTGTAATTCTGTCTCCTTAATAAAACTCACTGTCTTTTGTAGTTCATATAGTGGCCCATAGAGTTTTGATTCCAGTGTTGTTTCCTCTGGACAATATGTCTTCTCTTATGTACTCCGTCACTCTCAACGAAAACGGCACGCTGCCTGCCGATAGTACCATTCATAACACTTCGTAGCTTCAAGTTACAATTCACAGGGATCTCCGAAAAAATCCACCTTGTAAACAAGACGACATGAACCGAAATCGATCTAATGATCTCTTAAACACAAGGTCAACAGCATAAGCACTACGCTGGGGAGATCCACGAAGCGATAAGTTGTGGGGATCCCAGAAACAAAACTACTGTGTAAACAAGACGTCGTAAGATGGATTTGAACCAGCGACCACTTAAGAACAAAGAGCACGACTTGTTCAATATACAAGAAATATGTCCTTGTGAATTGCAAACATTTCGAAAATACTATCCTGAATGTATTTATTTGTAGTTTGTTGTTAGCTCGCTGTAAATAAACAACTGAACATTATTTGTATTATGTTAATATCTCGCTGTAAATAAACAACTGTGCATTATTTCTGTAATGGTATAGTTTCTAAGACAACCAATTCGTGAAAGACAAGTTGCTATTCAAATATGTATTTGTAAAACAGAGATTGCAAGACAAAATGTTATTGACATATTTGTCTGTGTAAAACAGATATTGCAAGACAAAATGTTATTGATATATCTTTCTGTGTAAAACAGAGATTGCAAGACAAAATGTTACTGAGAGCCACATTGAGACTGGCGCTAATTAGGGTCTACTACTTTCGCAGATATTCAACCCATATTCTTTGCAGATCTATTGTTATATTTATTATTTCCACATAAGATATTATTATATATAAGTATGTTTACTTTCAATCTCCTGTAATCGCTCATCCTCTCTGCCTTAATGTATTTATACGGTAGTATATATATATATATATATATATATATATATATATATATATATATATATATATATATATATATATATATATATATATATATATAGCTGAAGGGAAAATCGACTTAATGTCGTAGCTGGGAGATCTTAATAACAATGCCATTGGTTATCACAGATTTTATTTAAAAAAACTTTCATTACTGCTTGTTTTCCTGTTAATGAGTGCAGGGAGGCTTTTTTTTAGCTGTGGGAATAAAGGCCGCTTTGCCTAAGCTGTCGCCGCGACATGTACAGGAAGAATTTTTTTTGTTGCACCCCCGAAAGACAAAAATCATTGTCCCAACCGCGGAATGAACACGGGACCTTAGGAATCTGAGGCCTGCGTTCTAGCTGTACGACCACGCGCTCCACGCTATCACAGATAAAGAGTTAAAAATTCATAATTGTTCATATTTGTACATTTTAATTAATATTAATTTAGCACCTGATGACAAAAATTCTAAACTATATTATTAATCTATGTACACAGACTTGATAATACCAGGAAAAAAACTCAAAGAACGCAATAGCATTTTGGGATAGATCATTAATAGTGATATCTCATGTCAATGTTTCGCTGTCAGACAAGATATATGCGTGGTAATGAACATCATAGATGGTTCAGACAGAGATCAATCAGTGCAAAAAGTAAACATATTGTGTTATTGGACGCACTCAGATTTATCCCATTAGTTTGCGGGAGTATGGAACATTCATCTCGTACTCACACGGAGTTTTCGTACAAACAAACACATCCAATTAGTTTAATAAGTTGGGAGTGTATTTTATTTTACAATTTCTGTTATGTCTAAATCTAATAAATAAAGTGTGAATAAATGTTGTGCTTAATGATTGGAGGCAGGAAATACCAGTCAATAAAACAAAACAAATAGATTACAGGAGATAATATACATAGCTATAATCGTAAAAGACGCTGTAAAGAAGAAATATGTGAGATGTTGAGGTGACCTGGGTAGCTATTGCCGTATAGGGCATCCAAAATATCCCCACTGGCACCACACCAAATCCAATGATACCACGACAAACCCACCGACACCACATTTGACCCACTGGCACCACACCCGACCCACTGGCATCATACCCAATCCACTGGTAGCACACACGACTCACTGGCACCACACCCAATCCACTGGTAGCACACACGATCCACTAGCACCACACCCAAAATGAATTTACCTGAGGCATGGATGCTGGAACTAGAGTTTTCCGTAGCGTTATACTATCTAGTTTCAACAATAGGGAACGGTTATTGTGTTATTTAGTTTGTCACATCAACATAACATCTAGTTTCTGCAATAGGAAAGTGTGTTATTTGTTTGTAATAGTGTTAAATATCTAATTTCTGAGATAAGGTATTGTGACATTTAGTTTCTCTTAGCGTCAAATATCTAATTTCGGCGATAGGGAAGTGTGTTATTTAGTTTGTCATGCTGTCATAATATCTAGTTTATGCTATAGGCAAGTGTATTATTTAGTTTGTCACAACGTCAACTATCTATGTTCGGCGATAGGGAAGTGTGTTATTTAGTTTGTCCTAGCGTCATAACATCTAGTTTCGGCGATAGGAAAGGGCGGTGTGTTATTTCGTTTGTCACAGCCTCATAATATCTATATAGTTCAAGAAAGGAAACGCAACATTTTGGAGTTACTTTCATAATAAAAATATTTGCTGATTTTACATCATTCAACCTATCGACTGTATCCACCTGATCATTAAAGTCTTGTAGTTACCTGAATTGTACTTAGTTCATAATTCATTAAGTCATGAAAGAGATCAAAGTCGAAACAACATTTTTGGCAATAGCTCGTGACAGGTTCATGAGAATCCCATGAAAATTAGTGAACACAAAACTCTGATAATATTATTGAATGCCTGTACAAGTTTGACAGTCCTGAAATCAATCCACATGAAAATTCAATACAAAAGTATGGTTCATCTCACTACAGAACAACGATGCATCATCATTCGACGCTTACAGACTGGACAATCGCAACGTGTATTGGCAGACAATTTATTATGGTTAGAAGTACCAATAGTTGTCTTTGGAGGCTATCTCAACGAACTAGCTCAGTAGCAGCACGGCTTCGCAGTGGAAAGCCCAGAGTCACAACTCGTGTCGAAGACCGTTTCATACAGCTGCGCCATCACAGGAATCGTTTTGCATCTACGGCCTCCACAATCTAGTCAATGCCAGCAGCCCGTCAAATTTCAGATCAAACAATCAGGAACTTGCTGCACGGCTGTTTTTATACATCAGTTGAATTCTTGAGAGTTCTTTACAAGGGAAGATGATTGTAAAAATTATTGACATACTTTATGTATATTCAAGTAGAGAACATGGCTGTCTGGCTAAGAGAAATATCAGGTTGCAGAGTGAGTAAGGCATGTTTTACGCATGGAAACATTGATTCACATTTCTTTGAAGAAAAATTTGTCAAGTTCACTTTTTTCACACCTTACAAACGTATTTGAAAAATAAAATAGTGGCGAAGAATATGTAACGGTAATATGTGTGATAACCCAGCGTCATTAACACACGGTTTCCCCTAAGTGCATAGCTGTCTAGTCGGTGGTTGACCAGAACCGTCTGTTTGATGTCGCCTACTCCACTTGTTCAATAGAGATGACGCCATTTCTCTACTTTCTTAGAGCATGAGGTCTGGGTCTACTTCTTAGTGGTTCGGTGATGAACGAGAGTACACTTTATTTTGTAATTGGAAACCATGAATAACGACACGATATAACCGACATGGACACCAGTCCTAGGTTGAAAGTGGCGGGCCTCGACCAAATGAGGCGAAACCCCTACTTAACAAACAAACAAACCATGAATAGCGAGTGAATTCTTCTTCTTCTTCTGCGGTCGTTCTCAAACACCCACAGATTAGCAGGATGTAGTCCGGAGAACGGAATGCGTTGTGCCATGGTTTACAACATTGCTGCGATGTCTGCGCCTTTTGGCCTGACACATCCGATTTCAGCATGTCTTTGGGTCACTGACCCTATATGGGATGGGGCAGCCAACTCCATCCCATAACCTCCTTAGTCGCCTTGTACAGCATGCATGGAAGGTAAACAGTGTTACTATTCTTTGCTCCCCTTTCGGGCCCTGGCAACACATGGGCGAAGTATATTCAAAAACGTGATTTGCCGTTCATCCGGAGAATTACTTAGTATTACACTTAGGCGGTTCAGAAAGCTGGAATTTCTCGGTGATCAACAAAACACCTAGGGATGATGAGATCAGCATAACTCTTACCGTTTTTATGAGACTGGTGAAAATTTCTGTAGACAGAATCGACCAAAAGAATCATAGCTGCTGGACTTAAACCTCGGATCACTGGATTAGTAAGGCAGCATTTGGTTCACTATCCGTTGGGCTATACCCCCCCCCCCCCCTTCCCACACCAATTTGCATAAATTGTGTTTAAAAATAAACGATAACATTGATAAAATAGAAAGATTACTTTCTAACTATAGGAAAAATTGTCAAAAAAACCTGTCAATATTGCATTTTACCAGTTCAGGCGTTGCAGGGAGGGGATTGAATAGCTGTGTGATAAAGGCCGCATGCTCTTGCTATCGCCACGTCATGCACAAGGTGAGTTTTTTAAATTTTGTACATTTTAATTATAGGACAAGTCAGGGGAAAATAACTTATTCTTAGTCTCAAACGGAACAATCAATTTTCTCCCTTACATCAAGTTTGATACAAGTCTTTCTCTACGTTGGTCATGGACAATCTATGATCTTCCCTTACAGAAAGGATGATGGACGTTCTGATCAACGATAGCCATGGACATTAATTCCAACAGCCTCAGATATCTTGGCTTAACCGATTTTTTTCGCACATTTCAATGCAATGTGACACACCGTACATGCAAATTAATCAATGATCAATGGCAGCAACCAATATACGAGATGCTAATAGCGAACTTGACTATTCTGGTTGAGTGTATAAATCACGTGTACTGAGTACTCGGTCATGTCTGTGATTGGTTGAGTGTACAAATCACGTGTACTGAGTACTGTACAAATCACGTGTACTGAGTACTTGATCATGTCTGTGATTCACCAAATGTATTCTGTCACGAGAGAAAATGTGAATTAACTTCACCTGTAATCTCCTAAGTAGAATCGCAGATAGGAATGGATATGGGGGGGGGGGGGCCTTCCAAGTTACAAACGACATAAAGAATCCCCAAACGAAACACAACTAAAATGGTATTTATGCGAGGCCGAATTCACAGCTTTTCGAGGGTGCCATAAAATGCGATAAAAATTTAAATTTTTCACTGATTTTAGTTAGTCGTCAGATCATCACCATGCCACCCTGGACAAGTCATTGGTGATACGATCTCATATTCGGTATGTTCTTCATCATGTGGTAACCGACTGTTTAGATTCGTGGTTGGTTGATAACTCTTCATTTCATTCTTATATACCACAAGTTTATTGCAACACTATGCTTCACCTCCAAGTCCTTTCATATACACGGGAGAAGAAATACACCTCATATGTTCCTATTGGCCAAACTCCATTGCTGCATTCAAAATATCAGCACGGTCCATTGAACTGCCACTGGTCACTGTGGCCAAGCTAGTAAGTTTGTCTGCTTAAACAGACGAAAGACCGTTTCAACGATGTGTTCCAGCAATGTCGTAACGAGGTACTGAATAGTGAAGATATTCCCGGCCTGGAATTTTGATTTTCTAATATCGTCTAAAATTGGTTAGGTCATTTATGGCGAATGCAGAAAACGTTTCCCAAAAGATATTCTGTATGAAGTGTGAACCTACTGAAAAGAATCACGACTACCCTATCTTAGGTCTTCCTATGATGTGCTTGATGGCCGTCCATGTCCGTCCATGACTACCCTATCTTAGGTCTTCCTATGATGTGCTTGATGGCCGTCCATGGGTCCGTCCATGACTACCCTATCTTAGGTCTTTCTATGATGTGCTTGATGACCGTCCATAGGTCCGTCCATGACTACCCTATCTTAGGTCTTCCTATGATGTGCTTGATGGCCATCCATGGGTTTTAAAAATGCAATCGCGATCTACTAAAGCCGCTAGTCATTGACACAATAAACTGGGTGAGGGATGGCTTGCTATAGCAAATATAGCTGCGATCACAGTGTACAATACGACAGACAAGTGAAGACAATAAATCAGAGTGTACAAGACGACAGACACGTGGAGACAATAAATCAGAGTTTACAAGATGAAAGACACGTGGAGACAATAAATCAGAGTGTACAAGATGAAAGACACGTGGAGACAATAAATCAGAGTGTACAAGACGACAGACACGTGGAGACAATAAATCACAGTGTACAAGACGACAGACACGTGGAGACAATAAATCAGAGTGTACAAGATGAAAGACACGTGGAGACAATAAATCAGAGTGTACAAGACGACAGACACGTGGAGACAATAAATCAGAGTGTACAAGATGAAAGACACGTGGAGACAATAAATCAGAGTGTACAAGATGAAAGACACGTGGAGACAATAAATCAGAGTGTACAAGACGACAGACACGTGGAGACAATAAATCACAGTGTACAAGACGACAGACACGTGGAGACATTAAATCAGAGTGTACAAGATGAAAGACACGTGGAGACAATAAATCAGAGTGTACAAGATGAAAGACACGTGGAGACAATAAATCAGAGTGTACAAGACGACAGACACGTGGAGACAATAAATCAAAGTGTACAAGACGACAGACACGTGGAGACAATAAATCAGAGTGTACAAGATGGCAGACAAGTGGAGACAATAAATCAGAGTGTACAAGATGACAGACAAGTGGATACAATAAATCAGTGTACAAGATGACAGACAAGTGGAGACAATAAATCAGAGTGTACAAGATGACAAACAAGTGGAGACAATAAATAGAGTGTACAAGATGACAGACACGTGGAGACAATACATCAGAGTGTACAAGATGACAGACAAGTGTAGATAATAAACAGAGTATACAAGAGGACAGACAAGTTGAGAGAATAAATCAGAGTGTACAAGAGACAACAAACTAAACAGCTTCGAAAACAAATGTCTACGCAAACTGATGAATATAAAATGGTGCGACGTCGTCACAAATAGTGATCTAAGAGACAAAACACACCAAGAGTATGTTTCAAACATCATAAGAAAACGAAGATGGAAATACCTTGGCCACGTTTTACGACTAGATTTAAAGAGAATAAACCAGCAAGCCCTTATGTGGTCACCTGAGGGTAAAAGAAAATAGGAAGACCTAAAAAAACACTTAAAAACACCATTCTTAAAGAAGGGGAATTAATAGGCTGTAAGACCATCCAGGAACTAAAGCTGCATGCAGCGAACCGCATCATATGGAGAACCAAAACCTCTGCCCTATGTGTCGCTTGCGGCACGAAAGGAACAAACTAACAAGATGACAGACAAGTGGAAACAATAAATTGCGATACTTAGCTAACAATACGCAGGAGAGAAGAAAGAAGAAACAAGCATTTCTTCTCCAGAATAGTCTAATCTTAAACATCATCACTTATCTTTGGCTGATCTAACAGATGCTGGTCACTTTATGTATACGCTGTGTCACAGGCCAATGAAAAGCACGTACTCATTTGAGTCAGTCAATATAAGTGACGCTGTTGGGATGAGTCAGCAAGATTTACGGAAATGAACAGAATCATCCTGTGAAGAAGTCATCAAAAATGGGAGCTAACTACATTGTCTATCGAGACCGGCTGTATATCAATGTTGTCCCCTTAAGGAAGAAAAAGCCAGTGAATAAAAGCAATCATGGCGACAGTTTTGACTGAACGTGTTTGAAGATAAAGGTTACCCGCTTGCCACGTTTACGCGATCTGTCTAAAATGTGTGAGACTAGGTAAACACTGCATCTGAATCAAATGGAAACACCGATTCTCACTTATCTGTGAATACACGAAGATCGAAAGCATCTTGCAAATCCAAGAGGCGTAACTAACATTTCCCGTAGATGGGAGGGATATAATCCCACTTACAATTTACCCAAATGTTGGATTAAAACCATGGCCCCCCTCTCCCTTTAATTAACTGTTGCATACATGTCATAAAAATATAATGCATAAGAGTATAACACAATGAAAATTAGGGAATAGTTATTTTGTAAACACATTCCTCGCGTATCTACGACCGTGTTTCGAAAATATTTCATGTTTTACATTGAGAAAATTCCCGGCAAGATATAAATATAATATTGCAAATGTCGATTTGAAAATCAGGAGGCAATGACATGATCATTCAGCGCTAATAGTCTTGATGTTGAAATGTTGAAATGAAGGGATACATCGGTTATAAATTGGCCACAACTACCCTATCTTAGGTCTTAGATGTAACATCCATGTGTCGGACAATGATTTTTCTGATTATAATTTTTTTAATGAAACAATTTTTGGTGTTACAAAAGCGATAGCTCAATCTTAAGCCGGTTTCCCCGATGAACTGTTTGCCGCAGAGTTTACAGAAAATCACGTAAATAACACATCGGGGAAACCGGCTTAAGATTACGTGATCATTTCTGTAACCATCTTCATACCATCAAGCACAGAACACCTACTCCTGTGGCCAAACATTTCAAAGAAGTTGGTCATCATGGAGCTCTTAATATTCAGGTCACTGCGATCAGAGCCTGCACCGCCGAATATAGATCTAGATACGCAATAGAAAATCGTCTAATTTTTGAATTGGGTACCCTCAAGCCTTTTGGACTCAATTCCGACCACTCTTTTGTCTAGTACTGAGTTTTGGTCGTCTTTCATTTTGTCCCTTCATTTACGTTATCTTTTTTGTTTGTTTCGTTTCCACATATATTTACGTCTTTCCTGTCCTTCCGGCATCTCATTTCCATATTTCTATTGGATACGTTTGTGTGTCGTAATAATTTCCATTCGTCGTCTTTTGAAGTTTTGTGCATTTCTGAAAAAAAAGAAATTTTGGTTGAAACATTGAATATGTTTTGTGTATTGTAATTTTTCTTGTGTGCACATCATTACCCACTAGTTTTAGTTATAGTCCGTAGTGTCTGAGTGAAGCTATTATATTAACCTGTGTGTTACGTAAGTAAAATTGTTGTTACGTTTCACGCAGTTTCCTTATATGGATTGTCAAACAGGACACAGGAAGGTCATCTCCAGAGAACTATTCTACCTCTGAAACCGCAAGACAAACACTGGCTACGGCGTATAGATATATAGATAGATAGAGCAGTGAACAGCGTGCGTATCGTACAATGAGTGGTACACAAGTCATTATCCACCAATGAGTAGGAAAGAGTGTTATTATCGTATAATAAGTAGTAAACAGTGTGATTAGCGTACACTGAGTAGTGCAGGAGTGAGTATCGTTAAATATGTAGTGACTAAATCATTTCACTTTAAGTACTGCTATTTTCTTTACCATTGCAGATGTCATCAGATTGCACAACCTTATCTCTACACTAGGAAAATATAGCTTCTTAATAATTGTAACTTTGTATTCCTGTGTTCCCATGCCAGAAATTGTTAATCTGATATGGTTTGCGTATAGCCATTGCTAATCGCGATCTGATGTCTGCTAAACTAAACAATCCCTATGTTATTATTGATTAATGCGAGATACTCAAAGAGATCAACTTCAGTAGTCAAATCAAAGAGGTATAAACGCAGCTATATTCCTGTCAGCGTTCGATCTGTTTGAGTTTACTAGACTGATTATATCAGTATCACATGACATACGCAGTAGAACTCAACGATTCAACAAATATCGAATGCATAACAAGTCTAACATGTGATAATACAATTCAATGATATTGAGTTTTCAGACTCGCAAATACTAATACATAACAATGAATCAGTTAAATCAATTGTTCTAAGCCGGAGCCATAATGCCCACCAGGCAAGCACAACATATTACCGGATGTGGACACGAACAATAAATATAAGGTTTCAGAGTCACATATATCTTGAATGAAACGAATATTACTGTCGGAAGTAATTGTTAAAATATGTAATAAAATAACATTGTAATACATTATTTTTTTTCGATGAGACAATTTTTGTTAATGAACACCACCAATGTCAGGCAAAATGTATATCAATGAATGTGAACACATTCTATGACAATGTTACCAGTGCCAGAAATGTTGTATATCACATAGTGTGACCAATGTCGCTTAGTGTAACAAATGTCAGGAACGTTGTATGGATGGAAAGATCATTTAGTGTAACAAATGTCAGGAACGTTGTATGGATAAACGGATCACTTAGTGTAACAAATGCCAGGAGCGGTGTATGGATTGAAAAATCACTTAGTGTAACAAATGTCAGGAACGCTGTATGGATGGAGAGTTCATTTGGTGTAACAAATGCCAGGAACGTTGTATGGATGGAGAGATCATTTACTGTATCAAATGCCAGGAAAGTTGTATGGATGGAAAGATCATTTAGTGTAACAAATGTCAGGATCGTTGTATGGAAAAACAGATCACTTAGTGTAACAAATGCCAGGAAAGTTGTATGGATGGAAAGTTCATTTAGTGTAACAAATTTCTAGAACGGTGTATGGATGGAAAGTTCATTTAGTGTAATAAATGCCAGGAACGTTGTATGAATAGAAAGATCAATTAGTGTAACAAATGCTGGAACGTTGTTTGGATGGAAAGATAGCTTAGTTTGATCAATGTCAGACACGTTGTGTGTCAATGATATGACCAAATTCAGGCATATGGTATGGCAAGACCTCTTAGTATTACCAATATTAATTATGCTGTATAAAAAGATCACTTGGTCTGAGCAATGTCAGGTATTTTGTAAGAAACGATACCTTAGTGTGACAACTTTCAGGTATTTTGTATATCAGTTAGCTTTACGAATGTCAGATATTTTGTATATCACTTATTATGACCAATGTCAGATATGGTGTATATCACTTAGCGTTTCCAGTGTCAGGTATGTTGTATATCACTTAGCGGTATCGATGTCAAGTATGTTGTATATCACTTAGCGGTATCGATGTCAAGTATGTTGTATATCACTTAGTGTGGCTAATGTAAGACATGTTTAATGTCACATCACGTGACCAATGTCAGATATTGGTGTATATCGCTTAGTGTGACCAATGCTAGTTATGTTGTATATCACATAGTGGGTATACTGTCGGACATGTATATCACTTCGCGTGACCAATGTCATTTATGTTGTATATCACTTAGCGTGACCAGTGTCAGGTATTTTGATTTGGAAAGATTACTTATCGTCACTAAATTCAGGTATGTTGTATGAAAAGATCATGTTGCGTGACCAATTGTGGGCATTTTGTATGAACAAATCACTTACTCTGACCAACTGTGGGAATATTGTATGGAAAGATCACTCACTTTCAACAATTGCGTAATGTTCTAGTGAAAGATTAATTATTGTAACCAATTTTGAGAATGTTTTATGGAAAGTTTACTTAATGTGACCAATTTTGGAAATGTTGTAGTGATAGATCATTTTGTGCGACCAGTGCCTTTTAGCTATTATACACACAATTACTGAGGAAACACTTAACTTTAGAAATTTCTCATCAAATCATAAACCAACTTCCGTATTGATTGTACTGTTTAATTATTCTGTTTTAAGTTCTCTAAATACAATGGGATTCATCTTACTTCACACATAAACTAAGTATGAAACACACGAGAGGAGAAAGGCGTGTGTGGTGCTTAATTTAATTCTTCTGTGGTTGGTTGTTGAGACCTTGGTTTCAAACTACATTTTTGTGTGGATTAGTTAGTATTTATTGAATGTAAGATTTAAAAAATACCACATGAATCCTACACACGTCATGGCGACTGCTGAGCGACCTTTATTTACACAGAAATCTATTAATATCACACCTACACTCCATAACAGGAAATATACAACCAAGATAACATAAGGCTAGTAGCTACCAATTCTGCGTCACTATCGACATAGCCACAGATGCCTACTGGAGAGATTTAATTAACATAATTTAAATCATATGTTACTCATGCCATCATGAAACATAATCTCATGACGACCAAAACTCTTTTGAACTTTGAATAATACTACAAGTTCATACATTTGAATAATATAATACTACATGTGAATACATTTGAATAATACTACGCAGCTGTGTTTACGTGAAAAGAGCAGAGAAAAGTTTCGGGCAAGAAGATTTTCCAGAACGATTGAAAATGACTTTAAAACATTGACTTTCGTAACATCATACTTGTACTCGTTCCGCGTAGTGCAGTGGTTAGCGTACTGGCTTCGCATATGAGTGGTCCTGACAACACTCCCTAGTTCAGTCGGAACTGTTTTTCAGATCGCAACGACTACCAGTTCGACCCAGCCTTAAATGGGTATGGATTAATCCGCGAAGTAAAGACTGCGAGGGAGAGGAGATGGCTACCACCCTCATTTGCAGAACCTCTGAAATGTGAGATCGCTAACATCTCACGCCCCTACGACAGTAATAAATGTTATGGGTTACTTTACTTTTACTTTTTACTTGTGTGAATAAAAACAATATTATTTGCTCTCATTTCTCTTAGAAAAAAGTATATAAAGCGTTTGTAAAACGTGGAGACAGATTACAATCTTTAGTTATTTAACCTGATATCGCAAGACGTGCAAATAAATGTACATCATCCTTCTCATTAATAGGTCAACAGTTAAATTGTATGCAAAAATATTTTTGACACTAGATAAATTGTTTCCTCTCATCTAAGACCCACACGGCTAGATTCACCACTGAAAATGCATCACAATTCATCAAGTGATGAGAAATAAAAATATTTATAGGATGGGCAGAGACAACAAAACGTTGAAAAACTTGACGATCCACACTACCTCCATCTGTATCTGATGCATGCATACAAACTTCATATGTTGGGAAAATGTGTTAGTTGTGCGTGAAATTAACATACCATCGGGGTTGTATATTTAAAAATCACTGCATAATTTAATGTTGATTTATTAGTGCTAGGTTTATTATCAACCCTTGCCACTACCATGATGCTACGAGATGCACGTGTCTGTGCTTATCAAAAACTACACTGCAACACATATTCTGAATGTCCACATTTTTACAGCAGCCAAAGAGATCGCATTCAATACAAGGACATTGCTATTATAACAAAATATAGTTTACATATTATGAAAACGCACACACGCATACATTTTCTGTACAAAATGTAGATTTTTGTTGTAGCAAATAGTACTGTTGTCATCTCACAGCCTGTGTTTTGATGGTGGGATGGGACACACAGATAATGGCACCAACAAAGGGTTTACTGTTTGAGAATAAAGTTGAACAGTTTTGAGTTAAGGTTCTATTAGAAATCAGAAATTCTCTGCTGCACCAGTAGTAGTTTATAACGAGCTGTAGCATTCATCATAGTGGATGAGCTTTACTTGAGGGTCGAAGGGAGAGGAGATGAGCAAGAGGTGGGCAGAGATACAAATGGGAGAGTAACATCACAAGATGGACAGGTTGCAGTCTAGCAGAGTGCACCACCACATCACAACAGGGAATGTTGGAGGTCTGTTACAGCCAACCTTTGTTGCGGAGACCGCACGTGCTGATGATGAGCCATTATACATGAAATATTCTGAATGGTTTAGTAAAATAGCACACGTTTGCAACATACACACTCACACACACACATACTTTACGATACGAGATAATGTTCTCCAGTAATTACAACCAAACTCACACTCACACACCCACACTTACGTTACGATACACGAGAATGTTCTACAGTAGATACAACCACATTCACACTCACACATACACACCACAAATACTTTACGATACACGAGAATGTTCTCCAGTAGATACACTCACACATACACACCCACACATACTTTTCGATACACGAGAATAGTCTACTGTAGATACACACATACACACCCACACATACTTAACGATACACGAGAATAGTCTACAGTAGATACAACCACACTCACACATACACACCACAAATACTTTACAATACACGAGAATGTTCTACAGTAGATACAACCACATTCACACTCACACATACACACCACAAATACTTTACAATACACGAGAATGTTCTACAGTAGATACAACCACATTCACACTCACACATACACACCACAAATACTTTACGATACACGAGAATGTTCTCCAGTAGATACAATCACTTTGATGGGTTCCAAAAATCAAACATGAAAACGTCTGGTAGCACATAAGGATGAGATTGTAATGCTTGTCTGATCTTGGAATCTTGACTCAGATTTGCTTAATCCTGGCAAACGTCACTACCATAAAATATCTCTACATTACACTCCAAACACTGCCATAGAGGCTATATAACACCACATTGTGACCGATTTCCTGCCACGAGTAAGACGATTTCCTATGTTTTGTCTCTTCTGCTACCGGTTGTATATGTTAGCTGTCATTTATCTTTGAAATTTGCCCGTCTCACCGTCAAAGATAGTCAAGCCATGTTAGTGTTATTAAATAACATTTCGATAACTGTTAGTTCTGTCTGAATGTTAGATAATGTTAGTGTTATTAAATAACATTTAGATCAATGTTAGTTGTGTCTGAATGTTAGATAATGTTAGTCTTATTAAATAACATTCATAATTATCTGAGCTGAATCTGATTTTATGAACTGAAGAGAGCATGACATTGTACGGAAGCCAACAACAACTGCAAAATCTTTAAAGCTGGTTTTGCATTCGATAAACTGCGTGACAATCTTTTGGGGCACAAGGACATTCGATAAACTGCGTGATAATCTGTTGGGCGCAAGGTAATTCGGTAAACTGCGTGTCAATATTTTGGGGCACAAGGACATTCGATAAACTGCGTGACAATCTTTTGGGGCGAAATGCCATTCGGTAAACTGCGTGACAATATTTTGGCGCGCTAGGACATTGGATAAACTGCGTGATAATCTGTTGGTGCGCAAGGACATTGGATAAACTGCGTGACAATATTTTGGCGCGCTAGGACATTGGATAAACTGCGTGATAATCTGTTGGGGCGCGAGGAAATTAGTCTCACAACAAAATAGAAATTCGATCGCCATATTGTGCTTACTACACAACTTTACACTTGTGAGACTCGGACATTGTACAGCAAACAAGCAAGGGTGCTAAATCACTTCCACACATGCCATATCCGCAGACTTCTCAGGATAAAGTGGTAATATAACGTAACTGATACTGGAATTCTCACTAGAGTAAACACACCAAACACTCATACACTGCCGATGGAGCAAACTGAGATGGCCTGGAAATGCTGTGCGCATGCCTGACAAAAGTTTCCCAAAACAGTTAATGTTTGGTAAAATCATTAATGGGTTAGATCTACCCATACAAGGGGTTGTTTTGTTTATTTCTGTAAAACATCAAATCTACATAGTTTCAAATACAATGTTGCCATAAAGTAAAATATTTACATATGCTTTGGTATAAATTATTAAAGGCTGAAAATCATGGACAAATTAGTTCAAATAATTATTTCTGTAATTAAGAAAAAAATTACATATTTAATATTCTTACGCTGTTTTTTTATTCTCTTAATTAATCATTTTTTAGTTTATAGTCTCAAATGAATTAATCATTTTTTTAGTTTATAGTCTCAAATGAATTAATCAATTTTTAGTTTATAGTCTCAAATGAATTAACCATTTTTTAGTTTATAGTCTCACATGAATTAATCATTTTTTAGTTTATAGTCTCAAATGAATTAATCATTTTTTAGTTTATAGTCTCAAATGAATTAATAATTTTTTAGTTTATAGTATCAAATGAATTAATCATTTTTTAGTTTATAGTCTCAAATGAATTAATCATTTTTTAGTTTATAGTCTCAAAATCAGGTAATTATGTTTATTTCTGGTTTATCTGGATCACGCACCTTGGGCATAATGGTGTGTAGCAAACATTTCTCAAGGTCTACGCTGAAAAACGTAGAAAAAATTTCACCGACGATGTTTGCAAATGAGCATTGCTATCATTTATATTTCTTTCAAAGTAAGCACATGGACAATGGTTCATGTTCTAGCTATAAAACATATGCATATAAATAACCAAATGGTCAGAGGGTGTCCAACAAAGTGGATGGTGACGCAGTAACCTAATGAACAAATAGTCACGCAAAATGAATTAAAATGAATTAGACGTTTAGCTGATAGATTCGCCGAACATTTGAGAGATATCACGATTCAGCGTGACTCCCCAGTGGCTAATCATTTTAACAGCCCGTCACATCATGGTAGCTCTGATGTCTCTGTAACCGGTTTGTTACGTTGTTATACCGGTGACCGGCAACGTCAGTCCTTGGAATATCGTCTCATTTGTCATATGGGAGTCTTACAACCACACGTAATGAACATTAATCACCGTTTTGTTTGAGTTACCCACCTTTTCTTTATACCCTCTACTCCCGTATTGCACTGATTCTTGTAATTATTTGTCTTTGTACACTTTCGTGAGTAATTATTTTTGTGTTTGCCGTACTTCTATATATTTCCTTTATGTCTTCTTTCGTTTGTGTATGTCAATATATGATTATTAAGTACTCTAGACCATCAATTGTACATTGGAATGCCACTTTGTTATTGTTAAATCATTTACATATTTAGATTTCCTCGTTGTTATTGCAGTTGTCTCTTCGATGGGTGCCCACACATGTATAGTTATTGGTATATGCATTTTGTTTTACATGGTTCTATGTATCCACACAATTACTTTGGGCCACACATTTGTATGTATACATATGCAGTTGTTATAGCATTATCTTTATGTGAACGAACGTTTATATTTACATTAATATATGTATATGTTTCTATGTGTGCGAATGTTCATGTTATTGTTTTTATTTATGTGAGAAAGTGTTTATGTGGATGCATGTTCATATTTATTTATGTATATATATATATATATATGATCGCTTGTTTATGTTAATGCACGCATCTCCATTCTGTGTCAATATGTATGCCTATTCTGGTGTGAGCCCTTTCCTATGTGTGGATACATTTACATGCCTGTGCATTTTGTGTGGGTATCCTTCACACATCTGTGTCCATTTTGTTATATATTTATTTCTTAACTCTTGGTGTGTGTATACATTTCTATGTGTGTTTAGGTTTGGTTTTATACATATGTTTATGTCTATATTTGGTTTCACATTCATTCCATGCGTTTTCAAATGATGATTCTTCTTGTATCCTTCCCCAAACCCACTCACTCCACCACCACACAACCTCATCATTACTCATCTATCATTATCATATGCCATTCTGGTTGGCATAGGTGACCATGGTTCTCTGTTCATAGTATTGTTATCAGGATCGTTGTTTCCAAGCCTTGCTAGGTTGTCACACAAATATTTTCTCACGTCCCCATCTGTCTCTGTTCCCTTCAGTCTTGCCTGTTGTGACTATGTTCTTAAAACCTGCCTGTCTGATAAATTGACAAAAATGGTATTTTTCTTATCTTTTTCTTTTATTATTCTTGCACTCATTATAAACATCCAAACTACATCTATAGTGCCCCAATTTCCCACTTTCCAGTTTGTTTATAATGAATACACATATTTTCTCTTTTACTAGATGCGTTGCCATCCCTGCGTCATGTTGACGGGGCTTTAGATGAAATCTAAATTCATCTATTTTGTTTTTTATTGTGTTGTTTTCTATTGTTTGTCTCTTGAAAAAGGTTCAATTTGAGCCGATACGTGGAGAATTGTCCTGTTTAGTTTTACTGTATGTTTTTTATATATACTTGTTTATATATTTTTATTAATAGAACATATGCACAATCTCTGAAAATCGCATGAGTCTAGCTTACAAAACGTGGAAGATATGGTGTAAAAATACCACACAAATATATCATTTGATGGCAAAAATCGCACATGAAAGAATTAAGACCATACAAACAGTTATTTCCACTGATACCATTTACCAATTATAAAGCGCTTTAACACAAAAACTATAGCCAAAAACATTAAAAAAACAGAACATGTAAATGTTGTAAGAAAATAGATACTCTGAAGCTTATGAAAATATAACTTGTTTTGGCAAGCATAAAAAAGTGATTTTTAAAGATACATCTGGGTATGTCCGCCCATCCTACCCCCCCCCTACCCCCGATTATCTGATGGATAGAAGAAGTACTTCAATGGTTCTTTCATGAGTGTGCACAAAGAAATTCAACGAAATTATACTCTTGAAGTATGGCCATCAGAACAACAGAATAGCCCAACGTCACACTTCAAAAAAAGAAAAGGTGCTAGTTGCACTAAAAAGCTTCAAATCTCATAGCAACAGAGAAAACGTATGTATGAAAAGACAGAACAACAAACATATATATGTCCAGTTCTGAACATACATGCCCCAAATGCGACAGGAGATTCTATACCATAGTTGTACTTTTCCATCACCTCTGTAAATACCAAAGAAATGAACAAAATCAAACCTGTGTAACTGTTTTCATCATTGCTTGTGAAGCTTGGCTACACAGTACCATATGCATATTAGATGATATGAAATTAAACATTATGGATTCCCATAATGACTTTTACAATGATTAGGGGTCTCAGGAGTCTAGCCTTATTTGAGACAGTACTGGTTTTCGGACCTTATCTCTGGCGAATGCTTACTGGATGTCTCAATGTCCAAGTCTTTTAGTGTAACGATAAATATTAAAATAGAGGAAATAATTTATTTTAAACACTATACCAACTTCCTACAATTAATTTCAAAGGTTTCTCACAGGAAAATCCGTTCTTACTGTAATTTCCAATGATCTCTGAAGAGATCCGCAACGTAAAAGAAATCATCTTTAATGATGTCATCATCAGACCCATAACCCTTCAGGGTCGTAGGGGGTGCCACTCTGGAAACATGAGTATAAACATTTCGCCACTCCGTCTGCTCTCAGTTCTTTGCTTAAATGTGGAGAATTTTAATCCTGTCCAGTCTTTAATATTATATATCCATACTTTCCAACCACTCTTCTCCTTTCACCCTCAACGATTCCCTTCATGATAGTTCAAACGGATCGTGTCGCATTACGTGGTCAAATCAAGCAAGTTTTCAACGCTTCATTGATGATAGTGGTAATCAGAATGTTATTCTTCGTGCAGGATACTGTTGATACAATTCACTGATTCATTCATTCATTTTCCTTTTGCGCTGAAGTTAGCGCATAGGGCAGAGATCAGATCTCTCCAATTCTGTCTGTTCAAAACTATTCTGTGCAGTTCTTGAATAGTATGGATATTGATTGTTTTACTCGCCCGAGTGTTGCCGGGGCCCGAAAGGGAAGCAAAGAATGGCAACACTGTTTACCTTCCACGCATGTCGTAAAAGGCGACTAAGGAGGTTATGGGATGGAGTTGGCTGTCCCATCCCATATAGGGTCAGTGACCCAAAGACATGCTGAAGTCGGATGTGCCAGGCTGAAAGGCGCAGATATTGCAGCAATGCTGTAAACCATGACACAACGCATTCCGTTCTCCGGACTACATCCTGCTAATCTGCAGGAGTTTGAGAACGAAAGCAGAAGAAGAAGAAGATTGTTTTACTTTCTTTAAGTATTGTTTTCCTGGCAGTTTCTTTTGGTCTACCCCTTGCTCTTTTGCTTGTAGGTATCCATTCAAGACATTGGTGGTGTATTCTGTTGATGTCTGCGAGTCGGACATTCCTGATGTCGCAACGGAGTTTTCTGATAACATATGTGATGAAATTTTGATGTGTCTCTTCTCTGATTTTATCATTCGTTTTGAATTCACTCCAAAGGGTGTTCGTTATCCTACGAAGACATTTGTTCTCGAAATTCAGTAAGTTCTTTTCTGAAGATGAAGAACTTTTCCAGCTCTCACATCCATATGATAGCACCGGAATAACGCAGGAATTAAATAGGCGCATTTTCGTGAGTGTGCTGATTGACTTTGACCTCCAGATATTAAGAAGTCTGTTGATACAAATTAGTTGAAGATAATAAGAGAACAATATCAAAGTATATCTGGCATGCCGTCTTGATGACGACTGTTTTAATCACTTTAGTGAACACTTGTGGCATATAGGTGAGAAGTTAGAGCATTGGTCTCACATCCGTGAGGTCCATGGTTCACATCCCGATAAAGACTGTTTTTTTCTGTTGGGGATAAATCCAAAATCCACCCTGTTAATGGCGTGGCGAAAGCAACAGTATGCGGCCTTTATTATTAACAGCTACAAATATAAACTCCCTGCCGAGAAATATGCAGAATCTGAAATTTTAAAGTTTCCCCCACAGAAAACAGATATTTCAATGTGAAAGAATATTCCATCAGTGTATGGTACAAACGCCTAAACATAACAAGACATTTGACTTCAATATTAATATCACAATCTCTGCCAAAAGGAAGGATGAAAAAAAAAACAATTGAATGTCACGAGTAGACAGACTATTGTATACCAACAATAATTAAAAAAACGCATCACTATATTTTAATCGCAGCTTAATTGTTTATGTTAAATTAAAAATACACAAAGCAAGTAAATTTACAAATCATATCCATTTACGGACCCAAAGGAGTATTTTTGTAAAAATTGAACAAATTTAGGCCTGTCACCAAAGCAGTTGTCTACAGTAAGGTTAAAAAAAACCAATGCTGGAACGTCTGTTTTACAAGCCAACTAAGTTAAGTCTCCGTCGCGCCATCCTGGCGCTGATCAGTCTCCTAGTACCAGGTTGATTCAAGTAGAAAGCATGAGGATAAATGAAAATAATTCTTACAGCTGACGGGAATTGAACCGGGTCCGTTCTAGCAGCACCGAATTGCTTTGCAAGTCCTGTGTTGCAAAGCGATTCGGTGCTGCTAGAATAGACCTGGTTCAATTCCCGTCAGCTGTAAGAATTAGTACCATGTTCGCCCGTGTGTTGACGAGGCCTGAAAAAGGGGAGCAAAGAATAGCAACACTGTTTACCTTCCACGCATGTCATAAAAGGCAACTAAGGAGTTTATGGGATGGAGTTGGCTGTCACATACCATATAGGGTCAGTGACCCAAAGCCATGCTAAAGTCGGATGTGCTAGGCCGAAAGGCGCAGATATCGCAGCAAAAACCATGGCACAACGCATTCCGTTCTCCGGACTACATCCTGCTAATCTGCAGGAGTTTGAGAATGAACGCAGAAGAAGAAGAAGTACCCGGTTGTAAGAGTTGCTGTCTGAATTGCTGTTAACAACTGGTCGCACATATGCATCAATTGAATTTGGCATTCTTGAAGTACCGTGGTTACACGAGGTTGGCCAGGCCTTGGAGATCATTCGTTGTACCTGTAGTCAGAATCTCTCATTCAACCTCACTATAGTGGAATGGTCAAAATTAAAATGTCTGGTAACTTCTCTGGTCACCACACCATTCCTTAGCATACCAACAGCCTACATCGCTCTTTTAACGAAAGTCGAGGCATCGCAAACACAAACATACACTTCCTTTCGATGAGAACAAAACATGGCGTGTTACTCCTTGAAACTTTACTAATGTGTAAGCCCATTTTGTTACGTCATCACGACAAAATGGCGCTGTGTTTTCTTTGTGTGGTAGAGGGATGTGTGTTGTTACAGTATATTCAGTGCAGAAATGTGCATTAGACAATAAGCCAATGTGTTGGGATAAATTATATTGAAGGTTTTGTGTGAACAGTTTCAAAGATAGCAACAAAGTTAATGTAATCTCGAGATTAGAAGTCCTTATTCGGATGTGTACGACGTTACAGTGTGTGATCTAGTTAAATGTTAGTGAAGTGCACAGCGCGAAGTTCAAACGTCATGAAGTGTCAACATAAATGTGTGCAATAAGACCACGAGAGAAAGCACATCTATGCAAACATATTGTAAGGATAGCTGGAGAGGAGATGGGAACTACTTGCTAAACCTTTCGCCCACTGTAATACTACAAAGGATAATCACACACAGAGAATAAATAACAAAGCTCTTAAACTTACAGACAACATTCAAGGAATTGACAGGACACGATTTGTCCTGACTCCTCCGCATCGTTGAAGACATAAATCGCTGGAGCACTATGTGTGTTGAAGAATTCAATGTGGTACTCATACGACCCTGACGGATTACGGGTTTTATTCATTCATTCATGCCAATTTTCAACTTGATTCGACTAGTAATATGGTAATAATTCAGGAATTTGATGATTTGTACGTGTAGTATTGTAAATAATGTAAGATTAGAATAAAACATTATAATGACAATACGACGAGAAAACATTAATGTTATCTCGCACACATTCACGTACTTTGAAAATCGCTCAAATAAACAATTCAAGTGTGAACAAGGGACATGCTATTGGTGCGCGTTTAATGATTACTGGTTTGTCGTGGCACAATAGGTTTGCTTATTTTTTGTTTAGTTCAACACTGTTTCATCATCCCATGATTTTGCATGCAGATATTCAATGGTGTTTTCCAATCCGATGATTTTGCATGCAGACATTCAATAATGTTTTCTCATTACATGATTTTATATGCATTCAATAGTGTTTTCTCATCCAATTATTTTGTATGTAGACATTCAACAGTGTTTTCTCATCCTATTATTTTGTGTGCAGACATTCAACAGTGTTTTCTCATCCTATTATTTTGTGTGCAGACATTCAACAGTGTTTTCTCATCCTATTATTTTGTGTGCAGACATTCAACAGTGTTTTCTCATCCCATTATTTTGTATGTAGGCATTCTTCTTCTTCAGTGTTCATTCTCAAACTCCCGCCAGATCTCTCTTGTAGCAGGACAATTGTCCTACTAGATTTCCAGAAGGATTTATTCCAGAGAATGGAAATGCTTTGCGTCATCGTTTTATTTGCGCCAATGGCCAGACACATCCGTCTTCGGCTGGATGTAGGCATTCAACAGTTTTTTCTCATCCCATTATTTTGTATGCAGACATTCGATAGTGTTTTCTCATCCCATTATTTTGTATGCAGATATTCAATAGTGTTTTCTCATCCCATGATTATATATGTAGACATTTAATCAGGTGAAATCATGCAAACATTTGTAGTAACCAAGTTGGCCATTCCTGAACACACAGTCCATATAGCATCAGGAAGACCCACAGGATACATAATAGATGTCGAAATGTGGTGTTGTAAACTGAACATGACACAGTAGTTCTTCTTCTGCGTTCAGCATCTGTGGTCATGCTATACCGTCAGGCCTGTCGTCAAGACGAAGTCCACTGTCTTCTCCAGGTCAGAGCGGCTGCCCCATAGCTTTTGCCTCAAGTCTGTATCCTTTGGCCAGGTCTGCTGTCTCTGCTCTTTGTATGTTGGGCAGTCCTGAAGTATGTGTTCTGGAGTCTGGGTTCCGGATCCACATGGACATTCATCTGTGTATGAGATCCTTAATCGATAAAGGTGACCCAACAGTCTGCAGTGGCCTGTTCTAAGGCGAAATATTGTGGTCTATTGATATCTTTGGAGTAGATGTTTTGCATCATGTTCGTATTCCCATTCCATTGATTTCTGCCACTTTGCTGTGTATGTGTTGCGGATTATTGTTTTTGCTTCTCCGTAAGACAGTGGGTGTCTGTGTTGCTCCATTTCGCTTTCTGCCTTTGACAGAGCATCCGCTTTCTCATTTCCCATGATTCCACAGTGTGATGGTATCAACTGAAGAGCAATAACTGTTGATTTTTTGATCTGTCTTAGCTCATGTCTGATGTTGTGCAGAATGCTTTCGTTTCTGTTGCTCTGGATTGATTCCAGTAGGGATCTGCAATCTTTGAATATGGCTGTCTTCTTTGGTATTGGCAGTCCTGGTTCGGTGAAGGCTTTCAGTGCTTGATGGAGTGCAACTTTTTCTGCTTTAAAATTAGAGGAGTATTTCCCGGTTGGAAAAGCTTTTGATATTGTCTTCCCATCTTTGAGTCTTAAAAAAATTCCACCTCCTCCATTCCTTACTGCTCCTTCAGCCGATCCATCTGTGTAGACATGTGTCCAAACCTTGGGATTGTATTTTATTTCTAAAACAGAGAAGACAACATGCGTTAAATTGTATTGTAGGTCTGACTACACTAGTCTACATGAGAAGTCCTAAAACTTCAATATAAACATCCGCTCTGCACGTCTTTTTCAACCTATCGACAAAAACAAGCTAGCAAACTACCATATCCCGTGTTTGTACTGGATGCTACTTTTCATTGGCTCCCGACACGCGAGTGTCTTCTCGTAGTGACACACATACGGATAGTACGTTGGTGTGTATATGTCGATAAGGAGAAATTAGCCTTTTGCAGAGCGGATGTTCAATGTACAGAAAGGAGTAAGACAAGGCTGTACCTTGTCTCCATACTTGTTCAACATCTATGCGGAAAATATAATGAGAAACGTGAGACAAGAAATAATAAAGCCTGATTTCAGACCCATAAATATAGAAGGGCTGCAGATACCACAAATTAGGTATGCAGACGACACAGTGCTATTAACAACAAACGAACACGACCTACTGAACATAATTAAGTCAACCCAAAAGTTCAGCGAACATCAAAATTTGTTCTTAAATATGAAAAAGACAAATATAATCGCAACTGACAAAACTAAATTAAGACCCAAAATTAATATTGAGAACTGCAATTTGGAAGAAGTGACACATTTTAATTATTTAGGAACTAATATAAACAATGCGGGGGACTTCGCAGTTGAGATCAAGAGAAGAACGGCAATGGCGCTGGCAAAATTAAAACAGATAAAGAAACTATGGCAAAGTACTAACATAAGAACCAAATTATGTTTACTACGAACATGTGTATTTCCTGTGGCGACATATAGATATGAAGCATGGACACTAAATAAAACAGTGGCCAAGAGAATAACATCATTTGAATTAAAGTGCTATAGAAGAGTTTTGAGAATACCACGGACAGCGAAGAAAACAAACCAGGAGGGGTTACGAACAATTAACGTCCAGGAAGGCTGGCTTCTAAACACTATATTAATCTCGTGGTTCAAAATTCGACCGTCAACACCGTACTGGCTTCAAGAAACTATGTTTCATAAGGGATATACTTCCATTATTATTTTTTTTCATTCGCATTACTTGTATTATTCGCGAAACATATAGAAATAAACATAACACGCAATGTAGAAAAAGACGTTACTTTTATAATTATAATGCATCCAGATATATTCAACGTAGATGAGTGCTTTCGACTGAGACCAAAATGCTTATCCAAATGAGTCTTTTTCTCTCACTCTAGCAAAGCATAAACAAGCCACAAAATTCATAATACATATACGTAGGGGAAAAAATTAGCAACATCATGACAAGACACAAGTATTGCGGTACACATAGTATAGAAAGCTTAGCAGGATACTCGGATCGTAAAATATAACAATACATAGTATAGAAGGTTTAACAGGAAACTCGTATCCTGAAAATATAACAATACACACTATAGAAAGTTTAACAGGAAACTCGGATCCTGAAAACATCAAAATAAAACATAGAAAGTTAAACAAAGAACTTATATTATGCAAACATGAAAACACACAGTATCAAATACTTCAAATGAAATGGGAATAAAGGTAACGTGATAATACAATGCCGTATGATCAGATACGTGAGTATCGGAGTCACGGTAAGTGAGTAGGTAGCTTTCGTCAGCACATAGTGTTTCTGTCGTGTTGAGCATGATTGGATATGAATACATGTGTGTGTTCCTGGAAGGAAGACATTCCTGTGCTGCAGTGTCCCATTAACGTCACGTCCTACCATACCAGCAGCTTCTGTGTCAACTAGTTCATCATTCTTCTTTCAGTATTTGTTTTCTAGACCACTCTGGCATTAACCATCTCATAGGAGTCTGTCACAGCAGGAGAAAGGGGCAATGTTCGCTTCTCCGCATCTCTTTGCCATCTTTTGTGATTATTTGATAGAAGACAAAAGTGAGAAATTAAGACACAGCATGCATTTTACCCGTAAATAGGAGTTCGGAAAGCAGAACACACATCAAGATATGTATAACTCATGATTGAGGGACAACATAACATACAATATGGAACATATACATATGGAATAAACATTGGAAGGATTGTAAATGGAAGAAAAACTCCATTGTATATCCATAACTGTCAACAAATGTGCCCAAGATAAGTTGGAGGTAATTGAGATGTTCTTAAGAACAATGATGACAATTCCATGAACAGCAAAGAGAACTAATGTATAAGTTATCAGAGATGCTGAAGTGAAACGACAGATTTTAGCAAAGATTAGAAGCAGACAATCAAGACTTCTAGGGCATGTGATGAAAAAAGTAAAGCTTGAGAAGTAGCAAAACATGAGTTTAAAAAAAAATCATAGTTAGGTACCATTAAACATGAAAGCAGCAAGACAACAACTCTTAAACCAAAATATTAATAACAAAGAGAAAACAAAAATGTATCGATCAACTATAATGATCAATTTTCGTGCGCAACCTGGCAGAAAGTAAAAAAAAATGTCCTGTTTTCATTATTTAAACACTGTGTCTTCCTCCATTTGTTTTCAAGGGTCATTGATAATTTTTTGGTCATTTCATAGTTGGCCTTCTTGACATTTCATTTCAAAAACCTTGTTATATTTTTATTATCGTTCAGAGTATGTTAGAACATTATCGATTATTCTGTGTTGCCCGATCTTTTCTTCCGTTACTGATTTCGTTCGCAATCTAGATTTGCAAAAATACAATTAATTAACATCAATAAAATAACATTCTTTACGTCGGATGATATTATAGAGCACATAAATATGCCGGCGTGATGCATTTAAACCCGAGCTTATCTCACGCTTGATTCATTATCGTTCTTTCTGACTACACGCATGAGGAACAGCGAGTAAACAATTAAATTAACTTCCCATAAAAGGAATCTTAACTGAAGGCATCAGTGGGGAATTATAGTTGAGACTTTGTGGAAGTTTGTTTATATGCTAAATGACATAGGTTCCCATAGTGGGCGATACCACCCCACCCCCCAGCAGGCACTGAAGTCTTCTATGGGGAGGGGTGCATAGTGGGTTCAGAAATAATTGGAGCGTTCAGGCAGTCTAAGTGGTCGGTGCCTCCTTGTAGAAGAAATAAATCTATATTTATAAATTGCTATCACTATAGCTCTCATGTTTTTGTTTTTCGCTATAGAAATTTTTAAGACATGACGTATCGGATTGAAATTTGCCACCATTATAACAAAGTTGAAATGGACAGCGGTGGCCCTAGTAGAACATCCAGTTGTCCAGTTGTTCGGCAAACTCTGACCACCGATACGATTGGTTAACCTTTCACCAGGTAAATCCAGGAATATGATAATGAAGTGTTGCTAATCACTAAAGAAACACATATTAAAACAAATAAATCGACGTTTTGACTAAAAGGCCTTTATCAAGACAAAAATGTAAACAAAATTAAAACATGCAACAGAAAACGGACAGTAAGGATATTGACGTTCACATTGGCATGTGTAGTATACATTGACCGGAAGAGGTGAAACCATAATGGTCATGGAATATAAAATATTACTGCATACATGTGACACGAAACACACAGAAACTATGGAACAACTAGAATCATAAATGAGACAGTCGCTAATTGATAATGTCGCATTTAAAAGTGCCATATTGGTAAATGTTGCGGTTCACAAGCGAAAGATGGGTCCGGTCGTCAGAAAAGCACGACATAATTTTAATGGCCGCAGTCTGAATGTCCTGGGCTCCCCGATGGCCTGTACCATTGAAGTGGACGTCTACAGGAACATCCAAATGATTTTTATGCTATACAGATGTTCACGGAATCCATCTGCGAGCCTCCTTTCAGTTTCACCTATATACATCATGCCGCAACTCGTGCACATTATGGTATAGATGACGTTGCGGGGCACACATGTGAAGCTCTCCTCAATGGTGAAGGTGTCTTTAGGGAATGTGACAGACCGTGTCTGGGTGACATACGCACAGGTGTAGCATTTGCTGCGTTTACAGCCAATGGTACAGAAATATTTAGGAACGTCAGGCTGGAAGTGACTCCCGCCCAGATTTATTCCTGAGGTTCTTGTCACGTCTGTAAACAACAAGAGGGAGGAGGTGGGGTCAGAAAAAACACTTTCAGGGTCTCTAGATCCTACTGGAGAAGAGGAAGGTGACGAATAAGGACATGACGACGGCAGCGCTATAGGGGTGGAAAGTGAGAACAAGCTTGACCCTGTCAGAAAAGAAAGATTTCCTAATGTTCAAGAGGGTGACCTGACGGTGAGACTGCACACTCGAAGAAGAGCAGACCCGAGAACCCTCTTGGGGTATAGGTGACAGCGGAAGAAATCTGTCATCTTGTAGGTTTTCTCGAGGAAGTCGTCCTCGCAACCACACAAGCGCCGGAAGCGAAGAAGTTGGGAGAATGGAAGGGAATCCTGACAGGCAGAGGGATGATAAGAGGTTTACAGAAGAAAGCTATGGGCATCAGTTGGTTGTAGTGAACCGATATGCTGAGACAGAAGGGTTGGATAGTGATGTATATGTCCATGAAGTTCACATGGAAAGTGGAGATCTTCGATGCGAACTTGATGGCTGGGTGAAAATTGTCAATGAATTGTATGAAGCGTGCCAGGTCAGCCTCAGATATATCAGTGATTCCGATCCCATCATCGATATACCTATGGAACACTGATGCGAAGGCGCCCCCTCTGGTATTCACATACCTGGTGCTCAAGGTGGTCCATGAACAGGCAGACATAGCTAGGTCCCATCTTAGTGCCCATGGAGACTCCACTGTTGTCAAAGAAGAGTCCATCGAACTAAAAGGAATTGAGAGTGAACACGAGTTCTGCAAGATGGATGAGGGTAGAGGTAGACATAGAGGGGTGAGGGTGCTGGCAGAGGAAGAACTTCACGTCCTTGAGACATTCTGAGTGCGGTATGGTGTAAAGGGAGCAGACATTCAGCAGAAAGAGACGATAAGTGTGAGCAGGGGACAGTGAAATAGAGGCAAAGATGGACGAGGCATGGTTAATATCTTTCAGGAATTTAGGGAGCTGCTCCACTACTGGTTGGAAGACACTATCCAGGAAGTCAGAAATTGTTCAGTAGGGCAGGTACAGAGACAATCGGTCTGACCGGCTTTAAAGGTTTGTGAATTGTTGGCAGCATATATAATGCAGGCATACCAACATTGCTTTCCTTGAGACCTAGAGCGGCAGCTGAAGTGGACAGGAGGTTGTCAGCTATTAAACCCTTAATAGTGACCAAGACTGTATCGTTGTGGACAACAATATGGTTTTTTCTTCACGTGCTGACCTATAAGAACAAATGATTTGATAGCTGATCTTGACCTTCGACTAGATAGACTTGCGCCAGACAACAACAGCGACCCCCTCCTCCTCCTTGTCGGCTGGCTTAATGACAATTTAGTTACGGCTTCGAAATTGTTTAAGAGCACGGTACTCGCCCGGGAAGATGTTGGTACACCTTTTTACTCTGGCCGCTGCACATAAGCCAAGCAAATAACTATATTAATAAAGGCCTAGACGGCAATAATATTATTTTTGCGCGTCCATTGATATGTGCTCTGCTATAACAGGTCCATAATTCCTTCTTCTTGTGTTTTTAAAAAAAAATGATTGCATCAAATAAACTTATATTCCATCCATTTACTCCGACGACCGACATACCCTGCTTTCACTCAGCTCACAATAACGCTTGCATCAAAATTATGGCCAAGGCGTATATTTATTTTCACATTTTTTAATATTTACTCAAATTGTTCTTGAAATACCCCAAAGACTTTCTTCTGCGATTGTAACGTATGTTTCGATATATATTTGCAACTTATGTTCTCCCATTAATTGGGGGATAGCAGTTGTTTGTCGTTCTGTGTTCGATTCTGGAGACAGTGTCTAAATTTTATTTTACTTCGATCTACAAGCTTAGATGAAAGTCTTTGGGAGATTTCAAGAACAATTTCGTCAATTTAAAAAAAAAAAATGTTCAAATAATTTTATTTTGTTGGTTACTTTTTAAACGTACTTGGTAAAAATATTTCGAAATATTTTAATTACGTATTTCGGTACTAAATGGTGCATGCAGTGTCTACAGAAAATAATGATATTTAATGTAAGTATTTTAGACAGTGTTTTACTGTTATTGGACAAAGTATTTTATTTGTTCTATATTCTATAAGACTATATTCTATTTTTTTTCATATGCTCACCCAGCACCGTCGGGTATTGCTTCTAGTAATATATTTTTAACAATTAATTATTTTCGTGATTGTACGATTGGATAAGCATTTAAAATTTAAATTCTGCATTTTAATTATTATTTTATTACACAATATTGTATTGACCGTCTTACACAATCGATGTTCTTATCCATTTTCAAATTCAATAATTTAATCATATAAAAAAAGAATAATTGATAATTTAAAATTATTACTTGCATTTCCATCTTCTTATTTGGCTAAGCATGGCTTTGGTGTTGTAGCTAATTTACTATTCTAGAAAAATGATCGATTGCATATAACTGAGTGTGGTGATTTGCGATTGTTTTTAACGAAAGTTGAACCGGATATTAACACACTTTTAAAAAGTCAGGCTCAACCTTCAGATTAATTTCTTATTTTCCCCTTGTAGTTTTACTTTATAAGTTCAAATAAGCAATTGTGTGATATATTTTATGGTGTTTTAATTATTATAATAAAATACTTACTACTGTAAAGCAATCTCTTAATATGTATTCAGAATTTTCATATTTAAATCATTGTATTCTTCTTCTTTCCGTCACTTGAAACATGTCTATATCTGTAATTCTGTCTTCTTAATGAAACTCACTGCCTTTAGTAGTTCATACAGTAGCCCATAGAGCTTTGATTCCAGTGTTGTTTCCTCTGGCTAATATGTCTGTCTCAGTGTTTCATACTCAGAACACTCTTGAAGTTTATGTTTGACACTCTACAAATCATTGTATGAAACGGTTCATAACGTTATTCGAGCATACACTTTCCAATCTTTACACATGGTCTATGTTTGATCAAAATCAGTATACCAATAACTGTTCAAGATGAAACACATATTGGCCACTACTTTTTCAACAATTCAACGACTTAAGCAGTAATTTATCATTCGCTGCCGGTTACGCCGAGGAGGATATCAAATCTCTTGAACGCGTAAATCTGATATAGGGGGTGGGTGGAGTGGGTAAAGGAGGCGTTACAACACTTATGCATTTCAAAGTGGGCGGTGGCCCGAAATAGTTTCTGAACCTATGTGCTAGCATAATATACAGACAAGATTTATTAGATTGATGTTCATTAACAGGTACTGTTCATGGAATTCCTCCTCCAACAAGTTCTCCGTTTTATTATATGTGTGTAAAGTTTCTAGAAGATTATGCCTTCATTCTCGTAATCTGTTTCCATATATATATATATATATATATATATATATATATATATATATATATATATATATATATATATATATATATATATATATATATATATATAGATGGTGCCAACTGTTTGCATATATATATATATAGATGGTGCCAACTGTTTGCAACTGTTGGATGTGCTATATGTATGTAGTTATTGGCTATATCGTATGTATTCATTTGTTGACTAGTCTACAAGTAAGCAACCATAATTTGATAACAATTGACAAACCAATTGGCAACCAATTGACAAACCATGTTTCTGCAAGCCATTTGTTGAAACATTCAGATTCAAAGTATCGGATTTTTAAATTCACCCATCAAACTCCCATATTCAGGGACGCACATAACAGATGTGCTATATGTATGTAGTTATTGGCTATGTCGTATGTATTCATTTGTTAACTAGACTATATGTAAGCAGCTGTTATCTGTACTATATGTATACAGTTGTATATTCTATATGTAAGAAGAATTTATGATTTTGTTTAGTTTGCAACCTGTAAATTAGGAACTAATTGGCGATATTGATAACGAAATTAACAGAAATAAAGAAACATATGGAAAATCTGTTATAAAGAGAAACATATGGAAAACCTGTTATAAAGAGAAACATATGGAAAACCTGTTATAAAGAGAAACATATGGAAAACCTGTTATAAAGAGAAACATATGGAAAACCTGTTATAAAGAGAAACATATGGAAAACCTGTTATAAAGAGAAACATGGAAAACCTGTTATAAAGAGAAACATATGGAAAACCTGTTATAAAGAGACAAAAGCTACACTTCTTAGATCTTACATGTTTCCTGTTACAAGATACGGCTACGAGACTTGGATAATAAATAGAACAATGGCAAAAAGAATATCGGCTTTCGAACTGAAGTGTTATATGGCAATATTAAGAATTTGATGGATAGAAAAGATAAGGAGGAATGAGATTTTCAGTATGCTGAATATAGAGGATGGATGGCGGGTGAATACAATGTTACATAGAAAACTGAAATATTTCAGACATATACAAATATACAATGGCATGGAAAGATGTATATTAGAGGGCAGAATTCCAGGTAGTAGAAGAAGAGGTAGAGCTAGAAGGAGATGGAAAGATGACATCAAAGGATGTATGAAGATATCGTTGGAGGAGGCCAGCAGATTGGCACAGGATATAGTTGGGTTCAGGACATCAATTGCAAAGACAACGCTCTACAGGCTACAGTCTACAGGCTGCCCTTTTGTGCTTATCTCCTGATAGAAACATGAACCGTATCTTTATTGATTTAGCAGAGCAGAGCCGTACTCTCTATTTCAACCTTATAATCAACTCGAGCTGTATAGCTGCTTTCGCCGCTGTAATACGACATTCTAAGTCCAACCGCTACTCTACAACCACCCCATGTTTATGTATTTGTGTTAATTGATATGAGAAAGAAAGTCTTAAATAATTATATAAAATACATTATGAAGTATGAAAATGATTCATTACGTCCAGTACAATAATAAGACATCATATACAGGCAGTTGGTTTTATAAAATAGTTTTACTTCTACATTCGCTCGTGCTGTACCAGGGTCATGTGGCAATGGTCGAGAGGTTAGAGGGTTGATCTCACACTAGTGAGGTCTAGAGTTCGATTTTCGGTAAGGGCTGTGTTTTTTTTCTGTCGCTGAGTAAATTTAAAAACTCAAAGCAATTTAAAAGCCTTTATCACGCAGCTACAAAATCATACCCTGCACCTCCTTAATGGGAAACATGCAGTATTTGATAGTTAGCAGGGTGTAGTTAGCAGAGTGTATTTAACAAAATGTAGATAGCAGAGTGTAGTTAGCAGCAAGGTGTAGCTAGCAGAGTAGATCCAGGAAAATGGTAACACAGTATTGCTAACACTAGATAACACACACACATGTACGTTTCGACCAAAAGGCCTTTATCAAGACAGACCTTTGAAACAAAATTAAAACATATAATAGAAAGCGAACAGTAATAACATCGACGGTCGACTACTAACATATGGGCAGTCTGGATTGACCGGAAGAGGTGAAATGACACCGGACAACGAAAAATACAAAATGACAACAAACATGTGACACGAAACAAACAGAAATTATGGATAGACTAAAGTCATACAAGAGACAGGCGCTGATTAATGCCGTCGGGTTTCAGAGTGCCATATTGATAAATGTAGCGGTTCTCAAGCGCCACACGGGCCCGGTAGCTAGCAGAGTGTAGTTAGCAGGGTGTAGTTAGTAGCGTGTAGTTAGTAGAGAATCGATAGCAGCAAGGTCTAGCTAGCAGAGTGTAGATAGCAGATTGTAGTTAGCAGGGTGTAATTAGCAGGGTGTAGTTAGCAGGGTGTAACTAGCAGGATAGTTAGAAGTGTAGTTAGCAGAATATAATTAGCAGAGTGTAGTAAGCAGAGTGTCGTTAGCAGAGTGTAGTTAGCAAGGTGTAGTTAGCAGAGCGTAGTTAGCAGAGTGTAGTTAGCAGTATGTAGCTAGTAGAGTGTAGTAAGCAGAGTGTAGTTAGCAGAATGTAGTTAACATGATGTAGTCAGCATAGTGTATTTAACAGAGTGTAGTTAGCAGCGTGTTAATTACCAGAGTGTAGTTAGCAGGGTGTAGTTAGCAGAGTGTAATTAGCTGAGTGTAGGTAAACGGTTGCAGTTAGTGGGGTGTAGTTAACAGAATGGGGATTTCTTACAAAATGATATGTGCGCATTTGGTTTGACAAACCATGTTTCTGCAAGCCATTTGTTGAAACATTTGGATTTAAGGTATCGGATTTTTAAATTCACCCATCACACTCACATATTCAGGGACGCACATAACAGATTACACAGTAAATAATCTTTGGAATTATTTCTATCTACATAGCAAACTTAATAGATTATAAACAATTTGATATCTGAATAGATAGAACTCAGGGCCGATGTTTCTGGAAAGTCATGATCACCTATGTCTGGTATGCTGCAGTATGCTTCGTGCTCAAATACAATCGTATATAAATCAAGAACACCGTAACTCAGTGCACGTAGTACATGAGAATATAAACCAGTTGTGTCATTCATCTTGACTGATCCAACTGATACGATTATTTCATGGGTCACTACGTTTTCATCATGCCGCTGCTAATAAAAAGCACAGACTAATCAAAAGTGAGACAATAAATGCGATTAGCTGTAGTCCATATCAATCTGTAGAAATTGTGAATAGTTGCCATTTGAGTTCATCCAGATCCTTTATCATTAACTTTACAACTGACGGTACATATTTCTCAAAGGAAACCGACCTGAAGATAGAGCGAAACCGCTGTTGTCTGGACAATGATTCTCTGGAGTCCATGAATCTAATTAGGAACATAATGGCAAGAGAGAATTACTTTAACAATGGAGTAATTCTTGGATGATCATCCTGGCTAATGACTTCAAGAGAAACAGCCACGCTCAATGTTTCAATTGTCCAATAAATACAAATACTTTAAGCGTGCACATGGTTTGGACATGTAAGCCAATTGATTCCTTGACAGAAACGATCTTTAAGGGAAAAGTTGAAGGTGGAACTAGCAAAGTGGGACAAAGAAATATATGGTCATGCAACATAAAAAGTGGCAATGATCAAGATTTTCCACACTCACCGGCATAGCTGAAGATAGAAATCACTGGACGCCTCTGTGTAGTGATGTTATCCATTATAGTACCCCTACGACCTTTAATGGTTACAGGTTTATTGATAGATAAATATACTTTCGGAACCTGAATAGCAGAGTAAATTAAGATAAGTGAACGAACCATTAGATACACAGAAACTAAAGCGATCAATAACATGTTGTCGACTATAAATGGCGATTTGGAAATGATACAAAATTAAAAGTCTCCAGACTGTTTTTTGTGGAATCAAGTTCTCTTCATAGAACCCAGACATTTCCAGGGCAGCTTAAGTATCATAATTATATTTATAACCCAATAAAATATACGCAATAATGTAATAAAATGAATACAATAAACAGCTGAATGGAATGTGCCATTGGAATAAGCTTACTCTTCAGAAGCAATATATTTTGGGGAAAGATAAAGAGTAAAAGCCAGTTGCAGATAAATAATTCAGCAACAAAACATTTCTTCACAAGCGACTACCAGAAATGAGATCAAATAAAGCAATAGAGAAGAACAGACGATACTAGAGCTACAATGTTTATGTTTGGTTGATTCAGATATAAGGAAAAAATATAAATTATGTAATACCATTACATATTGGTAAATAGTTACATAATACATATAATAATAGTTCACTTGTACAAGATTCACAGAATAATAGATCTCTAGAGTAATTGTTAATATTTCCACAATTCATATAATAATAGGTAACATTTACATGATCCATAGAATAATAGTATAATTTCCATTATCCCCGCCGAAGACGGATGTGTTCGGCCAATGGCGCAAATTAAACGGCGGCACAACGCATTTCCATTCTCTGGACTACATCCTGCTGGAAATCTAGTAGGACCATGGTCCTACTACAAGGGAGATCCAGCAGTAGCTTGAGAATAAACGCTGAAGAAGAAAAAGAAAAAGGAAAGAAGAATATTTCCATTATCTACATTTGCTTCATAGACAATTGCAAGGCTTCCGAAAGAGCCCAAAAAGTTAAAATAATAATAATAGATTGTGTCATGTGACGTATTCCTTCCAGAACGTTGTCTTCCCAATGAACTCTCTGAACCTCTCTCTGTCTTGGGCGATGTGGCTTGCATTTTCTAGCGATGTATTCATATTATCTTTAATGTCGTTAGTCCATCGTCTTCTTGGTCTGCCCCTTCTCCTCTTCCCAGGTACTCTTCCCTCCATTCTTTGTCTTTTTAAACAGTTATGTCTCTTTTTATGACCAAACAGGCGTAGTTTTCTTTTCGTTATTGTGTTTAGTAACCAACACTCTGGAATATTCAGTGTGTTTATAATATCTGAGTTTCTGATTTTATCCTTCCATGATATTCTAAGTATCTTTCTGTAGCATTTCAGCTCGAAGGCGTTGATCTTCTTTGCCGCTGTTTTACTTAGAGTCCATGTTTGACAGCCGTATGTTGCAACCGGAAAAATAAAAGTTCGTAACATTAGCACTTTCGGTTAATCCATTGGAAATTTCTAGGCACAATATTCCCGTAGGTTCCATTACTTTAATAATTGGAAATAATAGATTACTTGCAAGAAATAGGCTTATACAGAAAATGCATCAAATTGATCATAAATATGTAGTGGAAACATACCATATCAATAATGTGTGTAAACAGCTACTCAACATACAAATAAATATAAAGAGCAGCAGAAAAAGATATATTGTATCACCCAGACTTAGGGGACTCCTGTAACATGTACACAATGCAAATTTTAAAAGTTAAAACTGTATGAAATGATGAAAAATCAACAATACCCTCTTATCAGTATGTGAAAAAGAGATACAAAGACTTATAGATCGATTTCACAAGTCCTGTAGAGAATGTGGCCTAGATATTAGCCATCAGACCACTTTCATAAGTCCGTAAGTGCTCTGTTCTCCACGTGCTTGTGTATCCTCCGAAACATGATGACTGACACTTCCAGCTCTCTGTTGGCAGATAGAGACATGATGACTGACACTTTCAGCTCTCTGTTGGCAGATAGAAACATGATGACTGACACTTCCAGCTCTCTGTTGGCAGATAGAAACATGATGTCTGACACTTCCAGCTCTTGTTGGCAAACATTTCTATAAGCCCATAGCAGAACTCATTTCTGGCAATGACATATCTCCGGCCCAGTTCCTTGTATTAATGGAAATTCTTGTATTATATGCTCTTATTGGTATTTGGTTTGGCTTCATTCTCATAAGGTGACCGAACCATTTTACTAGCAAATCAGTCATCACCTTCATTAATTTCATGTGTCATTTCTGTATCTCCCTAGCAGTGTAAACTGTCAGCCCGATGCATTTCTCTACAGCTCGACACAGCAGAAGTGCAAGCCAGCTATTTCACCCACTTCTTCACCGTATACCCACAAAAACATGAACTTAAATCAACGTTACACAGCCTAACCCTGACCTATCCACTAGTCCAAGCCATTTCTCACTAATGAAAACGTCTTGTATTTTATTGATCATGTTCATTGAGTCACTTATACATGAGCTTTTACCTGTAGCTTATATTTGGTTCAGTTCTTGACATTGTTCACTGCCATAGTCTCCATAATCACGATGCTTGTAGTCATAGCAAAAGCACCACTTCCATCCCCGACTGTCTATCATACGCACATAGAGCCGCGATGACCCAATCACCATGCCATGTCCATCAACCGTACTATATATGTGTATACCCCCATCCCCTTTCCATGAATTCTTGCTAATGAATATATCACAATCTGACGCCAGACCAAACTGAGGAAGAACCGACGCATAGATTATCAGGGTGAGGGGGGATCAGATATTGAATAGTCTAACATAAGGATGGAAATTCAGCGTCGTATTGATATACGGTACTGTTGATATATACTGTACTGTTGATATATACGGTAGTATTGATATATACTGTACTGTTGATATATACTGTACTGTTGATATATACTGTACTGTTGATATATACTGTACTGTTGATATATACTGTGGTGTTGATATAATGTCGTTGAGCTTAGTGATCGATGAATCTACTTCTACAGGAAACATAACGATGTGATAGTCACAAATTGCTAGAGTATTATTGTAGTCTCCCTTTACAGCGAGGGACGATAAAATCTATCTGACTGAGATGTTTGATTTCTCAGACAGTGATAAATTACAGTGATTGTGAATGTTCTTAGAACCAACAATTGCTTGAGAATCCAGTCTGTAAACAAGCTTACCACAACGGTAGATCATTTTGTGACTAAGACATTTACGATAGTTATCGAACCTTGTCCTATGAGATTTACTTAGGCAGCACTTCAGGTTTTCTATCATTATCATGATTTGATTTTATCAGCTTGCATCAGTTTATGTGAAAATTTGCGGGCTACGATTGTCAGCCGACTGGGTACAGAATAAGTATGATCAGACATTTGGTAATATTCGCAGCTTCGCTATGGCTAAATATTATAATAGTTCTTTTTTAATAAAATATATCTCGTTAATAGTGCACTGCGCAAAGAGTTCTAGTTAAGGGTAAAAAGAATAGGGTCAATGTCTATGTTCTGAGCATGCCATAGGAGGCAACATGTCACCTGTGGAAAACACAATTGTCATTGCACGTCTTGCTTAGATTCCTTACTTGTGTTTCCAGTCAGATAGTTCCATCAATGAGGAAGATATCCTGGCCAGCGGACATTGCACCTTTGTTCTTTTGTAGCAGACTCTAAGATGGCGGATATAGCTGGGTTCGATATCACTGCATTGGATATGGCTACCGCCTTCATATAGCAGAGCCACTGAAATGTGAGATCACTAACATCTCACACTCCTACGGCAGTGAAATGCTATGGATTAACTTTAATGTTTATTGATGGGTCAACAGATCTAACAGAAAAAAATTTGAACAATTTGTCCCAGAGGAACATCTTGTGCTTATTGCAGGACGTCACTATCCTATGATTTTACTGCATTGGAATGCCGTCCTTCGGGAACTAAACACGCATACAAACACTCTTTTATAACAAACATGCCTTTGAGACAGCAAACATATGCTAGTTTGAGTGTAGCATTTGTTCATGAACGGAAGAGGATGTTTACTTTTGTTAAAAAGACTATGACATTTAAGAGCTACTACTTCCCAGTTACAGAAATTATTTCATAATCGTTTTGTAAATATTTCTTTCCATCATGTCTCCTTATATTACACTTGTATAGTCGTTGTGAGATATACTACAACTTTACCGTTTCAGCTTTTACCTATATATGAACCAAGCTCAGTTAATCTAAGATTCAGCACTCGAGGATACAAGAGGAGGGAAATTAACCGTTTAATTGCACGAGGCAAAGTTCACTGACACAGAAAAATCTCTTACAAGACTGACGTAATCGACCCAAGTCTATCTCACTGTTTACCGTCCATTCGGAAACTGTCCATCCAGGAACATGTTTTAGCCTGAAAAGTCCCAGGACACAGTTGGTGATACATCGTCACGGAGCAAAACTGACACACGTTGGCTCTCTGGCGACAGAAAGGAAGGCTGTTATTAGCTAAGAAAACTGACCTGAATTAAAATCATGCCGAAATCTACCGGGAGTGATAAGCCTAAATGGTACAGATTACATGGAAGCAATATGTATTTCACGCTCCATGGTGAAAATGACACGACATGATAATATCAGATCGACAGAAGAAACAGAAGATCTCCGGAGAAATGGATATATATTACATGATATGCCTACGTCACGATATCAATTGGTTGTAAGTAAACTTTACGAAAAGTTCCCTTAACTGTAGGCATATACATATCTGAACATATCTGAACATATTTGAACATATCTGAACATATTTGAACATATCTGAACATATCTGAACATATTTGAACATATCTGAACATATGTGAACATATCTGAACATATCTGAACATATCTGAACATATCTGAACATATCTGAACATATCTGAACATATTTGAACATATCTGAACATATTTGAACATATTTGAACATATCTGAACATATCTGAACATATCTGAACATATCTGAACATATCTGAACATATTTGAACATATCTGAACATATGTGAACATATCTGAACATATCTGAACATATCTGAACATATCTGAACATATCTGAACATATCTGAACATATTTGAACATATCTGAACATATTTGAACATATCTGAACATATCTGAACATATCTGAACATATCTGAACATATCTGAACATATCTGAACACTCCGCGATTCTGGACGAGTTGACATGCCGCAACTAGAGGTATGTATAAACAATCTTAATATCACTGCACCATCGTCGTTGTGGGCGCCCTCTTCCCCTGATAACGTTAACTCTGCGGTCCGCTATTATTAGATGCTGCTATGTCTCTTTATATGACCCACAACAACTCAGCTTTCTTGTTATGATGTTGTTCAGGAGCCATCTTTGACGTGCATTAATTTTAATACTAGTTCTTTAGCAACATTAATGAAAATTGTCTCAAGGATGGTATAACCAGTTTCCCAATTTTATTATCACCAGTATAGCTCATAAACATAAAGAAAACTCATAGCAGTGTAAAACAGCTCTCAGTAATGTTTGCTTGCAATCAACTGTTATTGTGACATGGCAGATCACGCAGTGTCTTGCTATATCATGTTCGTCTATAATATAATACCTACTAGCTAATTGGAAATCCAGCCTCCTTAATGACTTATTTGACTATTTGGACTTTCGTTAGCCACTATGATTATATTGTATGGAGTATCCAATGATAATCACGAGGATATGTAATTGAATCATAAGAAGAATGAATTGCCAATTAGACAGCGGGTCTTAATTTTGTAGATAGCCATATCTCAAACTCGAGACACATGGACTGAACGGCGTTTATTCCTCTAAAGTAACGCTATTTGACTTCTCCTGTAGTTTTCATTCATTACTCTCTGTTACAGTAACACGTATTTCCTCTCTGCAACTCCATAACTTGAAGAATGGAGTATTAATAGTTTTGTATTTACTGTGTCAAATTGTATTTACTGTGTTAAATTGTTTTTACTGTCAAATTAATATGTTTGTATTTACATGTTAAACTCCATGACGGCCTAGAGAAGACCATAATGTTGTAAATGATCCAAGGGGGACGAACAAACGACAGACCAAGAAGAAGATGGACGGAAGTCATCAGCGACCACCTGAACATGGCAGTAACAGAAGCAGGAAGACTGCCTCCAGATAGACAGAAGTTTCGAAAAGCTGTGATGATTGCTGCATTCTGTTCAGGATAGGCTACCTGATAATGATGATTAATTCTGTGTATACATTCTGTCGACATCCGGACTGTATTACCACATTTTCATACTAGTATATTCATAACTTTTTGAATCATATATTTCTATAGTTATTATGTCAGTTGCTCAATTGCAATGAACTCTAGCGCGCTCTGGCACTATATCTGAACTATACACTTGAGATATAATGTCGGTACAGCTGTACGCTGCAGGGCAGTGGTATACTATATGTACACAATATAATGTGTAGACAATACAATATTCTAAGTGTATAAAGACAAACCACAATGTGTAAGAACGTGATACGTTTATATAAACACAACAAAATATATCGAAATGTGATAAGTTTATATAGACAAATACAATATATTAAAGTGTGGTAAGTTTATATAGACAAAACACAATATATTCAAATGTGGTAAGTTTATATAGACAAAACACAATATATTCAAATGTGGTAAGTTTATATAGAAATAAAGACAATATATGCAAATGTGACTGGTTAGTTAGTTAGTTACTATGCAGATACAACAATCAACCTAATGAATCACTAAATTAGGAACATGTGAATATCATTTATGGACGAGCCACAAACACGACAAATAAGAAATTATCATGATGACATTTTATATTGCCAAATACAAGGAAACCAAAAGATACCCAAGAATACAAAGAACAATCAAGTAGCTACCAATGTTCAGTAGATGACACTAAATCTTGTGACAAACTATGTGCATAATGTTAATCACATGAATCCAGAAATAGACGGAAGGAAATCACATCAGTTCAATCAATAATTTATATGAAGTATATACATCACAAGCAATCTGAGAATAAATTTTCATCAAGCATTGATTGAAAGAAGAACACGATTTTGTGTGTTTTCCCATAATATTTAACATATCATCATCTAGAGTGTATTTTACAGAGTTGTCTTAGTATCACAACCTGGATGCGACATATTTTACAGTTTTGTTAATATTACAACCTTGATACCGACATATTTTACAGAGTTGTTTTAATATCATAACCTGGATGGACATATTTTACAGAGTTGTGTTAATATTACAACCTGGATGCGACATATTTTACAGAGTTGTATTAATATCACAACCTGGATGCGACATATTTTACAGTGTTGTTAATATTACAACCTTGATACCGATATATTTTACAGAGTTGTTTTAATATCATAACCTGGATGGACATATTTTACAGAGTTGTGTTAATATTACAACCTGGATGCGACATATTTTACAGAGTTGTGTTATATTAGTTAGTTAGTTAGTCAGTTAGTCGTCGGATCATCATTACTGCAAACTGGACACGTTCATAGTTGCTCCGATCTCTCCTTGAGTGTATCCGCCATCACACTTCTGCTGACAGTACCGGTCCTATGCTGGTTGACCATCATTCTTCTGCGCCCTCCAAAATGTTCACCACTAGCAACACCGCATTTCAATCCCTGATCTTTAATCATAGCCATTGAAAAGGAATCATCATCCACATTAGTTTCACTCTCGCGTGTTATATCTCTTAAGGAGTTCAAAATGTCAGCGCAATCCATTGCCCCATCACCCTGTGCCACAATCGCGCACGATGCCAATTGATCCGCTCTTTCATTGCCTCAAACGCCCACATGTCCTGTCGCGAAAATAAATGTAACCACGTTCAAGCTCGCATTTCTCAAGGCCTCAAACCACTGTTCGCGAACGAGACCCACTTGTACCTTCTTAATCGTACTCTTAGAGTCACTCAAGATGCAGACCTGCGTTACCTTCTGTGTGCGTAGCCACTCATATGCCTTGGTCACTGCCATAGTCTCTATGATCATACTACTCGTAGTGACCGCAAAGGCATCACTGTCCTCCCTGATCGTTTTACCTGCGCACTGAACTGTAAAGGCCCAAGCACTGCAAACATGTCTAATCACAGATCCATCAGTGTATATAATCACAACCACCACTTTGGTATTCTCAATGATTAAAGCCTGCACTTCTTTCTCCACCAACTGTGGGACACCATTCACTGCATTCCCTGCTAAGTGATATTACTACTCTCAAACAAGTTTCGAAATCTGTGGGTAGAACTATCCATTCCGCACCTGCTGCCACATCCTGCAATCTGCACACGCTTTGTATGACATCCTCAGCACGTTCCATCCACGACCTCACTCTCTTGAGTCTGCTGCCTTTAACTTTCTGTATTTCGGAATGCAACGGGTGTTCCTTATCTGCATATATTTGAAGGTACGCCCGTGCATGGCAATACGGTAATCTACGCTCAGCTGTTGGGCAGTCAAGTAGGTATCGCATATCTCTTGTGCATCCCAGTAGGATACACATTGCTGCATTCTGGATTCTATCCAGTCTTTCGATCTGAGTTTGGCTAAGAGTCAGAATTGCTAGTGTATATTCCGCCACAGCCACAACCAAACCCTGGTACAAAAGAAATAATAATCTCTGCTGACATTGCGCAGCAGCCATAACCTTCATTGCTGCTAAGCCTTTGCCTGCCCTTATGATAACGTTGTCAACATGTTCCCGGAAACTCAGGCTTCTGTCAAAAAACACACCAAGATATCTCATTGTGCTAGTTCTTTCTAAACTTTTCCCGGACAACGAAACTTGTGGCATGGGTGTCTTTACCATGTGATTATTCAAGGAAAGCCACGTTACGAATGCCTTAGACGGATTAACCACTGCTCTAGTATCTCGACACCAATTTGTCAGTCTGTCCAGCTCCTTCTGTAGTTCCAAAACGCACTATTCTCGATTTCTACCCTGTCTATACACCAGGATATCATCGGCATATGACATCGTTCTGCCACCACCTGTGATTTGATTGCCAGAGATATGTACTGTGTATACATTGAAAAGTACAGGATATAGAGGCGATCCCTGTGGCAAACCAGTGCTAATAACCGTTGGTGCAGATATCCAGTTACCACACTTAAGAACTACTGTCCTGTGCATCAGGGCGGCGCCAACCCACCGCACGACAAAAGGATTAACTGCAAGATTTAACAGCTGGTGCAGCAAGATATCCAAGGACACCCTATTGTACGCATCCTCAAGGTCTATTGCGACCGCACATGTCTCCATGCGCGAATCGAACCCTCAAATGCATCCTGCGCAAATATGGCTGCATTCAGCCATGTCTTCTTTCCTGGGCGATATCCTCCTAACAATGTTGGTAAACACTTATTTCTTTCAAGATAACACGATACCTTCCAGGCCACAATTTTTTCCAAAAGCTTGCCAATCGTATTCTGCATTGTTATTATTCTGTAGCCTTGTATCCTGGTGTGGTCCTTCCCAGGTTTGGGTAGTGGGACTAAATAGCTGTGCAACCAGTCTTCTTTCACTGTGCCCTTTAGAAGGCGGCTATTATAGAACATGTCCGCCAACTCTTCCAACTCTTCATCCGTTCTCCGACTAATGTCATCGTATCTAATGCCATCTGGCGCTGTTGCTGTGTTTTGTGTACTTTTCAGCGTCTTCCTGATTTCTTCAACTGTGATTAGCATATGGTTTTCCATGCTCAAGTTCTCCACGTGTCTGTAATCGTTTTCCTGATTTCTTGATATTCCGCAATAGTAAAAATGTGATTAGTTTATATAGACAAAACACGATATATTCAAATGTGGTAAGGTTATATTGACAAAATACAATATATTATAATGTGATAGGTTTATATAGATAAAACACAATATATTATAATGTGATAAGTTTACATAGACAAAAAATAATATATTAGAACCTGATAAGCATATCACTGTCTCCTCCTCTTCATAACTAACATACGTAAGAATTCATTAAACAACCACATCATCTAACAACTATGCAAACATTGACGTTTCTCCAGCCCTTGTCAATTATTAAGCCAGCCCTACGGTCATTAGATTCAGCTGCAATCCCTTGTTGAACAAAATACACATAATGAATGGATGCTTCATTGACGTACACGATAGTTAGAATGTTGGGTTATATAAGTGTTCGATATTATCTGTTAATTTACCACAATTGAACTGAGTTGAGTTTCGAATGGAAGTGGTTGCTGGTTTACTAGAAATGATACACGACTTTCACGTTTGCATCTTTTCGAATGATAACATTGTTGTTATGCTATAAGGAATATAAACATCACACCTTGGCAGTGGTGTTGCGCCACCACTCCAAAGAGTGATACGTGTGGCTACCAAGAGAATTTTAATATATGTATATTTTTGTCTTCTTATTTTCGATCCCTAGGAATTGCGAACGATTTGCTCTTACCTCCTATGTGCGGTGGGGTAGTTTCTCCGAGCTTCCTTTCATACCCAGCTTAAACTAAACTTTCGGCTTAGTGCAATGCATATTGAAGGAGACTTCTATTCAGAAGGGGTATATGTGTAGCATTCGAAATACTATATGACCTGCTCGCTGAATTAATCAAGTCCCAATTTGTATCGTTTAAAAAAAAATATAATTGTATCGGTTTCAGTTGGTCAGCATTTATATACTTAGAATCGCATACCAAAAATAGCCAAGGTGATTGCATATATATGAATACTAACCTACTGACACCCAACAATAATTTAAAAAGTAACAAATTGGGCCCTAATTAATTCAGCGAACAGATCTTCTATTCCAACCGATGGTCTCGGTACATGCCACGAGACGAAGTCATAGTTTGCCTGGGTCACCCATTGTTTATATGTCCCGTAACGAGGCACTTCGCAGCAAGCTAGCTATTCTTCGTGTGGGAAGATCTCTCATTACCACCTTCGTGTCCCTAAGTCCCAAAACTAATTTCTTTTGTATGAGCCATGTTGGGTAACGACGACCGTGACCGTCGGTGATAAAATAGTACGCAGCGACAGTCCAATTAGAGTCAGGGTTGATACACATTTCTAGAGGAGCTGCTGCTTTGCCAAACACGTTGGAGTCTGGAATTTGCAAAGGGCATTTTTCACGCACTCGCCTTGTGTTTCTGTGGTGGCCTTCCACTATATCGCCAGACGGTTTATGTGTTTTTAACTCCGAGTCATTGCGTTTACTACCCAAAGAAGAATGTATATTACGCATCTCATGAACGAGGACCTTCGCAGTCGGCGAGCATGTATCGTGTAAGAAAAGGCATCATTCCATCCTATGCCCTTAATGACTGAAACGTAAACCACGAGGAGGTGGTACTTTAATGACCTTGGTTATCTGTTAATCCTGGATCCGCACAAGAGTGATCTTTTTGTACCCTTATATATATATATATCCGGCTCTGCGGCGGGATGGTACAAGGCTCTTCTGTGACGGCCAAGGTACCGAGTTAGATCCCCGCCACAGGCAATTGTGCACCGGGACAGAACGTACTGGGCGTATTTATATTGCCACGCCTTGAATAGGATATGCTGTCAATTTTTATATATATGTGTGTATCTGTGCGTACGTGCGGGTGTGCGTGTGTGTGTGAGAGTGAGAAAGAGAGAGAAAGAGAGAGACACCTTCTGCGTCTTGCAGGCGGTCATTTAGCAAAAGGAAGAAACATCCATTTATTAGTTTCTCAGGAATGGGGACATTTCAAGCGATCACAGAAATAGAAGATTTTATGCTTGAGTTTTTACCTTATTTCTTCCATAGCTTTACATATTGTTTCTGAACAACGTAGCTCTAGCGCACGGGTTGTGCCTCAAGGTAGTCCAAGACTCGACGATTTTTCGCAGATGTCTATGAAGTGAAGAAGCCTTTCATTGAGGATTTACATATGTCTTTTTTCAGTGGTCTACATTTGGCTCGCTGGCCTTGAACCAGTTCTAAGAATAATACTTGTTTTGGCATGCGGCAGTTTGGCATTCTGCGGACGTGACTCAGCCAACGAAATGTACTTTTAATAAATATATATATACGCCCTGATGTAGGAAAACTGACTGCCGTTGGAGGTTGAAAAGGCCGTGTATTTGCACGTTGAGGATGCAACTTCCATAAATATCAACTGTGTATTTTAGTAAACCAGTCTTCATCGTTTCCTTTCGATTCTCAACTGAATTCAATTCAAATAGTAAAGTCAGTAAGTAAAGTAACCCATAGCATTTTATTAATACCGTAGGGGTGTGAGATGTTAGCGATCTCACATTTCAGAGGCTCTGAAAATGAGGGCGATAGCAATCTCCTCTCCATCCCAGCCGTTACTTCTCGGATTAATCCGGTAGCCATTAAAGGCTGGGTCCACCTGGGAGACGTTGCGATCTGACAAACATGTCCGTCTCAACTGGGGAATGAACCCAGGACCACTCATATCGAAGCAAGTGCGCTAACCACTGCGCTACACGGCTCCCCTCAAACTCAAATAGATACGCAGACAGACAAGTAACATTTGTTGAAAATACACTAAAAAGTAAAGAATATTGTTAAGTCTTACACGTATTAAATATAGTTTCTTTGGTCATTATTCTATTCAAAATGGCAGCTTTTCAAATCCTTATGTTATATAATCAACGATCTTTCTATCTATGTGACAGTGTGTTTTTAGAACGGTGTGCTAACTACAATTATGCAAGCATCTAGGTTCTGTGCAAGCTGTGCGACATCTTCTAGTGTCATGTTGAGAAGGTTTTGAATATCCTGTGTCGATCGTAGTATTGGTCTGCCATGCGTTTTCAGTACACAATCTTATCTGTGGGCGCCGTTCTCACCAAAACGCCATTATTTCATATCCATATTTGAATGAACTAGATGTTTCATACTGCCAATGCTCAACATAATGTATAGTTTTGAAATGTGTTGGGAGAGAGTAAACAACATAGGAAACTACAGATCCAAATTATTAAAGGGAAATCATATATTTAACTCATAGCACATTGAAGACCAAGGCGAGCAATGTTTTTGGGTGGTGGATAGGATTGAGATTTCTTCGTGTGGTATGGGTTCAAATAATAAAGCATTTGACAATGTGAAGAATTCAGAAATTTACAAAATAAAAATGTTATAAAAACTCAATACTGATAGGAAGGATCTAATGATAGTAAGAAATGTTAATTGGAAATTAACAGTTGCGATGAGGGTTGACAGTAGTGTAGGAGAATTCCAAAACAAAGAGATGGGTGTCAGACAAGGATTTGTAATGAATGTCACCTAATCTTTTCTCCCTGTATACAGAGATTATTACGCGAATCATAGAAGCATGTCAGGAATAGCAGTTGGGAGATACAATCTCAGTAATTTAAGATATGCTGATGATAGAGTTCTGATTGAAGGGAGCGAACAAGAACTTCAAGACCTGTTAACACCCCAATGTTAGAACACATCAAGAGACAACACATCAAATGGTTTGCACACATCAGCAGACTGATGATGTTCGTCCGTCGTGATCGACGATGACCAAAAACTCAACCATAATAATAATAACAATAAATAATAAAATAATAAAGTTAATAGTGCGTTTTTAAATGACTAGCAAGTCCAATGCGCGCACAAAATGTTCTTTTACAGAATTGACAACAATAGAAGGTATCTGTGTGAGGTTGAGATGTTTTTTCTTTTCTACGTGTCCGCTTCTGTCTTGCAGTTTCTTGTCTGAATTCTTCCGCCGCTAGTGCTCCCGTTCTAATGCTGTAACGCCATGCTGTTCTATCCTGAGCGAGGCTCTACCACGTGCCTACGTCAATGTTAAGATGTTTCAAGGATGACTTGAGCGTGTCTTTGAAACGCTTTTTCTGTCCACAAGCTTTTCGAAATCCTGCCTTGAGTTCTCCATAATATATTTGTTTTGGCAAACGCGAGTACTCCATACGCACAAGATGCCTGCCCAGCGTGCCTGCGCCTTCATAAGTATTGTGTGGATGCTTATTGAGGCAGACTACCATCAGACAGCATGCCACAGCAAGATATGCTACACAGATACAGTGGAGGCAGACCGATCAGTCGACCACGAAAACGATGGACCACTGAAATAAAAGAGGCGACAAATTCCACACAAGAGGGCGTCTCCAGAAAACTCTTCTACCCCTGATGCCGAAATGCAACAAAGAGTTTCAGCGAAGATATATATTCTCACAAGTCATAGCCTACGCAATAATTATTTTAGCGGACGCGGTAGAGAGGTCCCGAGGCAGTGCGCATGTGCCCTTACTATGGTATGTGAGATACATATATTATATCAAGTGACATATTCTTTCCAGAACGTTGTCTTCGTCATGGATACTCTGAACGCCTCTCTATTCTGGGCAAGCAGGCCTGCATTGGCCAAAGACATGTGCATACATTCTTTGATCTCGATGGTTCATCATCTTCTTGGTCTCCCCCTTCTCCTACCCGACACTCTGCCCTCTAGAATCAGCCTTTCGATACCATCATGTCGCTTTAAGTGTCCAAAATACTGTAGCTTCCTTCTTATGAGAGTATTTAGAAGCCACCCTTCGTTTAGTTTCAGTAATTTCAAATCTTCAATGCTCTTCTTTTTCTCAGTACATGATACATATATTGTTTATATGTTTATTGTTAACATATTTATATATGTCCCAGCGAAATGTTCATTCATTATTTTAGCTGACTCAAGATTTTATAACATATATTTCCCAGTTCAACTGATCAATAGTTGGTAGTTTGTGACTTCTTTATCGTCACTTCTCTTGTGCAATATTCTGATATACTCAAGTATTTTCAGTTCGTAATCACATGCGCGTATTTGTAGTTTTGTCAAACTACTCTTGACCAGGGTTTTAATGAATATCAATGTTTTATTTCCAGCTGTCAATGTTTTCCACTGTGAAGAAAAAAATGTTGGTAACATAGCAATTTGGCACTATTGTAATAAGCCTGCTCCAGATCTCTGCTAACGGATATTTGCTAGCAGTCACCTATAACCAGAAGATAAGATTTCTCTCCTGATCACAACACACTAACGTCACCTGTTTCTTTTATTCATAGCTTCATTGTTTCCTGAAATCAATGCGCGTTCGTGGAAAATATTAATTAAGACTCGTAAATTATCGACTGGGAATTTTTGCTTTAAATGGCTTTTTTTTTGGAGGAGGAAGTGTGGTTGGGGGGGGGGAGCGCACATATTTGAACAATGATCTAAAAATAGTCTGACGATAATTGATATAGAGGCGTTTATTTGTTGTGAGTTGAAATGAACACTGTTAAGTTAAATTTGTTGTGAGTTGAAATGAACACTGTTAAGTTAAATTTGTTGTGAGTTGAAATGAACACTGTTAAGTTAAATTTGTTGTGAGTTGAAATGAACACTGTTAAGTTAAATTTGTTGTGAGTTGAAATGAACACTGGTCAGTTAAATTTGTTGTGAGTTGAAATGAACACTGGTCAGTTAAATTTGTTGGGAGTTGAAAGAAACACTGGTCAGTGTAATTTGTTGGGAGCTGAAATGAACACTGGTCAGTTAAATTTGTTGGGAGTTGAAAGGAACACTGGTCAGTTAAATTTGTTGGGAGTTGAAATGAACACTCCAAAATTTGTTCTGAGTTGAAATGCGCACTGGTGAGTTAAATATGTTGTGAGTTGAAATGAACACTCCTAAATTTGTTCTGAGTTGAAATGCGCACTGGTGAGTTAAATATGTTGTGAGTTGAAATGAAAACTGGCGAGTTAAATTTCTTGTGAGTTTTAATCAACACTGGTGAGTTAAATTAGAAGCAGATGTGAATATTCAATTAATTCATTACATATTTACTTGTGAAAGCAATGTTATAAAAGATTATTACAACATATAAATAATTATATTATCAAACTAGTCTTACAAAATTACGATTGTAGCAAGAAAGATCATAAAATATACATCTGAAATTGAAAAAAGGCGGAAGTTGCAGATTGTGACAGAAACATCGTAAATCATAATATGACGTAGTATACATTGACACACACACACATCATTATCTGATGTTGAAGATAATTACAAATTACACACAATTACGATACTGATATAACATTCAGCGGATCAACGTTTATATGGGCCATCACAGCTCAATGTGTAACGACGACCATCAAGGAGGAAAGTCCCAATAAAGCTATAAATATAAGTGGCATTACATAGTTGCTTACATATTATTGTACTTATATAACAATAAAATGTCGTTCTTTTCAATTGATGATTGTATGTATGGACACTGTTTTGCTTCATTCCTGAGCTATATCCAATTATCTGAATTTTGATTATCCGAATCGGCCCGATCCCCAAATAATTGGAGGTTATGGAGATTATGGCAGATACCACATTTTTTTAATGGACCAGTACACAGAGGGCAAATCATATATTCATCTTTCGTGAGTCGATCGGCATGGTCATAACATTGCAAATGATTTGCGGTTGAAGCGTAGCTTGTGGAAGCGACTAGGTGGAAGCAGATATACTTCACGTTTATTTTCGTGCCCGGTCATGTGGAGGTTCAAGAGTAGGATAGACTGATCAGCTGGAACCCACTTCTACTATATCGGATGGTAGGGTAATAGATTAAGCAGACATTTTAAACTCTTTACGAGAAACAAAACAGACAAATGAAATTGATGAGAGGGATGATTCCTTCTCCAAGTCCCGAATAAATGAACTGGGCTTAAGAGGGATGATTCCTTCTCGAAGTCCCGAATAAATGAACTGGGCTTAAGAGGGATGATTCCTTCTCCAAGTCCCGAATAAATGAACTGGGTTTAAGAGGGATGATTCCTTCTCCAAGTCCCGAATAAATGAACTGGGCTTAAGAGGGATGATTCCTTCTCCAAGTCCCGAATAAATGAACTGGGCTTAAGAGGGATGATTCCTTCTCCAAGTCCCGAATAAATGAACTGGGCTTGAGAGGGATGATTCCTTCTCCAAGTCCCGAATAAATGAACTGGGCTTAAGAGGGATGATTCCTTCTCGAAGTCCCGAATAAATGAACTGGGCTTAAGAGGGATGATTCCTTCTCCAAGTCCCGAATAAATGAACTGGGCTTAAGAGGGATGATTCCTTCTCCAAGTCCCGAATAAATGAACTGGGCTTGAGAGGGATGATTCCTTCTCCAAGTCACGAATAAATGAACTGGGCTTAAGAGGGATGATTCCTTCTCGAAGTCCCGAATAAATGAACTGGGCTTAAGAGGGATGATTCCTTCTCCAAGTCCCGAATAAATGAACTGGGCTTAAGAGGGATGATTCCTTCTCGAAGTCCCGAATAAAGGAGCTGGGCTTAAGAGGGATGATTCCTTCTCCATGTCCTGAATAAAGGAACTGGGCTTAAGAGGAATCATGCTTTCTCCAAGTTCCGAATAAATGAACTGGGCTTGAGAGGGATGATTCCTTCTTCAAGTCACGAATAAATGAACTGGGCGTAAGAGGGATGATTCCTTCTCCAAGTCCCGAATAAAGGAGCTGGGCTTAAGAGGGATGATTCCTTCTCCATGTCCTGAATAAAGGAACTGGGCTTAAGAGGAATCATGCTTTCTCCAAGTTCCGAATAAAGGAACTGGGCTTAAGAGGAATGATTCCTTCTCCATGTCCCGAATAAAGGAACTGGGCTTGAGAGCGATGCAGCGAATACAAAGAATGGGCGTTAATGTGGGCTTAGAAGAAGGTTTATCAATAAAAGAATATCTGGGAATTTTAGTCATCTTGTATTGGTGGATAGACACAAGTGGAGATAGGATCACATATGGACATGCTCGATGCACAAAAATTATGATCCGAAGACTAACTAAATAATGTTTCTTTGCTTGTTATAATAACTCGGGATTACCAGAAATGAAGAGCTTCTTTCCTGTGTACAATGGGAAATGTTCTCTAGAGCTTTATTTTACACCAAGAAGGCTAACATTTTATGCAATGCCTTAGAAATCGCTGTATGGTTGTGAGATTTCGACATTCTGGGGACGTGGAGAGACTACTACAGGCTCTCCAATAGAAATGTCGCAATCGAATTCTACTAATTTTCTATAGAGCACTTAAGCAAATATACACGTAAGAAATAAAATAGAGATGCATGCAGGTCCACAAGAACGATGCCAAGATGGCATGGAATAGTTTAGTTAGAGGGGCGATTGAAGGCAGTAGAGGCAGAGGCCGACCAAGACGTTGCTGGACAAGGGGTATTCAGTAATCCACGCACATGTCGCTAGAGGAATCGGGTCAACTTGCCAGAGACCGCGCGGATGTCAGGAGATTCACAAACATGATTACGTTCTGGAAATAGAACGTGACATGAGAACACACACACACACATATATATATATATATATATATATATATATATATATATATATATATATATATATATATATATATATATATATATATACATATATATATATATATACACGCACGCACACACACACACACACACACACACAATATATATATATATATATATATATATATATATATATATATATATATATATATATATATATTGGGTACTTTTGAAAATAGTGAGTGGTATCGCTGGTTTGATTGATATGTTTTTTTCATTCACGACAGCCATACTACTTTAACTTTAGAACATTCTTATAAAAGAAGAAGGTATATCATTTATAAATAAATTCTGCAACAACAGAAACAGAAATATGTTTCACAGATGAAAAGTTACATTTCATTATCAAGTCACTCGGTCCGAAAACCTGTCTGTGATAGGGTCGTGTGATCAGATTTCTTTCTTTCACACTACGCTGTCTATGGCAGATCTTTTTATGTGGCTTTAAGCCTGAATCATGACATTTCAACGTGCCTGTTCATTGAATGTAGCCATGAGGAAACATTATTTTATTTTTCACTGAATGTGCCTTTCCTTAATGTTGCAGACATTTTTGTCTAATATTGCACCACATGGTAACATTTCAAAATTAGACTATTTTTATGTATCAAGGCCAGTTACTAAATTGAAACGTTTATTATAAAAATGATATGCGTTTGCTGGAGAAAGTAAGTGCTTTTTGTGTTATACTGCTGCTGATTATGAAATAAACACTTTATTCGTGAGCTTACAGCTCTAATAGGCTTTCTTACAAAAGCATATGTTCTCATTATTCAAGTCAGCGAGGTGTCATTAAAACCCATACGGTATGTTGTCTCAAATGCATGTTTGTGTTAAGAGGGATTTATAGATGAATGTTTAGTTCCCGAATCAATGTTTAGTTCACCGCGTCCTGCCAGGAGTGCAGCATATATGTCCGGGCCAACTAGTTCATCATTCTTTCGTCAGATCTCTTTACCATTCTGCAGTGATTGCATACCCGGTATTCCCTGCCACCTAGGACTCTGTCACAAAAGGACAATCGTGCAATGTTCACTGGCCTGCACCTCTCCGTCATCACTGGGTTCTATTCAACATAAGAAAAAAGTAAGAAATAGAGACAAGATATGCAGAGGCCGAATTTTTCGCAGGCGACAGGTTGTCAATTCACCCCACGTTCCTTATTAGCCTCCTACGTCATGCATGGAAAAAACACAATAATAGTCCTATTATTTGCACCCTGTACTAGAAGTCAACTTCTTGGTGTTTTTGACGGGCATTTTGGAAACAAAAGTTTTCTAACGGGTGTTTTTTTGTGTGTGTTATAGGCCTATAGTTTATACATTTCTTTTACATTAATAATATACCTTTGTTATCTAAATTATAAACTTGTATTAAATAAGCTATACACTGTTGATGTATAAAATATACATTAAAAATTCATAAACATTTGATATAAGAATATAAATGTTATAAATTATATACATTTGTTATATAAATTATCTATTTTTACAACATTAAGTATCTAATTTTGTTATATAAGCAATCTACATTTGATATATACTTTATAAATATGTGTTATATAAATTACACAATTTATAATATAAATAATATACTTTTTATTATAAATACATTGTTATATTAGATATAAATCTTTGGTATACAAAATATACCATTGTTATACAATTATAAATTTAGTTATATAGCGTGCAAACATGGTGTATACAAATTATACATTTAAGTTATATATATAATAAACTGTTGTTATATACAATTTTACATTTTATTATATAAATTAATAGTTAAATTATATAATTAACTATATTAATTATTAGTCCTAGTGGATAAAATATGACAGACAGTCACATCTGATCGCCAAGCCATCTTTACTAGCTTTCATGGCTGAGCTCAGAAAATATCAAATCACAAGTTATCTGAGACAAACTGTATGCGGCGATGCTGAACAGTAATAATGAAGAAAGTATTACGTTAAAACGTGGGGTTTACTACCTGAAAACAGTGTTGCCCGCCAGCAACCTTTGATGTTCTACATTAAACAAAAAATTTTACGGTGACAAGTGCCTCGACATCCTTTGACAATTTACAAGACTCATCATCATCAAGTGCCGTCTCCGCAACGAAGGTTGGCTGCAACGTATCTCCAACATCTCCTGCCTCTTGTCTTGGTGGTGCACTCTGCTAGACTGTAACCTGTCCATCGTGTAATGTTACTCTCCCACTTGTATCTCTGCCTACCTCTTGCTCGCTTCCCTTTGACTTTACCCTCAAGTAAGGTCTTCAATAGGGTGTCATGTCTTTTAATGTGTCCAAAGTATTTTATTTGCCTGATCTTTATTTCTCTTAGTAGTTCTTTCTTCATATTAAGTGTTTTAGCACCTCTTTATTTGTTTTCTTCTCTTTCCATGATGTTCTCCCTATTCTTCTATATACCCACATCTCAAAAGCATCAATTTTGTCTTCTAATTGTTTATTTAGTGTCCATGTTTCTGAGCCATACATTCATATGGAATAGATGTAGCATTGTATAATTCTCATTTTTAACTTGTTTGTAATTTGTTTAGATATTAATAATTTCCTCATGTCATTAAAGGCACTTTTAGCCATTCCTATTCTCCTTTTAACTTCTGACTAACTAACAAGTTAGTCAGAAGTTCCTTTTACAAGACTAAGTTCCTTTTACAAGACTAAGTACAGTTTATAGACTCCATTCTGCACGAGACATTTTAAACTGGGACCATTAACCCAATAGGTCACTCTTACCAAAGCCCACTTCCCTGCTGTAATCTTATAACTATGCAGATCAACCTAATGAACCTAATGAACCTAATGAACCTAATGAACCTAATGAACCTAACAATCAACCTAATGAATCACAAAATTAGGAACATGTGAATATCATTCATGGACGAGCCACAAACACGACAAATAAGACATTATCATGATGACATTTTATATTGCCAAATACAAGGAAACCAAAAGATACTCAAGAATACTAAGAACAATCAAGTAGCTACCAATGTTCAGTAGATGACACTAAATCTTGTGACAAACTATGTGCATAATGTTAATCACATGAATCCAGAAATAGACGGAAGGAAATCACATCAGTTCAATCAGTAATTTATATGAAGTATATACATCACTAGCAATCTGAGAATACATTTTCATCAGGCATTGATTGAAAGAAGAACACGATTTTGTGTGTGTTTTCCCAGAATATTTAACATATCATCATCTAGAGTGTATTTTACAGAGTTGTGTTAATATCACAACCTGGATGCGACATATTTTACAGTTTTGTTAATATTACAACCTTGATACCGACATATTTTACAGAGTTGTGTTAATATCACAACCTGGATGCGACATATTTTACAGAGTTGTATTAATATCACAACCTGGATGCGACATATTTTACAGTTTTGTTAATATTACAACCTTGATACCGACCTGTTTTAAGGAGTTGTGTTAAAATTACAACCTGGATGCGACATATTTTACAGAGTTGTGTTAATATTACAACCTGGATGCGACATATTTTACAGAGTTGTGTTATATTAGTTAATTAGTTAGTCAGTTAGTCGTCGGATCATCATTACTGCAAACTGGACACGTTCATAGTTGATCCGATCTCTCCTTGAGTATATCCGCCATTACACTTCTGCTGACAGTACCGGTCCTATGCTGGTTGACCATCATTCTTCTGCACCTTCCAAAATGTTCACCACTAGCAACACCGCATTTCAATCCCTGATCTTTAATCCTAGCCATTGAAAAGGAATCATCATCCACATTAGTCTAACTCTCGCATATTATATCTCTTAAGGAGTTCAAAACGTCAGCGCGATCCTTTGCCCCATCACCCTGTGCCACAATAGCGCACGATGCCAGTTGATCCGCTCTTTCATTGCCTAGAACGCTCAGATGTTCCGGGACGAAAATAAATGTTACCACTTTCAAGCTCGCCTTTCTCAAGGCCTTAATCCACTGTTCGCGAACGAGACCCACTTGTACCTTCTTAATCATACTCATAGAGTCACTCAAGATGCAGACCTGCGTTACCTTCTGTGTGCGTAGCCACTCAAATGCCTTGGTCACCGCCATAGTCTCCATGGTCATACTACTCGTAGTGACCGCAAAGGCACCACTTTCCTCCTTGATCGTTTTACCTGCTCACTGAGCTGTAAAGGTCCAAGCACTGCGAACATGCCTAATTACAGATCCATCAGTGTATATAATCACACCCCCCCTGTTTGGTATTCTCACTGATTAAAGCATGCACTTCCTTCTCCACAGCTGTGGGACACCATTCTCTGCATTCCCTGCTAAGTGATATTACTATCTCAAACAAGTTTCGAAATCTGTGGGTAGACCTATCCATTTCGCACCTGCTGCCACATCCTTCAATCTGTGCACGCTTTGTATGACATCCTCAGCACGTCCCATCTACGACCTCCCTCTCTTGAGTCTGCTGCCTATAACTTTCTGTATTTCGGAATGCAATGGATGTTCCTTATCTGCATGTATTTGAAGGTACGCCAGAGCACGGCAATACGGTAATCTACGCTCAGCTGTTGGGCAGTCAAGTAAGTATCGCATAGCTCTTGTCGATGTGTCTCTTGTGCATCCCAGAATGATACGCATTGCTGCATTCTGGATTCTATCCAGTCTTTCGATCTGAGTTTGGCTAAGAGTCAGAACTGCCAGTGCATATTCCACCACAGCCACAACAAAACCCTGGTACAAAAGAAATAACAATCTCTGCTTACACTGCGCAGCAGCCATTACCTTCATTGTTGCTAAGCCTTTGCCTGCCCTTATGATAACGTGGTCAACATGTTCTCTGACACTCAGGCTTCTGTCAAAAAACACACCCAGATATCTCATTGTGCTAGTTCTTTCTAAACTTTTCCCAGACAACGAAACTTGTGGCATAGGTGTCTTTACCATGTGATTGTTCAAGGAAAACCACGTCACGAATGCCTTAGACGGATTAACCACTGCTCCCGTATCTCGACACCAATTTGTCAGTCTGTCCAGCTCCTTCTGTAGTTCCACGACACACTCTTCTCGATTTCTGCCCTGTCTATACATCATAAATTATCGGCATATGACACCGTTCTTCCAACACCTGTGATTTAATTGCCTGCGATATGTACTGTGTATACATTGAAAAGTACAGCAGATAGAGGCGATCCATGTGACAGACCAGGGCAAATAACCGGTGGTGCAGATATCTAGTTACCACACTTAAGAACTACTACCCTGTGCATGATGGCGGCGCCAACCCACAGCACTACAAAAGGATTAACTGCAAGGTTTAACAGCTGGTGCATCAAGATATCCAATGACACCCTATTGTACGCATCCTCAAGGTCTATTGCGACCGCACATGTCTCTTTGCGCGAATCGAACCCCTCAAAAACATCCTGCGCAAATATGGCTGCATTCTGCCATGTCTTCTTTCCAGGACGATATCCTCCTAACAATGTTGGTAAACACTTATTTCTTTCAAGATAACACGATACCTTCCAGGCCACAATCTTTTCCAAAAACGTTTGTGATGAAATCTAGTCATCTATTTTGTTTTTTATTTTGTTGTTTTCTGTTGTTTGTCTCTTGAAAAAGGTTCAATTTGAGCCGATACGTGGAGAATTGTCCTGTTTAGTTTTATTGTATGTTTTTTTTTATATACTTTTTAAAATATATTTTTATTAATAGGCACGGTAAGTGTTTTAGTAACCTGTTTAATTCATTTTGCTTGAATATTTTACAGAGTTTTGTTAATATCACAACCTGGATGCGATATATTTTACAGAGTTTTGTTAATATCACAACCTGGATGCGATATATTTTACAGAGTTTTGTTAATATCACAACCTGGATGCGACATATTTTTACAAAGTTTTGTTCTATAATCTACCTGCGTGTATTATATGTATCTCTAGAACAATGATTTTGTTTATTATTTGTCTGTCAAGAATAATCCTTCTGTTTATTATGTCTCTAGAAGAATATCTCCCTCTGTTATCTAAGTCACTGAGAGGTTTACGTTGGCAACAATAATTCAGCTACTGGGATGTTATTGTATATCCTGCTGAATCTTATCTTCTTCTGATTTGGCTTCTGTTTACTCAGCACGACCTAACGTGTGATTCAACGGGCGTGTTTAAAATTGTGTTTACATTTTAGCTGCACAGCATACCATAGCAAAACCTGTATCGACATACCTTTTGTTGATATGAGCGTTCGTAAACTGTGTTGTGACAGTCCAGTCTTTCAATCAGTAGAAAGACGTTGGGTGTTTGCTAACTTTTAGTCATGACAATTTATTCCCCCTTATCCTCTTCCTGTACTCATCGGCATTTACAGACAATATCATTCTTGAGTGTCAGAATTGGGTATCAAATCTTTAGGAATCAGGAAGAATTTTGGACTTCGGTCGACTACATATGTCTATGAAGACTATGTGTTCTATGTTCACCCAATCTCTAAATAATCTCGTGTAAGAAGATGATAAAATGCTCACGGTGCTCGCAGTTACTGAACCCTTTCTCTTGTGACAATCTGGTTTCCATTACTAATCAAATTTACTTCATATGTTAGTTCTTATGTAATGCCTATATGTATGTATACTCTTATGTAATGCCTATATGTATGTACACTCTTATGTAATGCCTATATGTATGTACACTCTTATGTAATGCCTATATGTATGTACACTCTTATGTATACATGTTGTTCTAAAGCTTCTCGTATTGTATGGTGTCTTCATCAATTGTATCATCGTATTCCCATTTATTATCATGTATTACCGTGTTAGTGGGAAGCCGCGTAGCGCAGTGGTTAGCGCACTAGCTTCGCATATAAGTGGTCCTGGATTCATTCCCCAGTTGAGGCGGAAATGTTTTTCAGATCGCAATAGGTCTATCCCGGGTCGACCCAGCCTTAAATGTGTACCGGATTAATCCGGGAAGTAAAGACTGCGAGGGAGAGGAGATGGCTACCACCCTCATTTACAGAGCCTCTGAAATGTGAGATCGCTAACATCTCACACACCTACGGCAGTAATAATTGATATGGGTTACTTTACTTTACCCTCTGTTAAGTTACCCTCATGGTTTATGTACTCGTACTTTGTTACCGTCCATATTCTCATCTGTAAAGTATGTGCTACTGCCTATGGGCCTCCTGAACGTATTTGCATAGGCTCAGATGAAATATTTAGGATTAGTCTCCATCATTTGATTTATTCACACCCTCTACACATGTGCGCTTTATTGGCTACCATATATATGGATATTATATATATATATATATATATATATATATATATATATATATATATATATATATATATATACTGTGAAGTTAAAGGTAATGGCTGATTGGAAACGGCAGAACCGCTCATAGTCAGAGATATTGTGGTGTACCCTAAGGGTCCGTTCAGATTCGTTTGCCGAGATGTTAAATTATTTTTATCAAAAACGTATTGTTCATTTGGATTGACCATTTGAAGTTAGGTTTAGAATAATAATGTCGCTATAGAATTATTTTTTTTATCAAAGAAATGTGATCCAGTATCAAAGATACTTTATTTAACCTATATTAAAAAAAAGTTAATCTAAATTATAAACAACCGCTGGATTATGTAGATGCTTACATCTCACAGCTGATTATTAAATATAAAGGCATGACCCTCACGGTAGAATGTGCACCGTTCTAAAAGTAGTTGTTTCCACTGTACATTTGTATAAAGCAATGTTACATATGGAAATTCCCGTTTAGCACCAAATATTATTTTTCCTGAACTTAGAATTATGTGAAATCAAAAACGGCTATTTACTCGATTTCAAGTCACAAGTCAGAGGCACGTCTCAATATTTACAGAAAGTAGGCGGCACTAAGCATATTACCTTCTGCAAGTCTATGTGAGAATGAATCTGAAAGCGAAATATTTTACTGAGCATAACATTGCTATAAAGATTTATCAATACTTCTGCAGAGAGCGTAAAAAGGGACATCTTTATTGTTCTTTATCAAATCCTGAGAAGAGAACAATGCATATTTTAGGTTTGTGTAAACGTTCATTTGATCGAATAGTGGAAGCAAGCGGATATTTATTGCCAACAAATTCACGAAAGCAAGGAAGGAAAGAAAAGATAGACAGTTTCGATAAGGACCTAGTAAAAAGAGAAATATGTAGAATGTTTGATAAAAACGAAGAAGTGACACTTAGAAAGTTGAAGATTTGGCTGAAAACTAATAACGACATTGAAATATCAAAAACTTTATTATGGTAAACTGTAAGAAATGCAGGCTTCACCTTTAGAAAGTATGCTGGTGGAAAAAACATTATTTGTGAAAAGCCACATCTGGTAGCTCTTAGAAGCAAGTATTTACGTGAAGTGAAGGGAATGCGCGAGAATGGTTATGATATTGTGTATTTAGATGAAACTTGGATCAACGCTCATCATACAAATGAAAAGGAATGGCAGTTAGCAGATGGAAGTATTAAAAGATCAGTACCAAGTAGTAAAGGGCAACGTTTGATAGTTGCACATGCAGGTAGCAGACATAATGGGTTGTTGCAGAATGCTCATCTAATTTTCAGTTCAGAATCCATTGACAATAGAGACTACCACTCCGAAATGAATGGGCACATATTCGAAGACTGGATCGAAAAAAGTATTCTTCCAATATTAGATAGACCTTATTGTCTGATAATGGACAATGCTTCATACCATAACGTAGTGAACGTAGAAGATAGAATCCCAACATCATCAAGTACAAAAGATGCAATCAAAACGTGGCTCATAAAAGAACACATACCAGTTACCGACAGGTACTTGAAACCCGAATTGCTTAACCTTGTAAAACAGACACAACGAACAAAGATATTTAAAATAGACAAGTTAATTGAAGAACATGGTCATAGATGTTTGAGACTACCTCCATATCATGCACACTTAAATCCTATAGAGCTAATTTGGGCAAAAGTTAAAGGACACGTAGCATCTACAAATACAACTTTCAAATTATGTGATATTGAGACACTTACAAATCAGGCTCTATCAAATATACATAAAGACTACTGGGTGAAATGTGAGGATCATGTGTTACGCCAAGAAGAGGAATATTGGAAAAAGGAAGGTTTGTTGTTTGTTCAGCCGAAAACAGTAATCGACCTATTTGACTCGTCTGATTATGAATGATCATTACTCTGATTAAGTCTACACTAAAAAAAGTTTGATTTGCAAAATTTACAAGTTGATTTGTAAAACATTTCATTGCTCAATACCACCCAAGCAATTCAAAAAAATGTTATAAGCAAACCATCAACCATTACTTATAAAAATTAGCCCGCTTGATTCAATACAGAAGTTCAGATATCTTGGATCAACTATTACAGACAAAATTTCCTTACATGAAGAAGTACATGTACTTATTTCAAAGGCAGCGACAACATTTGTGAAACTCACACCAAGAGCATGGAACAATATCAAATTGACTCTACGAACAAAAGATATATTTTAAATTTTTTTTACACCTGCCACCATGTAAAATTTTGTGGACACGCCTATGGGTCATCATTGCACTAGATTACTGTAAAATATTTTGTTTATGGTCGAAATAATATTTACATGGGCAAACATCAAAAGAATTCGCCGCTTTCAAATAACCGTTACAGCTAGACATCAAGTAACACATATGTTTTCGCGACATGGACATTTTAACAACGTATGCCAAAATTCATGTGAAATCATCAAGATCTTTTTGAATTATAAATCATAACATCTCGGCAAACGATTCTGAACGGACTATATCTCTGAATAACCTCATCGCCCATGCACTGATGCCTCCTACCAATCTATGTGGAGGTATTACAGTGATAATCAACTTTCAAATACAAACCACTGGCTTATTTTTTAAAACAACGACATAACTGCTGTATGAAGAGTTAGTCCCATCGGTGGTAGAGTATGCCTTGGATATCATAACCTATCATACTGTCATGTGATATAAAGTTTATTTTCATACCAAACTGTGAGTGACGTATTCATTTAAACGGTTCTCTTCGTCACAGGGTACATGATCTATCGGTGACCATCGACAGTACTATAAGAACTAACTGCACAAAGTAAACAGACCTTCATTAGGTACGTTTTCGATAATTGTAACGTTTTCCATTGGTTCCTATTTATATATTTGGAGAACCTTGGATATTTTTGGCATGAATTTCCAAGTGTATAAATACTGACCAATGAAAAATACGGAAATAATTAAGAAAATGAACGCCTAATTAATTCACAGAAAAGGTTCCAGGTTTGCCGATCTGTCGCGATCTATCCATCACACTATCGCCGATTTCGTGAGTAAATCACTTAAACATTTGTTGGTACTGAAAATACTCATGATTTTCTCGGATTTACTCATGATTACCCTGCCGTGGCTGTCGACATTACACTATACTGCCGATCGGTCACGACCATGCTGTAATATATAAATACATTTTTTTCAATATAAATACCAGGAGTTTGAATTATGAATGCATAAAACAAATTTGCTTTCATCATCATCAAGTGACATATTCTTTCCAGAACGTAGTCTTTCCTATGGATCTCTTGAATTCTCCGCGGTCTTGAGCAAGTTGCCCTGCATCTTCCAGTGACATGCGCAGGCATTCTTGAATGTCTTTTGTTCAACGGCGTCTTGGTCGGTCTTTGCCCCTGTTACCTTCTATCATCCTCTCCATTAACACTCTCTCCATGCCGTCGTGTCTCTTAATATGACCGAAAAAAACTAGCTTTTTCTATAATATAGTGCTATAGAAAATTTCTTGGCACAATACTCTTGTAGTTTGCCGTTGCTTTCAGGAGGAACATCCGATTTAAACTGACACCGAGGAAAACACATACATTCTCACTCGCCTTTATCAAAATTGCTTTCAGTGAACTAAAATTGTGCATTATAGGCCATATACCATGGTCCCGAAACAGACATGAAAGAAGTTGAAATTAGTTGCACTTTGTGAGTTTGTGCATGTAAGAATGTTCTAGACATAAGACATGGGCGCGAATACATACAGAAAAATGCATATATAACATTGAGATATATATATATATACACACACCTAGATGGAAGAAATATGAACTAGGTTAAGTGTACAGAACATAATAATATGTTTCCTTTTGTGTTCACTCCAAAAATCTTGTTTGTTACCGGGATCAGACGACAATAACTGATGAGACGATAATAACGGATCAGACAATAATAACTGATCAGACGATAATAACTGATCATTCGATAATAACGGATCAGACGATAATAACTGATCAGACAATAATAACGGATCAGACGATAATAACGGATCAGACGATACGCGAATAACGTATTCCTGAGGCATATAGTCAACGAACCCTCTCAAGGTTTTGTCCATAAATTACAATATTAAAATATTTTTAAAAAAGTTTTTTTTTCCATTCCCCATTGTAAAACAACTGTTATACTTGTCCAGAATCCCACCATCTCACCCCTCCCCGTCATTAAAAAACTAATGACGTAATGTATGTTCAGCACGTAAACTGAAATATTAACCAAGTCATCAACGAGATATACGAACTGGAAAAAAGTAGATTGAGCATGAAAACTAACACAAGACCTGGAAATGTTATCTCTTATTTGTTAGATATAGTTATAGTTCTCAATTTCATATTAACGTAATTGTTACTTTTCACGAGCGGAAACGTATGAATAATATTTCAGAGAGATGTTTAATCCGTTCAATTTTCAGTAAGGCTAAACGAGTTCAAAATATCCAATTTAGTTTTAACAAAACAATACAGAGCACTTTGTTCTGTTGTTGGAACACAATATTATACCAAATATAAATCGATACAGTTTGATCTCGGACAATAGCTTTGAAATTAAGCATTCGGATAACTAAAATGTTTGATACAAAAACACTGATTATGTCAGAGCAAATAAAGAGTATTCATACATTTCGGATACCGTTTCATAATGTCGTGTAACCCCCGCTCAACATGACACCAGTTACATAATAAATCATTGTCTCATTCAATAGCAGGTGCACTGATTCTGGAGTTTAATAATCTATTATAATGGTGAACACAATGTTGCTTGACTCACATGTTATATCTGTTTGTGTGTTAGGGTGACTCACATGTTAAATCTGTTTGTGTGTTAGGGTGACTCACATGTTATATATGTTTGTGTGTTAGGGTGACTCACATGTTATATCTGTTTGTGTGTTAGGGTGACACATGTTATTTCTGTTTGTGTGTTAGGATGACTCACATGTTAAATATGTGTGTGTTTGGGTGACTCACGTGTTATATATGTTTGTGTGTTAGGATGACTCACATGTTAAATCTGTTTGTGTATTAGGGTGTATCAGTCTAGTTGAGGCTATCAAATGGATATATCTGCGTGATGTGTAAAGAGTGATTATATATAATAATGTTGAAGTTTATGTGATGAACAAATTTACTTCGGTGTCAATAACACATTGAAATCGCTCACTATTCACCATGTAGCTACAAAGACAGGTTTGACGTGTTGTGTGAACACAGCACCAGTGGACTGCCTGGGGCGTGTTCTGGCTTCGCACTCGACTGACAGCCTGTTAGGCAGTAATAAAGTTGGTGATATTGTGCTGAGACTATCTCCAAAAGCACAACGGTCTTGTCAACCTAAACACGTAAAGTCTGATATTCGGCGAATTTACGCGTACGAGGTACGATGGTTTATCGGCCCACCGGGTAATGTAGGCGAACGCCAGCAACGCGGAGTGGACCGCATCGGGTATGGTGAGACACGTAGAAAACCATGGTCATCCACTGCATCGTACTTCACTTCCAGTCGTCTCGATTCGTCTTGCCACTGGTTTCAAATGAGGTCCGACAAGAGAGTGAGGGCGACGCTTTGCACAACTCTTCCTCACTTTAATCAAAATCCCCAGTGCAAGTCATTTTCACATTCACGAAAATTCACCCAAAGGGAAAAACTTTTCCCACTGACTCTAGGAGCATGGAATGTACGCACACTCCTCGACAATGACTCTAACACAATTAGACCGATTCGAAGAACAGCCCTGATTGGGAGAGAGTTAGCAAGGTACCATATTGACATAGCAGCTCTGAGTGAAACACAACTTGCTGGAGTCGGTCAGCTCTGTGAAAGAGTTGCAGGATATACATTCTTTTGGAGCGGAAGAGATATTAAGGAAAAACATGAAGCAGGAGTAGGCTTCGCCATTAAAACAACACTCGTTGGCAAACTAGCAGGCCCACCAAAGGCAATAAATGACCGCCTCATGACAGTAAAAATCCCCCTGCTCTCTGGTAAAAAATATGCAACAATCATCAGTGCGTATGCACCAACACTGGCAAATCCAGAAGAAGTTAAAGATAAGTTCTATGATGAACTTCATGCAGCTATCAGTGCAGTTCCAAAAACTGTTAAGCTCATATTACTTGGAGACTTCAATGCAAGGGTGGGTAAAGACAATATCTCCTGGAACGGTGTAATAGGGAAATATGGAGTGGGTCAGTGCAACAACAATGGACTTCGTCTGTTACAAACTTAGGGCGAACATGACCACTTATTACCAACACCATATTTCAACTCCCAATCCGAAACCGGACCTCCTGGATGCACCCTCGATCAAAACACTGGCATCTTATAGATTATATAATTGTAAGAAGAAAGGACCGCCAAGATGTTCGAGTGACAAAATCCATGTGCGGTGCAGACTGCTGGACAGACCATAGTCTTATTGTGTCAAAATTAAAAATTCGCATACAGCCTGCCAGACGCCCACAAGGAAGCAAAGCAAAGAAATGTATAGACGTCAGAAAGTTATCAAATGTAAACACACAACAGTCCCTAACCTCTACTCTGGATGAATGTCTGAAATCTGCACAACTAGAGCAAGATGTAGATACGAACTGGACATATCTGAGCAAGCAAATTTACGACACTGCTACTGAGGAACTAGGTCATTCTATAAAAAAAGAAAAAATGACTGGTTAGATGAGAATGATAATAAAATCAAAGAAATGTTGGACGAAAAACACCACCTTTTCAAAGCATACTTAATTGATCCAAAATCAGTCTAAAAAAGAAGCACTCAATTGCAAACGGAAAATAATTAATAATAACTACGCCATATGAGGGACTCATGGCTGAATAAGAAAGCAGATGAGATACAAAGATTTGCAGACACAAACGATTTAAGAAACTTCTATGATGCACTTAAAATGTTTATGGCCCAACCTCATCGGGATCTTTTCCACTTCTCAATGCAAATGAAACAGAACTAATCGTAGATAAATATAAAATCATGCAGCGCTGGGTAGAACACTTTGAGCACATTTTGAATAACCCATCATCAATAAATGAAGAGGCTATCAACCGACTACCGCAGGTTCCTCTCAATGAAATGCTAGGTGACATCCCTACTTTGGAGGAAACTCGTAAAGCAGTTCATCAGCTTTCTAGTGGAAAAAGCACCTGGCTCCGACTCAATACCAATCGAAATATACAAATATGGTGGTAAAAATCTTATTGAGAAACTTCACATAATTTTCCAATAGTCGTGGAAAAGCGAAAAAATTCCACAAAATTTTAAGGATGCTACAATTATACACCTGTATAAACGTAAAGGGAACCGCCAGTCTTGTAACAACCATCGTGGTATCTCTTTACTGTCCATTGCTGCAAATATATTTGCCAGAATCCTTTTGAACCGTCTTACATTTCATCTAAATGAAGGACTACTACCCGAAAGCCAATGTGGTTTCAGAAAAGAACGTGGAACAACTGATATGATCTTTGCTGAAAGACAGCTTCAAGAAAAATGTCAAGAACACCACTGTGATCTGTACAATGCATTCATAGACTTGACAAAAGCATTTGACACAGTAAGTAGAGAGGGTCTGTGGAAGATTCTGGCAAAGTATGGATGCCCACAGAAATTTATCTCAATGGTGAAGCAATTGCATGATGGAATGCAAGCTAGAGTTCAGGATGATGGAGAGTTATCTGAAACCTTTCCTGTCTCAAATGGAGTAAAACAAGAATGTGTATTAGCACCTACACTATTTAGCATCATGTTCTCTGCTATGTTGAATGATCTTTCAGAGATCTAGACCTGGGAGTAAACATCACCTATCGCATAGACCGAAAATTGTCCAACCTTCGGCGGCTTCGAGCAAAAACCAAAGTTAAATCACACACAATCAGGGATATTCTATTTGCTGATAACTGTGCCCTAAATGCCAACTCTGAGGCTGATCTACAATGTATTATAATATAGACAGATTCTCCTAAGCCTGAACCAACTTTGGGCTTACCATTAACTCAGAGAAAACAGAAGTCTTGTTACAACCAGCACTTGGCAAAAGCTATCTCGAGCCCTGCATAAAGGTAAATGGTGCAGCACTGAAAGTTGTGAATAGATTCACATATCTAGTCAGTACGTTATCACAAAATGCCAACGTTGATGATGACGTGTATACAAGAATCGCCAAAGCAAGCAGTACTTTCGGCAGATTGTACGCAAATGTTTGGCGTAGAAATGGCATTAACCTACAGAATAAGCTGAAAGTTTACAGAGCAGTTGTACTTCCAGTGCTGCTATACGCTAGTGAAACATGGACTGTGTATAGACGTCATGTGAAAAAACTCAATCATTTTCATATAAATTGTCTCAGAAAAGTTATGATCATCAGGTGACAAGACAAGATTCCAGATACCACTGTCCTTGATAGAGCTGGTATCCCAAGTATTGACACGATCCTGATGCAGACACAGATTCGTTGGGCAGGTCATTTGGTGCGTATGCCAGACCATCGTCTGCCAAAGATACTTCTCTATGTTGAGCTTGAGAAGGGTATACGATCTCAAGGTGGCCAAAGGAAGCGCTACAAGGACTCGTTAAAGAACTCACAGAAAGCCTTTGAAATAGACCACGATACACGGGAAGAACTTGCACAAAATAGATCTACATGGCGTTCTAAAATAAAAAAGAGCGCATCATCTTGTGAAAAGAAGAGAAATGCAGCAACTAAACACCGGAGAACAGCTAGAAAGTCACGGATAGACCAAGATCCGTCTACAGTGGTCATTCCATGTCCAAACTGTCCAAGGACATTTACAGCTCGATTAGGGCTCATTAGTCATCTACGAACTCATAATCAAGGACATAACTAAAATTGAATTAGCAAAAGTGGATGTAACAAATGGTCATCATCACTTGTGATGGACGAACAACATTAGGGTGATTCACATGTTATATATGTTTGTGTGTTTGACTAAAATGTTTGATATGTTTGTGCGTTAGGGTGACTCAAATGTTACATTTGTGTGTGGGTTAGGGTGACTCAAATGTTGAACTTGTGTGTGAGTTAGGGTGACTCAAATGTTGAACTTGTGTGTGAGTTAGGATGACTCAAATGTTAAATTTGTGTGTGGGTTAGGGTGAATCAAATATTAAATTTGTGTGTGGGTTATGGTGACTAAAAGGCTATATCTAATTGTGAACTAAATCTGATTTTAAAATGGCATCAATTTCTTTTTCTTCAAATCACCATCAGTTAGTATATCCTAGGCATCACTGCCTTCGAAACGCATGCCGATCCTGAGTAAATTTTCCGAATTGCGTGTCATTTTCTGGCGATCTTTGGTATCTTGCGTCCATCGTCTTCATGTCCTATCTATGTTTCGGTACCCTGACATCATCTCCCCCATTATGTTATTTTCTAGTTTTTTACGTCGTGTGTTATGCAAAATAATGTAATTTTCTAGAGATAACTTCCTTGTTTTGTTGAGTTTTCTGTTACTTTAAATTCTCTATTGTATATCGTTATTATCCATGACATCCTGAGGGTTGTGTAACATTTTGTTTCAAATGCTGTATTTTCTCTAATCATATTGACCCAAGATTCACATCCATCATTCTAAATTTCCTAACCATGTTTCCTAACCATGTTTCCTAACCATGTTTTCTAATCATGTTTCCTAACCATGTTTCCTAACCATGTTTCCTAACCATGTTTTCTAATCATGTTTCCTAACCATGTTTCCTAACCATGTTTTCTAATCATGTTTTCTAATCATGTGTACTGTTTAAGATACAATCATGCATAAACATACCTGTTGATGAAGTCATTTATTTAGCTGTCAGAATGTAACTTTTTACAGTCAGTAGTCTAAAATAAAAGGTCATTAGCTATAAGGTCATTAATAATAAGGTCATTAGTTATAAGGTCATTAATAATAAGGTCATTAGCCGAGGTGACACTCGAAAGTTTTCCGTATCAAAGACATGAATGTTGGGACGGAGTATGGGGGGGGGGGAGGTATGCGCATTTCTATGCGATCTACGGAGATCACAATGCAGAAGAAAAATTCAAAAAATGAAGACAACAAATACAGTAACAATTATTATTATACGGGTGAAAGATTGTCAGCCTATCCCCCAACTTTCTTTAGTAAATTTCTATAAAATATCTAGAATAAAAGTTCAGTAGCCCTCTTCTGTACACTGAACTAGACGTTCATGCACTGGTTGTATATATACATATATACATCAATAAAGTTGATAGGGAATTATGACTCCATGTCAGAACATAAGGAAAAGTCCATATGTACGTCGATACCCTGTTCAATACATCAATCAGTGTGTAAGCCGTTGGCCGATCCAGTTCTATGTTGATTTAGCAGCTTTTTCTTACATCTATTATTTTTCTCTTTCCGGGCTGTTTGAATGTTCTGAACTTTACACCAATGTCACGCATCATTGAGAGAGACCATTATAACACGTTTGAATATCTACTGACTGGAGGAATTCACGTCATACATTAACTATGTTAGATCGGCATATTCATGTACATATTCGTACTACAACCACACATGTTCAACAACAATAAATCATCCAAAGTTCAACACTACATATACAACCACTGTTCAACGCGACATATACAACCAATGTACAACACACCTTATACAACTAATGTACAACAATACTTATACAACCAATGTACAACAATACTTATACAACCAATGTACAACAATACTTATACAACCAATGTTGAACACTACATATACAACCAATGCCCAACACAGCTTATACAACCATTGTCCAACACTACAACCAATGTCCAACACTACTTATACAACCAATGTACAACGCTACTTATACAACCAATGTACAACACTACTAATATGTTCAGAGCTAATGACACACCTCGTCTCAGCAATACAATAAAGACGATCCACTTGGAAACCACTGCCAAGTTTGTGCTCGTGAGACGGATCTACTAACCACTCTACCACTGAACCGGCAAACGCACAAATTGTATAGAATGTTTTTTTTTTGTAATTGCATGTTTTATTTTGGTTTATAGAGCATGGGAAATAAGTCATTGAATTTTATAATAATAAACCATTATTGTGTAAGATATGTCAATTATGTTCCAAATTATATATGTAATATATTGTGGATTGTAATCAGATGTTGATGAGAGATATTGACTTAGAAACACTAGCAAGTTTGTTTTTTAATGCGCTATATATATATTAGTGTAAGTGTGTGTATGTACCTTTTTTAAATGGTGTACGTAGGTATACGTTGCATACCAAACGTTTTATTTGTTTCTTTTTTGTACTTTTGTTCTAATTTCGTTCAGCCTAAAAGAAACGTCCATGTCTATTACACAAATTCATCTGTGAAATACACAAATAATGATCGCATATATCTTTGGTGAGAATGGTAAACGGGTCAAGGACACTGGCCGGCCTTCCGGTGATAGATTAAGAGATAAAGCTAGTATCGGGAAACAACAAGAAACTAAAGATGGGTTTCTGGATTTATAGCCGATCAGCCCACTCTCCCAGGTACTAAAATTTATCACAAAGCTAATTTCCCGGTTAGAAATTTATATTTCATCTGAGATAGAAACTGGACAATTAAACACTGCATATACCATACGTCTTGAGAATAGAAAACCTGAAGGCAGAATCAAAACAAGCCTTTTTACGAAATATTTTCGATTATTTCCGTACATATAGTTGATCGGAAGTGACAGAAAACACAAAATGTCCAACTAAAATATTGCAGTGACAACGTCCATCATCAGGTGCCATGCCGGGTGGCTTAGGCGGTCATGGCTCTCCACAGCTCTCTGTCCACAGTATTATGTATCAAAGTCGTTGTTGTTTCCTTGCCGTGCCAGGTTGTCATACTGTGTAATATTTTCTCACGTTGTCGCCCTCTGTCTCAATCTTGCCTGTTGTGATTATGTTCTCTAAACCTGCCTGTCTCATGAAGTGGCTAAAAGTGACAACATAAATATTCAATATTGCATCATAGAAAGACCTGTTTTGATTCAGTTCGTAGGTTTCTAAGAACGAGTGTCACGCATGACCTTGTCTCTTACATCCAAAATTGAAAGTATATTTAACTTAGCACAGTATAATTGTTTGGTGAAATGTTCATAGCTCAGGTAAAAACGTCTTGGGCACACAGGAAATGTAACTCGTTCAGTTCTGAGTTTAGACACAATTCCAGACAAAGAGAGACTTATGGTGTGTGGTGACTTCAACAGCCACTCTCTGAGCTGGGGCTACGATCATATCGACAAGAGAGGTGAGGAACTTGAGAGCTGGCAGGATGAAAATAATCTCATCCTTATTAACCAGCCAGCAGACTCGCCAACCTTCTACTCGAGAGCATGGCACACCACCTCTACACCAGACCTGGCATTCTACTCACCAGGCTTGGAATGGAACATCACACGTGATGTTGGAAAGCAGCTTGGAGGTAGTGACCACAGACCAGTATTTCTGGAAATCCACAATGAATTTACCAAGGACAGCAGCACGCTCACTAGGTGGAACTATAAAAGGGCAGACTGGAAAATGTACCAGCATTTAACCAGTGTTCTAGCTAAGGACATGAACTTGGACAAATACATCAATAGAGCAGTGAGTGAATTTAATAGATGTATACTACATGCTGCTAGTAAAACCATACCCAGGGGGGCACGCAAAAACTACAAACCCTACTGGAATGATGAACTGGAAAAGCTGCAAAATGAGATGGAAACATCTAGACAGCAGGCTGAGAACAGACCTAGCCAAGAACATCACAACAAATATCAGCAAACAAAGGCTAAATTTCAAAGAGCCAAGTTACAAGCCAGACGGAGCAGCTGGAAAGAAAAAACAGAGTCGCTGAACCTAGAAAGAGATACTAGGAAATTATGGAAACTTGTAAAACAACTAAATGATTAAGGTACAGGGAGAAATACCAGGATCACACTTTATAAAGATAGAAACATTTTAACAGGTAAACATGCAGCTGATTACTTTGCAGATTCCTTTGCTGAAGACAATAACGTCAAAGTCAGCCCAGACAAACAACATGAGGTTCGAGATAACCAGCAAAACATTGGACAAGGTGAACATATACCTGAAGTCATGGAGGCACCAATCACAATGAGAGAACTGGAGCATGCAATATCCAAATTGAAAAAGTCCCCTGGAGCTGATGGAGTGTCCAATGAAATGATTAGAAACCTGGGAATTGCAGCAAGAGCAAAGCTACTGCAGATCTTTAACACAAGCTGGTCCACAGGTAATGTACCACAGGCGTGGAGAGAAGCAATAATGATACCACTCCTCAAATCAGGAAAAGATGGCAACACAGTCTCCAACTACAGGCCCATCAGCCTCACAAGCTGTCTGTGTAAAACAATGGAACGCATTATCAATCTTAGGATGCAGTGGTACCTTGAAAGTGAAAACCTTCTGGTATCACAGCAAGCAGGTTTCAGACAGTGCTACTCTACTGAAGATCAGGCAACCTACCTCTCCCAAGAGATTGAGGATGCCTTCCAAGAAAAGAAACTGGTACTAGCAGCATGGATAGACCTCAGGAAAGCATGTGATAAGGTCTGGAAAGAAGGGCTCCTAAAGAAATTGCGAAATTGCAGGGTTAGCTCAAGAATGTACAAATGGGTAAAAGCATACCTGCATAATAGAAGAGCCAGGGTACAATTAGATGGTCGCAAGAGCAAGAAGGTTCTACTGCGTCATGGAGTCCCCCAGGGAGGAGTCCTGTCACCCACACTTTTCTTGGTTTACATCAATGACCTAGTTGCTGAACTACCACACGGGATCAAAGTGGCAATGTATGCTGACGACCTGGTGATCTGGTGCACGGAAGAACATGCAACAGTGGCCACTAAACAAATACAAAGAGCTATCGATGCCCTAACCTTATGGGCAAATAGATGGTGCGTCAGCATTAACACAGATAAGTGCAGCACTACACTCTTTACCCACTCACCAAAACAAAAAGCTGGTCATATCAAGATAGATGGAGAGCTCTTGAAAGAAGACAAACAACCCACATACCTCGGAGTTACTTTTGATGATAAGCTGACATGGAAGCAGCACATAAACAAAGCAACAACAAAAGCCAGGAGGAAGCTAGCTATCCTGAGAAAACTAAGTGGAACCACATGGGGAGCCGGTGGAAATATAGTCAGTAAAGTTTACCAGCAAGGCATAAGACCACACCTGGAATATGGTTCAGCTGCGTGGTGTCCTGCATCAAACACCACATTACAAGATCTAGATAAAGTGCAAAACCAGGCACTTAGAATAATGTTGGGAGCAATGAAATCAACACCCATAGCAGAGATGCAGAAAATGGGAAGAATGCAAACACTTGGCGAACGCAGAGACACAAAAGTACTAATTCAAACAGAAAAGTTTCAGTGTATGCCAAGTCATCCAATGAAGGAAAGATTCCAAAATCTAGCAATGGGGCGACTGAAAAGGAGCAGCTTTATCCATCAAGCTAAACGACTCCGTAGACAACTTACAGACCTACCTGAAGTTGACAGCCCCTTAAGGTCTGTACCAGAACAAACCCCGTGGAGTGAAAGCCATGGAATGCCAATATACATTCAGACCCATGTGAAAGGAATACTAAGCGAGGACGAACAGAACAGTGTGCAGCGAATGACAGTCACCCTCAGTTTCCTGGATGAGGAATATCCACAAGATATATGGGTCAGAGTGTACACAGATGGGTCAGCACAGAATGCTGTGAGGAATGGAGGTGCAGGTGTATATATAGAATATCCACACAAGCCTAGAGATACAATCAGAACACCGACAGGAAAATTCTGCAATAATTATGATGCAGAAATCCAGGCAATTAGTGTGGCAGCTAAAAAACTGCTGAACTCCAACTCTGGCCTACAGCCTGTGGTATTCCTGACAGATGCAAGGTCAGTGCTTCAAGCTCTCCAGTCTGGAAAACTAACAGACTTAAAAAAACTACTTAGCGAATTGTCTTACCAGTATAGGGTAACCATGCAGTGGATACCCTCTCACTGTGGAATACCAGGAAATGAAAAAGCAGACCAACTGGCTAAGGAAGGTGCTGCCGAAGACCAACCAGATATACCAATCACCTACCATCAGAAAAAAACAGATGATAAAGTCAATCAGAAAGCCACAAACACCACCACAAGATGACTATCACATTATGAACATATCAGAACAAGTTATAATTCTACGTCTCAGAACAGGACACAACCGACTCCGCAGTCACATGTATACAAAGTTCAAGATTGGCAACACGGCCATGTGTACATGTGGACAGGCAGCACAGAGTGCCAAACATATACTTCAAGAGTGTTCTGAGCATGAAATGCTGAGGCAGACATATTGGCCAGAGGAAACAACACTGGAATCAAAGCTCTATGGGACACTGTATGCACTACAAAAGACAGTGAGTTTTATTAAGGAGACAGAATTACAGATATAGACATGTTTCAAGTGAACGAAAGAAGAATAAGAAGAAGAAGTTCTGAGTTTTTTGTGTGAAACATATTGTAGTGTATGGTGTGACGTAGTTCTCCTGAACTTTGTCTTTCCAATGAACTCCCTGAACCCTTCTCTGTCGCGGACTTTGCGGCTTGCATTTTCCAACGATGTATTCATGTTATCTTTAATGTCGTGAGTCCATCGTCTTCTTGGTCTGCCTTTAGTTCTTCTTCCAGGTGCTCTACCCTCAATTTTTTTGTCTTTCTAAACAGTTGTGTCTCTTTATATGACCATACAGGCGCAAGTTTATATTTGCTATTGTATTTACTAACCAACACTCTAGAATCTTCAATGTGTTTATAATATCTGAGTTACAATTGTTTCCGTCATTTACATTCTAAATAACTTTCTGTAGCATTTCATCTCAAAAGCGTTGATCTTCTTTGTCGCTCTTTTAATTAGGGTCCACGTTTCACAGCTGTATGTTGCAACTGGAAAAAGAAAAGTTTGTAGCATTAGCAGTTTCATTTCTATTTTTTTATTTTCCATATGTTCTTCAACCGTTTTATTTTACAAGATGCCATTGCCAATCTTTTTCTTATTTCTGTCATGCAGTCTCCTGCACCGTTGATATTTGCTTCAAAGTATTCGAATTTCTCCATACACTCTATCTCGGTATTGTCTATTCTGAATTGTGGTTTTTGTGTTGTGATATCTGTTGGCACGATTTGTGTTTTTTGCGCAATTAAATTAAGTTCTGTGATTCGCTGTATTATTTGTGTTCTTGATAAGTTGTTCCATTCCCTTAATATTTTTTGAAAGAAGCACAGTGTCATCTGCGTAGCGTAGTTCAGGGATTTCAAACAAGAATGTGGAGAGTGTACATTCCTATCTTACTCCAATCTGTATTTCAAACCACTCTGACAGATAATCCTCTAACTTCGCTGCAGCCTTTTGATCTCGGTAAGATTGTGTTTAAAACATTGTGTTAGCTCATTTTATTTTGTGATAAATGAGCATTATTTCTAGTGTGACAAATACTCGAACAATTCAGAAACTCACAGATAAATTAGCATCTTGTAACAATCAACAAATATCCAACATTTTAAAGGTACATTTATATATCAAGATTTGTATTACTATTTTGAAGTAATGAAATGTGTTTTTGTTTGATTTGCGCAGGGGAGGGGTGTTTCCACAAAATATATATTGGCAATTTTCAAAAGCCTAAGCATATATTCACCTAAATGCCTAAACAAAAAGCACTATATATATCATATATAAGTGAGAAAAAGTGAGATCACGCAAATTTTCTGTAGTGGAGTTGTGGACTATTTCATTATTACTGATCGTGGATGTGAACATTTTTTGCTTTGCTAAATTTTGTTTTTCTTAAAAATCACAAACTATAAATGAGACTTATCTGCTCTACATTAGTGTATGATTCACAAAATAACAATGTGATACAAAAAATGGTTAAAGTAGCGGTATTAAATTGAACAGGATTAACGTTTGTACCAAAATGTCTTTATCAAGATAGGAACGAAGAAGAATGGAACAACAAAATTAAACATAGGCTACGTGCAAGCAATGTATTAGAAGCTGCCACATCTGGAAAGGAACAAAATAACATAAACACATAGAGGCGAGGATGACGGAAATATGATTAAATATGTTCCTCCTTTTTGATTATGACCTTAAGATCGAAACGTCGATCGTGTGTATTGCTCATCGTACATCTACTATTACCGAATTAAACGTATTTACCATGATATGTAAGATTTTACTGTAGTCTTAACCTTATTCAATTTTGAATGGTTTTGAAACATGGTCAACGAAAAACGGCTGGAAGACAGAATAGATGCCATTGAGATGTATGCATGTATATATATATATATATATATATATATATATATATATATATATATATATATATATATATATATATACAAGAATAGTAAGGAATATGACAAAAGATAACAACAGGTACTAAAAATACAGTTGAAAAATACCATCAGAGGCAATAAAAATCAAATAAATAAAATGATGTGGACACAAAAAAAACAGTATATCTTGTTAAATAACTTACTTAGAGGTAACATTAAAGATCGGCAAGCAAGAGCTACTCAGAGTTACAGGTGGGAAGGAAACTTCATAAAATAGGAAAAATACAGTTTGCCAGAATGCAACACTCAAGAAAAGAAACAATGAATTGATGGAGATCTATTGCAGCCAACCTTCGATGTAGAGACGAAAATGGATGAAGATGATTATCCTATTATAATGTTTTGTTTGTGGTAGTCGATGGTTATATAAGAAAATAAAGATAACTCTGAGATGTATTTCTCTATTTAGTTTCCAATACTTATTCTCTACATCAAGTCAAATCCTTCTCCAGAATAATCCTGATGACTGATACCAAACACTGAAGCTTGTCTTGGCTGATTTGAATTTTCCGATGAACGTCATTTGCGACGCAAATCATACACAACATGACCATGATCAATAGCATCAGTCAACATAAGTGACACTGCGATCAGTGCACAAGTATCATTTTTCTGGATGACTTTAATGAAATTCAGAAATAATTATAAGAAACGTCGCAGATGCGTATCATCTCTAAGCGAACACATTTCTTCCACGTTCAATTCAACGTATTAATAATGTTAGAAAGACCTTTTTTAAAATTTTCATGAGAGGTTAACAAGGTTAAAAAATGGGTATTAAAGAAATTTAGAATCAAGATTAAGAGGGAGTATGTGAGAAAGATTGATGGATAATATGAAAAGGGATTTGACAGATTGGGAACTGAACTTTTGAGAAAGCCCATTTGGCACAGAGAGAAATGAAAAAGGATTGTATTAGAAACAATGAACCGTTAAGTGTCCAGAGCGTTCAATATGTTTTTTATCAAAGAATATCCATCCTGAAGATGGGTATTGCGCTAAAAATGAGAAGATTAATCTTCACAAAGATTACAGAAATTTTACTTTCTCTGTAGATTGCATACAGAAAATAATGTCAGTTCGTTAATGACATTTCTTATGGCATTTACTTTATATAATCAGAAATGGAGTGTCTAGCAATGTCATCAGAAAATATCTTTGTGATCCGGTGTTATTTAGAGTTTCAAGACCCTTTCTTAACACAATACCAAGTGCCGTAGACACAGGGGAGGGGTGAAATAGAAGAATAGTTCATATAATATTAACATCAGTCACTTGCCTCATTACTCCTTTTCCGATTGGTATCACATCATTCTGAAAGTTTTAGGTACCGCGTACAAGAGACGCATATGGTCAATATTTTTTGCTGATCCGACTTATCCATGCTTATCATTGGTTGGGGACAAAAAGTATACGCAAGGTGACCAATCAAAAGTCGGCTCAGCGAAGATGAGTAACTATTGTGTAGCCTTTTTACAGGACCAATGTGTCGTGTATGTGATCTACTAGCGATTAGCTCCTGTACGTGTTGTTATTGTTGTTTCGATATCAGTGAGTTAACAGTAATTAGCACCTACTTGATGTGTGTACTGCATTGGTTTCTTCGGGGCGTTCTTGCAGACACAGAAGACAGTGGTGTGCAATGCATTGAGAAATCTTCTGGATCACTGAGATAATTGAGGCATCCAGCTATACATTCACCACCATCGAGGTCTTAATCTAAACATTCACCACCATCCAGGTCTTAATCTAAACATTCACCACCATCCAGGTCTTAATCTAAACATTCACCACCATCCAGGTCTTAATCTAAACATCGTCAATTACTTGATTTCATTTATATTTCTTTTATTTATTTATCCCATTTCACAACTCAATTTATGATACAGCTCATGTAATGGCACAGCTCAAGTAATGATAAGGTTCAGGTAATGATACCGCTCAAATAATGACATAGCTCAAGTAATGATACAGCTCATGTAATGGCACAGCTCAAGTAATGATAAGGTTCAGGTAATGATACCGCTCAAATAATGACATAGCTCAAGTAATGATACAGCTCATGTAATGGCACAGCTCAAGTAATGATAAGGTTCAGGTAATGATACCGCTCAAATAATGACATAGCTCAAGTAATGATACAGCTCATGTAATGGCACAGCTCAAGTAATGACACAAACCCGTCATACTAAAACTCAAGTCATAACACAACTCTAGTAATGACACAATTTTAGTAATGATACAAACTAGTACTGACACAACCCTAGCAATGACACGGCTCTATTAATGTCACAATCTAGTAATGTCACAACTCTAGTAATGAAATAATTCTAGTAATAACACACTTCTAGTAATAACACACCTCTAGTAATGACATAACTCTAATAATTTTCACAACTCTAGTAATGACACAACTCTAGTAATGACACAACTCTATTAATGACATAACTCTATTAATAACACAACTCTAGTAATGACACAACTCTAGTAATGACACAACTCTATTAATGACATAACTCTATTAATAACACAACTCTAGTAATGACACAACTCTAGTAATGACATAAATTTAGTAATTACATAACTCGTATACTGACAAAAACTAGTAATGACACAACTCTAGTAATGACATAACTTTACTTAATACATAACTCGTATACTGACAAAAATCTAATAATGACATAACCTTAGTAATTACATAACTCGTATACTGACAAAAATCTAGTAATGACACATCTCTAGCAATGACACAACTCTAGTAATGACACAACTCTAGTAATGACACAACTCTAGTAATGACATATCTAACATGTATTACTGGTATGTCAACGTTATAATATGATTTTCACATTATTTACTCTAATATCATAAAAGATTTAATTTGAATTGTTATTATATGTGGTCTGCTGCTGTTAAAAGTTGTAGAACATTTAAATACTACAACAATGAATTATCATCGCACATTCTGTTATTAGGATCGCATATTTATGACAATGTTAACAAATCTACTGTTAACTTCAATTTTTGGTCTCTTTGATCGATCATTGGTTGCGCGTGTGTATTATGTTATTTCCTCATCTCAAGTTGCAATATTTTAGACACTCTCAGAAAACAATATTTTTATTGTCTGGTTTATTGTATAGAGTTTCTGCATTTTACGACCGCATACAAAAAAATGTTGAATGCCACAGAACAAAACAAAAATGAAGGTTACACAGTAGATTAACAAGAATAGGCAAATACTGATAACATGGATGTCATGTCATACGTGAAGTTCTTAGATATAGATAACATGGATGTCATGTCATACGTGAAGTTCTTAGCTAGAGCAAACATGTAAAAATGAAAACAACTGAATAACTGAAAATAAATTGAACTTCTGAAACAAAATTTGCACAAACTGCTTTCATAAATGGAAAATAAAAGTCGGCATGTAAGTAACATAATAGAACAGGATAACCTCGATATAAACATGAGATGTGGTGTTGTTACCCGAAAAATTAGTTAAAAGTTACTTGATATCTGTTGAAACTAAACATTATGCACTTAACCACTACATGACAAACGAGAGGAAGAATACGTCGCGCACAATCAGTCGGTCAGTTAGTTCCTCTATTGACAAGTTTGGCACAAAGGGCGAATGTCATAGTTCTCCATGTCTCTCGGTTAGTTGCCAAATATTGCAGATCTTGTGCATTTATGCCTGTTGATTTTAATTCATTCATAAATGTTCTTCTGAGCGATGTTTTTGGGGTCTTTCCTGTTTTATTTTCCCGTGAAGGCTTGTCGTGGAATCCTGTCTTCCTTCATTATAAGTATGTTCTATGTATGTCCAGCGACGTTTCTAATGATGTTCGTCACATATTATTATTGTATCTCCTCTCTTAGTATGTCGTTTGATTTGAAGTCTTTCAAATTAGTATTTGTGATTTTTCTGAGGCATCTATTCTCGAAGGCAACTAACGTCTTATCCATTATTGCGGTAGATTTCCAACTTTCACATCCATATGACAATGATGGAATCACATTTGCATTGAATAGTCACAGTTTGAAGTGTTTACTTACGATCTTCGATCTCCAGATGTTTGAGAGTTTGTTAAAGACGTTGATGGCGAGGGCGATTCGAGTCGCACAATGTTGTAAGCGCCGGGAACAAATAGGTAAAAATAGTCATCAACAGGAATCCACAAATATTGGATAGTTCCGATGTAAAAGAAACACCATATTGCAGGCCGCAGAAACATACGATATATAAAGTAGTATATGTTTTATTGATTCTTTGTAAAACGCATAAATATTGTAATAATAGATGTAACGTGATCAATGTTTCAGTGCAGAACGTAACATTGCCAACCAAATCTGTAAGAATTGAACGCTGTACGGAAAATATTGGGCACCTCTTATTTGAAACGCTAAATGTTGGATACATCTTTATATTATGGAACAGTGCATAAGATACAACTTTTGTGAGATGCGTTCTATATCAAACTTCCCTTGGAAATCTTTGTTTATTAAATGCCATATTATATTTTCCTGAAATGAGAGATGTGGTGTCATCCATAGAATACCCTTCCGCATGTAATACCTCTCCTCGGATGTCAAATCATGAATGCTGGAAACATCGAATGTAAATGGTAAAATTGCAGAATTTCAATTCCCAGGACGATTATAAAAGACGAAACGATATAGGAGAGGAAGACAGTGAAAGACTTAATTTGACAGGTGAATGAACGAAAGTTTAAACTGTCCAAGATGAAGCTCTACAAATGTGGTAAGAAAAGAGGCCCTCTTTTTCCACATGGTTGGCACTCTATGGATATCGCGCTTAGCTTGATCATTCATTCCATTCGATTAAAAACCTTTGTTTGTAGTCTGCGTATCCACGTCATGGAATCGATCACCAAGGAAAGTCATAACATTTAATCCATTTACGTCGACATCTTCGCTACGTTGTCCAGCACCCGTTTCATCTCGTTTGCAGATTATGTGGTTTATGGTTATCATTTATACGATATTCGAATTATTTGTGGTTACCTTTCCGAAAGTGTTTTCATCGTTTGTTAACAACGGATACATATATATAAATATTAACTGCAAGAAATAAAGATAATAAAACTAAGCGTTAATGTGCGGATATTCATCGCATTACTCAGTCATTACCGAATAAAGCATAAAACGTGTCTATTTGCAAGAAATTGACATCATAGCGAAACACAAGAATCAAATATTTTTTTGTACATCACGAATATCCACAAAAGCCATAGATTTCTAAAGGGGATATAATCTTCGTGAATACAAGACTACTTTATTTTCTCCCTCCACTTTGAAGTCTAAGTGGTTTGTACTTGTCTGGTAACTAAATGTTGACGCAACACCTCCGATGTATTTCGCTAGTTGAGCGTATATCCGAAGGTAATATATAGTTTCGTTCAGAAAGTTATACAGTTTATCTGAGAAAGCATGTCTGAAGGTAGCATTTGTTCCTGTAAGATATAGTAAGCTTTAGAACATTCTGATGTTTTTACTGTCTTCTGTAGGTGATCAAAGATCTCCATACACTCTGTTTTTATCATCTCCAATGAGGATCACTGCTAACTTTGCGCTGTCATGATATGATGTTAGATTATCGTATAGTTCCTGTAGTCACATTTCTTTCCTTCATACGAGCGTGTTGTTTTTATGAATGGAAGGGCGTACATATTGAAAAACCCAAATACAATGAGGTCAATCACCATTACGTCTTTTGAAAGACTTTTACAGTTGTTTAAACTCACCCCTATATTTTGCGTCTTTTAACATCTATGACAAGAGACAGTGTCACTACTATTCTTTAATCCGATGTCGATACGCGGTAGCTAACTGGTGATAGGACGTAATTTTTGTCATGAAATCTCATTGAACTCCAAATTCGTTGTAATGAAACGAATCAATATTTAGTGTTATATATCAAATATATCCAAGTGTCACCAAGCTTGCTATATCAGATATATCCAAGTGTCACCAAGCTTGCTATATCAGATATATCCAAGTTGCACTATATGTGCTATATCAGATACATACAAGTGTCCCCATGATTGCTATATGAGATATATGCAAGTGTCCCTCTGATTGCTATAACAGATACATACAAGTGTCCCCATGTTTGCTATGTCAGATACAGCCAAGTGTCCCCATGCTTTTTATGATCTAGAATCAACGGGATACTGATTCTACATTTAAACTAGGGTCGGCATTTAAACAAATGTTTAAGAAATACTGTTCTAGACTATATCAATTTAGGTTAACGCCAAGTCTGAGGGTACAAACTATATACATTTGGCTTAGAACTGTCTGAGGGTAGTAACTAACTAAATTTATGTACTGAGCGTAAACAATGCATAAATGTAGGTTAAATCTACGTCTGATGACAAATCGATTGAATCTATGTCTAATCATTGGTCATTTACGTTTTTGCTCCAGAGGTGAAGTAAGCTCTTTTCAAAAGCAAAATTCAGTCCAATTTAGTTATATCATCATTGCTTATTTTAATCAAATATATAAGTAGTCGCAAGTACAACAGCTGTCTGATGATACTGTCTAAATCTATGAGAGAAATTATAGTCAACATGCCTGCTATATTAGATACATTCAATTGTCTCTATGTATACTATATTAGATATATCTACGTATCCACATGCTTGCTATATCAGATATAAACTACACACATATAGATTAAAATTACTCATTCCAGTTTATTTTGTATAAAGCCTGATTTACTATAAACCTGAAATTATAAATAAGTTCCTACTTATTGAAAATGGACACACCATTTCATTAATAAATAACTTGCCTGTCTGTTTGACATCTCCAGGAACTAAACCAACATCTTCATTGCTGCAACAACAACAGTGTGTTTCTATTGATATTTAGGTTTTGATATAGTTACATTTGCTGACTCTTTCTGATTCACGTAGATGAATGTTGACGAAAATACAAATAAGTAAAAATGAAACATTTCAAACGGGGATTTCTAAAAAATGCAACTTTTGTAACACATATAACATCTTAATAAATTAACTGATGAAGCACCGTGATGTTCAGCCATCAGGGGAGGAAAACTAATACTGGTCGGGCATTACCGATCGAGCAGGTCCATAGTCCTGCCCAAGTAAGCAGAGTGCTGAAGACGTAGAAATATTTGAAAAATCCACAATAAGCACGTCCCTGGGACACTAATGCTCTATACCCTTCTATCTATCTATTTATCTATCTATCTATCTATCTATCTCTCTTTCTATCTGTCTGTCTGTCTGCGGTTGTGTCCGTGGGTATCACACCAATGGCTCACTAGACAAACCAACCATGTAACAGACAATCTTAGTAGATGACAAGCCTTTATATTTGAGGTTATCTTCGTATAGAAGCTTCATGGCACGTCATCTATACAATTCCTTAGTCGTTACCATCAATAACAGTTACCATGTTGTTCCGACAGGCCTACGTTGTGTTTGAACTATTTACGGGCACGGCGTGGGTGGGCGGAACAACAAAGAAAACTGTCGCATGGGCCAGAGTTGTGCCCTGATGTCGACATCTGTTTCGGCGGCATGGAACTCGAAACACCATCGAGTCGAATGGCTGCTGGAACAGAGGGCGGAGCACTTATAGGAATGCCCCACGTGCTGTGATGCCAGTTTTCTAATCAAGAATCTGCCTGTCTGTCTGTCTGTCTGTCTATCTATCTATATTCTGTGGCCCTTGTTTGCCTTGCGGCGTCAGGGGTGGAAGAGTTTTCTGGAGATGACCGTCTTGTTCGCTGTTTGTAAACGTGTTCCTGTGGCTTCTGTGATTTCTGTGGTGCACCTTTTACATGGTCTGCCTCTGGCTTTATAGCCGTTATGTCTATGTGCCATGGCCATTTGTCGCATGCTATCTGCTGATAATCTGTAAGCGTGTGAGAACCACTTGAAACCATTATATTACGCATGGAATGACAAGCAGGTACTTTTTGGAATACCTCCTGTATCGTGATACTGTTTCCTAGCCACGTATTCTTATTTTTATAATAGAGATATCTTAATATATTATATCTTATATATCTTAATGATAATAGTATGCTAATCTTAATTGACACTTAAAAGTCAGAAACACAACATTTAACGAATTGTCGTATATGTTCTTTCCTTTTGTATTATAGCAGTGACGTCTACATCCATTAAACATATATGCAAGATCAGTACTGTAAACGCTCCAGTCTGGAAACCTGCCACGCCTACACACGATACTGACTGAACTGCGTACCCAGCATACTCAATGAGATGGGTGTAAAACTATATAGCAACAATTATGTAAAACGTATTGACTATCAGACTATAGGGTATGGGTACGACAAATGCAAACAACAGTATGCTAGACAGTTTAAGCGTTTCAACTTCAAAGGCTTTTTCAAGAAAATATAAGACAAACAGTGTACACTCAGTTCAAACAATGCAAATAATGGTACTTTCATAGAAGCATTAGCTGGCAGACATTTAACAACAGGCTTCCATGGTAACAATGGCGTACGTATACACAAGTATTGTCATAGAGACTCGCATTAAAAAATATGGAGAATTAGAACGAAATAAACAAGTATTCCTGGAAACAACATAAACGACAACATAACAAAGGTCTCACACCTCCTCCCCCCTCCCAATCTAAATAACTGATCGGTACTAGGACCAAATGATTAAGGGTTACAGTATGCAATATATAACGATTTTCAATGATCTATCTAGCTATATCGTCGATGGCGCATGATCATGATGTGAACTGAATAGCACAAGCACCAAGTTGACCAGCGCCATTAAAATGTATAGCGAATGGAGTAGCTATTCTGTTCTTAATGGCATGAAGATGTTAATGGCATGAAGATGTCAGAAACCGTCACTTAGCCTTTTGTCAGCTTCACATATACAGTGCTTTTCACATCGTTTACAGATGATAAACGTAAATGACGTTAACAGATTCACATGTAAAGACATCGTCCATAGTGAAAGTGGCCTTGAGAAATGAAACGGTTCGGATCTACACTACATAGCAACGTGTGTAACAACGCCTTCGTCCGCAATGAACTGTGCCACAATAGTCTGACCCATTAGCCGTGAGGTGAATGTGGACGTACATGTCGTGAATATGTTATCTCACCTATAATAAAACAGAGGAATATCTTGGAAGATGGCACGAGTTTGAGGATGAGACTAGAGAAGGAAATAATGTTTGAACAAGATTCTACAGACAGTAGAGTTATGAGGACGAGAGGGCAATTTTCACTCTATCAGAAGACGAGTTACTATGAATATTTGTCTAGGTATCATGGTGATAGAATTAGGGACACGCAGTCAAGCCGATATTATATATATATATATATAGGTATGTTAATAAGGCATTTTATAAAAACATGTTAACAATGGACGTTTTGTCAAAATCTGTATATCTGCATCTAAGGGAAGATTTGGGGGCTCACCCCCACCCCCTCCAGAAATCCAACATGAATTTTCATCAGAATTTAGCCAAAAGGCTAGTAAAACCACTATCTCCCGTAGCTAATTTTAAAAAAGGTCATTACAGATCTCTTGGAAATGATAGTATATCTATATATCTATCTATTCGCTAAATCATTTGTTGCCTTTCAGCGTCAGGGATAGAAAAGCTCTCTGGAGATGACACTCCTATGTGCTGAGTATATTGTGGAATTTGTCCCCTCTTTTATTTCGGCGGTCCATGTTTTCGCGTTCAGCATCTAGGTCTGCCTTCAGTGTATATGGGGCATAGTTTGTTGTAGTATGCTGTCTGATAGTAATCTACTGATTATTGTGAAAATCATTTGATCTGCTGAGACCTCAATTAAGAAACTGTTCTTTCTTAATATATTCCAAGATTGGGATGGTGCCTGTTCTTTGTCTAGTGTCCTCATTCCTCAAGCTGTCTCCTAGCGATATTCTTAGGATTCTGCGTAAGCATGCCATATCAACTGTGAACTAATACGGATGTTATATGTTATATATTTGTTGCTACTGAGAATACTTCAATACTTGTACGAGATGTTCGTTGTTATTGTAGTAGTCCTTGTCTCGATTGGTCCGTTCTAAGTGACGAGTACACAGTTTAAATATATTGACAAAATCACATCTTTTTTAGATGCGGTTAGTGATGCACGGAAAAACCCGTTTACTCTTGTTGCCAGGCAATTTGGTGCCTTCAGAACAGACTGGTTTAATTCCCGTTGGTCACAAGAATTTTTAATTTATCCTCTCGCTTCCTACAAGAATTTACTTGCATTTCAGCTGTAACAAGTTTACGGTTGTTTTGTGCTATCGTTGTCCATGTTTGGCATTAGTAGCACTGAGTTGGCATAATAATCATTTTGAATATTGTTGTTTCGGTGATTAAATCTACATTTTGGTTTCTGAAAACCGGTGACATTTGCCCTAGTGCTGGTATGCTTTACTACAGCTATTGTGTATTTCCTTCCTGCTCTTGCGGCCTGTTTTATTACTTCATGTTAATTATGTCACTTGTTTTAAGTCGATGTTGCCTATATATATATATATATATATATATATAGGCAACATTGTATATATAATATATGTATATATAATGTATATATATATATATATATCAAGTGACATATTCTTTCCAGAACGTTGTATTCGTCGTGGATACTCTGAACGCCTCTCTGTTCCGGGCAAGCAGGCCTGCACTGACCACAGACATGTGCATACATTCTTTGATATCGCTGGTCCATCGCCTTTTTGGTCCTCCTCTTCTTTTCTTGTCTAGCACTCTGCCCTCTAGAATATGTCTTTTGATACTATCATGTCGCTTTAAGTGTCCACAATTCTTGGTATTTAGAAGCCACCCTTCATTTAGTTTCTGTAATTTCAAAACCTATTTTCTCTGTCCATGATATTCGTAGGATCTTTCTGTAGCACTTCATATCAAATGAATTTATTCTTTTGGGTATTGCCTTGTCTAAAGTCCAGGTCTCGCATCCATGTGTTGCCACTGGGAAAACACATAATCTTAAAAGGGTTACTTTAGTGTCGTTATTACTACTTTGCCATAGATTTGTATTAAAGTGAGTGTTGCAATTGCGAGTCTTCCTCTAATCTCGACTGAACAATCTACGAAACTGTTTATATTTCCTCCCAGATATTCGAATTTGTTTACACATTCTATTTCAATGCTGTCTATGTTAAATATTGGTTTGATCTTTGGTATGTCTGTTGTCATAATGTCTGTTTCTTGTGCATTTAGATTTAGATTTTGGATATCGTTTATTTCTTTGTTGTTGTGGTCAGCTGTTTCAGTCCCTCAGGATGTGTAGTAAAGAGGACTGTGTTATATGCATATCGCATTTCTGGAATCTCGTACCAATGGATATTTACTGCATGAAACTGATTTTCCTCTAGTTCTTCTTTTACATTTCTCATTATATTATCTGCAAAGATGTGAAAAACATAATGCAATAAAGTGCACCCCTATCTCACTCCACTTTGAACAGGGAACCTTTCAGATATTTCTCCCTCTGCTCTTACTGCTGTTTGTTGTTCGTGATATAGTGTTTGAGTAGGATCTATTATATGTTTCGGGAAGCCCATGTCCCTCATGATGTACCATAGCTGGTGATGTTTAACAGAATCGAACGCCTTGGTGTAATCTATGTAGATATTGATCCATTGATGATGTATGTAACATATGTAGATCTAAGCTGTATTCTCTACAGTTCTCAGTTATCTTCCTGATGATTCTATATTGTGTTATATTCTGTTTGCTTTGATCTGCAGTAGTATTTTCCTGGTTTGACTAATTAGTGCTACTGTTCTATAGTTGGTACATAGTTGAAGGTCTCTTTGACAAGGGTATGTATACAGACTTTTTCCATTCTTCCGGCCATGTTGCGCTTTTCCATATCTTCCATTTATAAAGTATATTTGAATACTGGAATCTCCACCGGCTTGTATCATCTATGATGTTACTCCATTGTTGCCTGGGGCTTTTCCTTTTTTTCAGATTTCTGATTGAATGTCTGACCTCTTCCATTGTAGGTTGTAGTTCTTATTCTAATTCATTGATTCTCTCATTTGGTGACTGGGCTCTTCCTTTATACATTTCATGACAATATTCCTTCCATCTATGTAGAATATCTGTTTTCTCTGTTAGGGTATTACCTCTATTATCTTTTAGTACACGAAGTGCAAGTATGAAGTTATTATGTTGTAATGTTTTTATAGCATTGAACATATTTTTGCTATTTCCTTGTTGTCTTTGTTATCGATTTCACCGCACGTATTAATTATGTATTGTTGTTTGCAATTCCTAATTCGTTTTTTTATTCCCTTTTGATAGTTGTAGTTTGATTGCCTTTTTCAGCGGTCTTGTATCTCCTTATGTCTTCAAAATAAGTTCATTGTTTCTTCTGAGATGTATTCTGATTTTTGCGTCTTTTTTGGGTAGAAGCTTTTCTGCAGTGTTGGTATAGTTATAATATGTGTTGGTACAGTCAAAATAGCTTCGCTTATTTTGTTGGCAAGAACATTTGGTGTCAATTATTCTTGTATATCTAGATGTGTAGTAAATCTGTTTTGTATCGCATATGTTAAATTCACTTGGTATGTCTGACGTATCATATCTAATGGTATGTTTGTGAATGGTATATTCTGTGGGTTTTTTTTTTTGTGCTGATTATCTTTATCTTTACTTTAAATTTTGCCATCAGCAGTTCGTGGTCCGTGTCGCAGTCTGCTCCTGGTAATATTTTACTTATGGGAATGTTTGTTTTTCATCTTTGTTGGATCAATATCTAATCTATTTAATTTTTACATTTTCCATCTGGTGACCTCCACGTATTCTGGGATGATGTTCAAAAATATATTCATGATTGCCAGATTGTTTACCAAGCAAATATTGAGCAATGGTTCATCCCTTTGGTTTCTATTTTTAAGCCGTACTTCTCTTGAGATCTAATTTCATGATCTGATCTTTCTTTCCGTAATTTAGTGTTAAAATCACTATAATCATGTTTTGTCTGTTTGTATATCTAGTCTGTGCATTAGTTGTTCGTAAAAAGTGTCTATCTCTTGGCCATCTCCTGTTGTAGTCGTTGCGTAGATTTGAACTATGTATATATATATATATTGTTATTTCTTTTTCTTTATTACTTCGGTCTTTGCTATATTTATCTTCATGTTAAAGGTTTGGCATGTTTGATGTAATATGTCTATTTGTCTTTATAGCAGCGCTTCTGATGATGATACTAGTGTGTGGTCGTCTGCAAATAGCAATTCGTTTAAGATATCCTTCTGATTGTTTTTTTCCGTTGTGTTTGCTACTTTGCAGATGTGATCTATGTATGTTATAAACAATAGGGGTCGGGGGAATAGTACACATACATGTCTCACTCCCGAGTGAATTTGGAAATTATCTAATGTACATGTGCTTGTTCTTACTGCGCATTGCCTATTGGTGGATATGCTCTGACATAGGCTTATCGGATGTTGGGGAACTCCATGTCTGTAGTGTTATCCATAGTTGTGCTCTATCCACACTGTAAAAAGCTTTCTCTTACTCCACGAAAGCCAAATATAAGTCTTGGTTATGTTCTGTCGCTCTTTCTTCAAGTTGTTTAAGGGAGAAGATTGCTTCTGTACAGATATCATTTTAAAAAGATAGTATTATTAATAGTAGAAATGATAGTATTACGCACGATTTTTAGCGAATAACGTTTTTATTGTAAAGGTAACCACCCACCCCTTTTCTGAAGACGTGTATCTACGGCCGAGGCTCTAAAGACGTATATCTACTGTCGTGGATCTGAAGACGTGTAACTACAACCTTTGATCTGAAGACGTGTAACTACGACCTTTGATCTGAAGACGTGTAACTACGACCTTTGATCTGAAGACGTGTAACTACGACCTTTGATCTGAAGACGTGTAACTACGACCTTTGATCTGAAGACGTGTATCTACTGCCTTGGTTCTGAGGACATATATCTACGGCCGTTTTCTGTGGTACAGAAAGAATATATTTTCTTTTAATTTTCGGAAGTCTGAAATAATCGGTAATCTTACGTAATGATTCTCAATAATGAAATTCAAAGTGTTTGAATATCAATATATTTTTACATTGTCTCACAACAGGAAATATGGAAATGAGTCTACGGTTTGGCATCGGATTCCGCACAACAAAGTAGTGCAAATTAGTGTAAAGTCGGTCAATAAGTCGAGGATGTTGTGATATATAATTATCCTGTTCTCGGGCCATCATTGAGTTTCATTTGAAATGTTAAGATTAGATGAAAAACAGGTAGTAATGCCACTAACAGAAATCAACACCTGATATTTCTGATGTAACCAAAATTAACTCTTTTATTGAGGCGCTTCTACTTGAAACATGTAGTCGATTTTATTTATATCATAGCCATGGAAAATAGTGGAAGTTGCAGTTCATGTCATATAAAATTAAAATATTCCTTGTGAACTCTTTTAGCATAATAGCTTAATCCTAATTGAGATCAATCACAGCACGTTACTGGAAGTGAAGCTGCTTGTTGTGAAACTAGATTTAGGATTAGAGTAACAAAAAGAAGATTCAGGAGAAAGAAAGAATCATTTGATAGCAGTGTCAAACTGTGGGAAAATATGAGTCATCGTGCATGCCCTGATATAGCAATGTGTGGATGATAAATACAGAAGGTAACTGAGAAATACTGTGATATAACATGACGCAAAGTGTGGATGATAAATTCAGAAGGTACAACTTGAAACTATAGTGATATAACATAATGCAATATGGCTGCTTGGTAGAAAATAGAACTTAAAATGGTATAATATGAGATTCATGACGCAGCCTAGTATGTTTTAGCTGTATTATTTTCTAAGAAGATGTGACAGTAAAGTTAAGTTAACCCATAGCATTTTAATAATGCTGTAGGCGTGTGAGATGTTAGCGATCTCACATTTCAGTGGCTCAGCTATATGAGGGCGGTAGTCATCTCCTCTCCATCGCAGTCTTTACGTCTCTGATTAATCCGGTACCCAATTGAGGTTGGGTCGACCCGGGAGCCGTTGCGATCTGAAAAACATTTCCACCTCAACTGGGGAATAAACCCAGGACCACTCATAAGCGAATATATTTCGCTAATCACTGCGTTACGCGGTCTCCCACAGTAAGTTACTAATGCTTTCTGAATGATCTGTATGCATAATTCCTGCGTTGGAAATTTAACCAGGCACCATTGGTTACTCTGTTGAAGTCATGGTGATTGAATTTAGAGAATCCCAATCTCTGTTATTTGTTGATGTTTAAAGACTCTGACAAAAATCAAATAAAACAGGCATTTTTTTTAATCAACTGCTGCAACATATCGTTACCGGACCGCGACAATTTTATTCTTGAATTCTTGAGTTATTTTTATGGAGGTCTCCCTAGGGCAGTGGTTGAGTTCGCTTGTGCACAAGAGATCATTGGTTCGAATCCGGCTCATGTCTTCTTGTCTATGAGGTTGATTTTTTTCAGAGATCCCTGTTGATTATAGATTTAAGCTACGGAGTTGCGTGCAGGCGACGTGACGTTTCATTGAGAGTAACGGACTGCATGTGCGAAACCTAGTACAGTGAAGTCAATCCTCTACGACTTTTGAACCCTTTTCTAGTTATAAAAACATATATATCATGTGTTTGGCTCGAACCCTGTTCTTAAAAGCTTTAGCACTTTGTTTATCGGGTCACTGTCTCACTAAGATTGAGAAGCACTGGTCTAGGAATGTTCCAGCCTCGAACCTGAACACTCAAGAGACAGACTCCTGTAATGAGTTACATTAAATAATGTAATGTCCCGACTTTATGCCGCCTTCAAATCAAGAACAATAATTCCCATAGACATCACTATTGAACACCTGTTTAAGTGTTATGTTTTGTATGTGTGACTCCGTTTTGTCCCCGATAGTGATCAATTCTATTTCATCGGTTCTTAAAGATAACGACATAGCCTCCCAGCGTTTAACATATGCCGTTTATAGATACTTATACATTCCAACTATTGCTAGAGAAGCAATTTGATTTTATGTTCTTTGTTAAAATCACAATACGACTTGACGAGCGTCTAAGTGTGAGCAGGATGTTGACTACCTCCAATAACTAGGTTTTTCCAAGCAGTTCTCAAGAATTTTTTACACGCGACACTCGCTACACCGAGACACTCACGACAATCGGGACATTCACTCGCAACACATTTTCTTCCGTAATCCCAATGGAGTTTAAAATGTGGCTTGTCATCTTTCTTCAATTCTTACTATCATTGATGATGATGATGATGAAATAATACGTATAGATATGAGCTGGTGGCTACTAATAGCCCATACATTTCTGTCAAAAGCCTAGGTCCACCTTAGTTGAGTAGCCGAGATAACACTCAAATGTATACGATCTGATGTATCGAGGACAATGTTGTGCTAAGGGATTTATGGATTCATGTTGTCCCGATAGGGGGAGGAGGCATTTCAATGCGGCAGCATCCGATAATAATCACATTCTACTAGGATTGTGGCAGCATCCGATAATAATCACATGCTACTAGGAGTGTGGCAGCATCCGATAATAATCACATCCTACTAGGATTGTGGCAGCATCCGATAATAATCACATCCTACTAGGAGTGTGGCAGCATCCGATAATAATCACATTCTACTAGGATTGTGGCAGCATCCGATAATAATCACATTCTACTAGGATTGTGGCAGCATCCGATAATAATCACATCCTACTAGGAGTGTGGCAGCATCCGATAATAATCACATCCTACTAGGATTGTGGCAGCATCCGATAATAATCACATTCTACTAGGATTGTGACAGCATCCGATAATAATCACATCCTACTATGATTGTGGCAGCATCCGATAATAATCACATCCTACTAGGAGTGTGGCAGCATCCGATAATAATCACATTCTACTAGGATTGTGGCAGCATCCGATAATAATCACATCCTACTAGGATTGTGGCAGCATCCGATAATAATCACATCCTACTATGATTGTGGCAGCATCCGATAATAATCACATCCTACTAGGAGTGTGGCAGCATCCGATAATAATCACATCCTACTAGGAGTGTGGCAGCATCCGATAATAATCACATCCTACTAGGAGTGTGGCAGCATCCGATAATAATCACATTCTACTAGGATTGTGGCAGCATCCGATAATAATCACATTCTACTAGGATTGTGGCAGCATCCGATAATAATCACATCCTACTATGATTGTGGCAGCATCCGATAATAATCACATCCTACTAGGAGTGTGGCAGCATCCGATAATAATCACATCCTACTAGGATTGTGGCAGCATCCGATAATAATCACATCCTACTAGTAGTGTGGCAGCATCCGATAATAATCACATTCTACTAGGATTGTGGCAGCATCCGATAATAATCACATTCTACTAGGAGTGTGGCAGCATCCGATAATAATCATGTCCTACTAGGAGTGCGGCATATACCTCTGGGCCAACACTAGTTTATCATTCTTCTTTCAATTCTGTTGACCCATCTACGGTGATGATATACCTACTAGCATTCTCCACCAAGTGCCACACAAGGACAAGGGTACAATGATCTCCGGCCACCATCTCTCTACTATCCTTGGGGATCATTTGACAGAAAAGAAGTATGTGTAATCTTATACAATGCTACATTTATTCTGATTAATGTATGGCGCAGTAACGTGGATAACGAACACACAACTAGGACACAGAATTGGTACATTTGAGATGCTCTTAAGTCGAATTATAAGGAGAACTTCATGGAAAGAGAAGAAAACTAACAAAGAGTTTCTGCGAGGCAACACGACGTATATAAAAGAAAGAACTATTAAAATAAATAAAGATCAACAATATATATTATTTTGTACAAGTAAGAGACATGACACCTTTTTGAAAACCACACTTGAGTGTATACTTCATAAAAAGCGAGCACGAGGTAGGCAGAGATAAAAGAGGGAGAGAAACATCACGGGATGGACTGGTACCAGTCTAGCAAAGTGCACCATCAAAGCAAGACAAAGAGAATGTTGGCGGTCTCTTGTAGCCAACCCTCGATACCGAGTGGACACGTGATGATGATGATTACACAACGTTCAAAATAATTAACTTTATGCTGTCTTCCTAGATGGGCCCATGGATCTTCATATTCCAAAGCTTTCAAAATGCAAACCTCCAGAAAATCACATTGGTCCCCAACAGAGCAACATATCCCTCTTTGAGAACCACTGCTTCAATTCTCATTAGTTGACAAATGTAGCACTATTTTCATCTCACATTATCCTACTGGTCTACATAATAAATATTCTATAGTTACAGAACTATTAACATTGTTAATGTGCACATCCTATTGTCATTTTAATCTATCACGTTCTTTTATAGAATTAGATTTTATCATAGACTGCTGTTTGCCGATTCAGAACACTCAATAATGGCGGCTTTAAACTCAACGAAAACTAGAATGGCACCGTTATAATTGCGATGGGCATTGATTTTCATTTCAGAAATGTCATTTGTCTTACTAATATTTTCAGAAGGACAAACGGATGTTTATGTTTTTCATCTTCGTGTACGTACTGAACAAATTATGATTTGTTGCGTGAAATATGTTCTGCTTTTTCTTATTCACATCCACAGTTACTGCAATTCCATAAGTTTTATATTGTAACGGTACAGATTTCAGGCTGCTTAAACAGAAGTGTCCAGTTCAAGACCATAGGTAAGGGGGAATTTAAGGGACTCAATCCCCCTCCCCAACCTTTCCTCCCTCTTAGGAAATTAGAAAAAAAATTAGTAATATAAAGTAAGCAAAATTATCGATGAACCATCATCCAATACCGGACCTATATGTTTTTTTTAATTTGTTTGTTTGTTTTCATTTTTGCATATTTTTGCTCTGATTTTCTTGTCATTAACGTAATTGTTTCATTCTGTCGCAAATTCAATGGAGGAAATAGAAAGATATATTTTGAAGTCACAAGAATAGGAGGACCGATCAGACATAGAGATAAAGATATACAATATAAACAAAATATATGTGAGATTGCAGTAAATCTGCAAACCGTATGGTATAAAAATAATTATTTTTTAAATATATATCATGTTTTAAATAACAGTTTAAGTCTTAGCAAATACAAGATTCAACTAATCCACGTTTTGACCATAAGGTATTTATCAAGATAGCGGCAAAGAAATATAATTTAACAGCTATATAGCTTAAGAATAAAAGTATGGAGTATACTAGAAATATATAGAAAAAAACCACAACTGTATAACGTAAATCGATGATAAAAAAGGAGACAAAAGAAAGAAACAATGAAACAATGAAATTTTTTGGACACGTGTAACCATCTATCAATTATCCAGAGAAGCTTCCACTGGTGATTTCACTAAACTTTCTTTCTTGTACATTATTGCTTGACAACGCCTCAGGGTTTCTTCAATGATAAACGTGTAATAGTGCGTGACCATATTATATATTTGACATGAATTCTTGTAATACAATTGTGTTACTAAATTGTTCGGATTACGATTAATTGAAGTCGCAAAATATATTGTGTTTGCAGTTAATTGTTTACGATTGTGGAGATTTTTCTCTCATTTTAAACACTTTGCAGACTATATGGTAAATATATCTGGTGGTCCCTAGGAACTAGTTTGGCAGTAAGTAAATATACGACACCATGAATGTTTAACTCCAATGTAATATCCATATTAACATATGACATCGAAATCTGGAACATAAGCACCGGAGAATAAATGATGTTCATTTGAAAATACATCTCTTAGAAAACTCTTCAATATTGGTTGGGAAGAGTTCAAGTCAAACATGCAAGTAAGAGAAGACACCAAATAGCAATTGTTTCAACAACAATAAGAATGAAATATGGATTTACATCGTGTATGCAATAAGAATTAATGTAAACAGACTGCCGCTACAAGCATTAAAATGGGTACCAGATGGCGAAAGAAAAAGAGGAAGTCCGAGAGACTCTTTGAAGAACAACCATCAAAGAGTACATAACCATGTTTGAAAAAACATGCACATATTTACACACCGTAGCAGAATATCGCTTGAATTATTGAGCACTGGTATTTCTCATTAGTTGAAATACCAGTGTTAAAACAAATCACAAACAAGTTAAAAATGAAAATTATAAAATACTACATCTATTCTATATTAATGTATGGCTCAGAAACATGGACACTAAATAAACAGTTAGATGACAGAATTGATGCCTTTGAGATGGGGGTATATAGAAGACTAGGAAGAACATCATGGAAAGAGAAGAAAAAAATAAAGAGGTGCTAAAACACTCAATATGAAGAAAGAATTACTAAGAGAAATAAAGATCAGGCAAATAGAATATTGTGGACAAATTAAAAGAAATGACACCTTATTGACGACCTTACTTGAGGGTAAAGTCAAAGGGAAGCGAGCAAGAGGTAGGCAGAGATACAAGTAGGAGAGTAACATTACACGATGGACAGGTTACAGTCTAGTAGAGTGCACCACCAAGACAAGAGACAGGAGATGTTGGAGATACGTTGCAGCCAACCTTCGTTGCGGAGACGGCACTTGATGATGACGATAATGATGCACCATATTTGGCGCTGAATGAACATTGATATATTGTGAATAGAAAACCTGTCAAAACTATAGAATAAGTATTCATTCAGAAAAAGTAGTAATGGTTCCGGTAGGTTAGTTGTTAACGCACCGGCATTCTTGTATGATCCAAGGTTCAATTCCCAGTTCAACTAGAACTATTTGTAAATCACCTACGACTCCTAGGTTCACACGGTCTACTACCTCTTCTTCTGCTTTCGCTCTCTAATAACCACAACGAATATATCGTGTGATTTCCGCCGAGGAGCATGAAGTACGACGTGCTATAAGTTTCACAGTTAGACTGTGTTATTTGCACCTCGGTTGGCTCACTTTGTGGTCTGGCCGTCTGATGCCTAGCAGACCCGTTTTCGTCATGCCTTTAATTCAGGTAGTAGGCTTCCCTAGCCAGTGACAGCTTGCCAGTCTGTCGACGGGCGCACGGGTGTGTAATGACTCTTCGCCGAGACGACATTCGTTCATGTCTATCTAGCACAAGTGTTCGAACCGTCAATGAACTTGCCTTGTGTAATTAGACGTTCTGTGTCTGTGTTCATTGGGTACTGAACCTTTTCTCCTCCCCGAGCCTGGTTCCGGTGAAGAATAACTCGGTAAAAGAGTTGGACCTAGGAACTTTCGCCTTCTTAGCCGAGGTGTCGTTCACCGACATCTTGAGCCCCTCGTCCAAGTCCGAATCTCACCACGCGTTTGGGAACAAGGCGTGTTCTCGAGCAGAATGACCTTATCCAATTTTTGCATGGCCTATCGGGTACTGAACTCTTTCTCTCGACAAGTATATTCCCGGTATAGAAAAGCTTGACAGTAGAGTTGGGTCATGGCTGCCATCGTTGTTCTGTTTGTGCATGAGTCTATTGGGTAAGGAACCCTTTCTCTTTGCAAGCATGTTTCCGGTATAGGAAAGCTCCATATTAGAGTTCGGCCAGGTCTTCTTACTTTGCCGGACGCCCATGATTGGGTCTGGATCTTTGCCCGTAAGGAGCACAGGTAACTAGAAGCTTACTTACTTAGTTACTTACTTAGTCGTCGGATCATCATCACTGCAAACTGGACACATCCATAGTTGCTCCGATCTCTCCTTGAGTGTATCCGCCATCACACTTCTGCTGACAGTACCGGTCCTATGCTGGTTGACCATCATTCTTCTGCGCCCTCCAAAATGTTCACCTCTAGCAACACCGCATCTCAATCCCTGATCTTTAATCCTAGCCATTGAAAAGGAATCATCATCCACATTAGTCTCACTCTCGCGTGTTATATCTCTTAAGGAGTTCAAAACGTCAGCGCGATCCATTGCCCCATCGCCCTTTGCCACAATCGCACACGATGCCAGTTGATCCGCTCTTTCATTGCCTCGAACGCCCACATGTCCCGGCACGAAAATAAATGTAACCGCTTTCAAGCTCGCATTTCTCAAGGCCACAATCCACTGTTCGCGAACGAGACCCACTTGTACCTTCTTAATCATACTCATAGAGTCACTCAAGATGCAGACCTGCGTTACTTTCTGTGTGCGTAGCCACTCAAATGCCTTGGTCACCGCCATAGTCTCCATGGTCATACTACTCGTAGTGACCGCAAAGGCACCACTTTCCTCCTTGATCGTTTTACCTGCGCACTGAGCTGTAAAGGCCCAAGCACTGCGAACATGCCTAATTACAGATCCATCAGTGTATATAATCAAATCCCCCTCTTTGGTATTCTCACTGATTAAAGCCTGCACTTCTTTCTCCACAGCTGTGGGACACCATTCTCTGCATTCCCTGCTAAGTGATATTACTACTCTCAAACAAGTTTCGAAATCTGTGGGTAGACCTATCCATTCCGCACCAGCTGCCACATCCTGTAATCTGCACACGCTTTGTATTACATCCTCAGCACGTCCCATCCACGACCTTCCTCTCTTGAGTCTGCTGCCTTTAACTTTCTGTATTTCGGAATGCAACGGGTGTTCCTTATCTGCATGTATTTGAAGGTACGCCCGTGCACGGCAATACTGTAATCTATGCTCAGCTGTTGGGCAGTCAAGTAGGTATCGCATAGCTCTTGTCGATGTGTCTCTTGTGCATCCCAGAATGATACGCATTGCTGCATTCTGGACTCTATCCAGTCTTTCGATCTGAGTTTGGCTAAAGTCAGAATTGCCATTGCATATTCCACCACAGCCACAACCAAACCCTGGTACAAAAGAAATAACAATCTTTGCTCACACTGCGCAGCAGCCATAACCTTCATTGCTGCTAAGCCTTTGCCTGCCCTTATGATAATGTGGTCAACATGTTCCCTGAAACTCAGGCTTCTGTCAAAAAACACACCCAGATATCTCATTGTGCTAGTTCTTTCTAAACTTTTCCCGGACAACGAAACTTGTGGCATGGGTGTCTTTACCATGTGATTGTTCAAGGAAAACCACGTCACGAATGCCTTAGATGGATTAACCACTGCTCCCGTATCTCGACACCAATTTGTCAGTCTGTCCAGCTCCTTCTGTAGTTCCACGACGCACTCTTCTCGATTTCTGCCCTGTCTATACACCAGGATATCATCGGCATATGACATCGTTCTGCCAACACCTGTGATTTGATTGCCAGCGATATGTACTGTGTATACATTGAAAAGTACAGGAGATAGAGGCGATCCCTGTGGCAGGCCAGGGCTAATAACCGTTGGTGTAGATATCCAGTTACCACACTTAAGAACTACAACCCTGTGCATCAGGGCGGCGCCAACCCAACGCACGACAAAAGGATTAACTGCAAGATTTAACAGCTGGTGCATCAAGATATCCAAGGACACCCTATTGTACGCATCCTCAAGGTCTATTGCGACCGCACATGTCTCCATGCGCGAATCGAACCCCTCAAAAACATCCTGCGCAAATATGGCTGCATTCTGCCATGTCTTCTTTCCTCGACGATATCCTCCTAACAATGTTGGTAAACACTTATTTCTTTCAAGATAACACGATACCTTCCGGGCCACAATTTTTTCCAAAAGCTTGCCAATCGTATTCTGCATAGTTATAAAAACAAACTAGAAGCTTGTCTCGAGCTAACATCATAAGCTCTAAGTTCATGCCCTAAGTTCATTACATGTTACTGTCATGGACCACAGAGCTTGTAGTTTCAATTTACTTGGAACGTTTTCACTTTCTAGTTTCAGTAGGCGCTGTGCTCTCCTTTCGTTGTACTCAGTATTTTGTCTTTTCGTCTTTCGCATACATCTTCCTTTTTGTGCCTTTTCCATTGCCCACTCCTCCAATGTTCGGACTGGACTGGCTAGCGTCACTGTGTGTTGACAATGCCACTGTATGTGTTGGAGCTGGTGGTGTCGGAGATATTGTCTGTCTCTTATGCAGTAAAATCTCTTTCCATCTGTATCCTCCACAATTACAGACACGATCCCTAAACGATTTAGCCAGAATCAGCACAAACCGCTGTATTTCTGTTACCAAGGTGAACCACGAGGAGGTACATTTGGGATCTTCGTTATCTTCTAACCCTGAGTCCGCCGAGAGCAGTGCATTCCCTTTGCACCCATCACACTGTCTAAGTAATGGGTACAGATCTTTTGGGAAAGTAAAGGCGACGAGCGGATGTGGTGCTGACCGCATTATCCGTTAGTGTGCAATAGAAAATACATATCGTATTCACTGTTTTTCACGATAAGCATCAGTGAATAAGGAAATCAATGTGTAATTTAGATTAATCTTTCCCAACAAAACGGATGTGTCGTGCCATTGGCGCAAATAAAACAAAGACAGAACACATTTCCATTTTTTTCTGGACTACATACTGCTGGAAATATAGTTATAGCATTGTTCTCTACAAGAGAGATCCACGGGTTTGAGAATGAGTGCTGAAGGAGAAGAAGAATATGCACACATAGTAGTAAACGACTATAACAGCAAATGTAGCGAATGAAAAATATCTCGGAAGGTATTGTGACTAAACCACCTCAACAACGAACGTTCTTATTTTTACGGTCATATATTCTGAAATATCCATATTATGCTGACTCCTGTTATTGAAATGATCGTTCATCGCAATAAAGTGGTATCTAATGAAAAGAACTTGACTCTAAGTCATCAGTTCATTACATTTTGCTGTCATGGACCACACTTAAATATTGATTTCTAATCCGGACCACCAAATATCTGTTCATTTATCTATTAATTGTAAATGCAAGGCTCATAGTATTTTCTTCAAGTCTGTGGATTCTCTGAGAGGATACTAGTTCGTGACACGTTCCTACACTTGCTAGAATCATACATACACTACCTGTGGCCGAGGCGGGATGGTATATACTTGTCGTATTGGTTAAGCGTATCTCTGTGTGCTCCATGCGTCTCTTGTGAATTCACATCGCGCCCAATACTTAATGCTCAAATTCTGGTGGGTTCATATCGCGACCATGTCTTTGCGCTCAATGCCTCGTGAATTCAAATCGTGATCATGACTTTGAGCGCAATGTCTCGTGAATTCATACCGCGACCATGACGACGTTGTACTCAATGTCTCGTGAATTCCTACCGCGACCATGACGACGTTGTGGTCAATATCTCGTGAATTCATATCGCGACCATGACAACGTTGTGCTCAATGTCTCGTAAATTCATACCGCGATCATGACGACGTTTTGCTCAATGTCTCGTAAATTCATACCGCGATCATGACGACGTTTTGCTCAATGTCTCATGAATTCATATAGTGACCACGGCTTTGTGCAAATGACACCAATCTTCAGAAACAAAAATGTAGATTTAAATACCAAAACAACACTATTCAAAACGATTATTATGCTAACACTGTGCTACCAATGCCAAACATGGACAACGATAACACAAGTCAAACATACACTTGTGACAGCCGAAAAGGCATGCTTACACAGAATCTTAGGAATATCGCTAAGAGACAGAGTGAGAAATGAAGATATTAGAAAAAGAAACGACACTGCCCCAATCTTGGAATATATTAAGAGATAACAGATCAAATGGTTTGCATACATCAGCAGACTACCATTAGACAGCATACCACAGCAAGCTATGCTACACAGATACAGTGAAGTCAGACCTAGAGGTCGACCACGAAAACGATGACCACCGAAATAAAAGAGGTGACAAATTCCACAATATACTCAACACACGGGCGGAGGGGGGGGTCCCTGAGAATTCTTCTACCTCTGACGATGAAAGGCAATAAAGGGTTTAGGGAATAGATAGTTATATAGAATGAGTATGGTGCATGTAACGACTTTGCTGTATGTAAGTACTATGTTATATGTAACGATTATGTTGTATGTAACGACTATGTTATATGTAACGATTATGTTGTATGTAACGACTATGTTATATGTAACGATTATGTTGTATGTAACGACTATGTTATATGTAACGATTATGTTGTATGTAACGATTATGTTGTATGTAACGACTATGTTGTATATAGCGACTATGTTTTATGTAATGACTATGTTGTATGTAACGACTATGTTTTATGTAACGACTATGTTGTATGTAACGACTATGTTATATGTAACGATTATGTTGTATGTAACGACTATGTTGTATGTAAAGACTATGTTTATGTAACGACTATGTTGTATGTAAAGACTATGTTTATGTAACGACTATCTTATATGTAACGATTATGTTGTATGTAACGATTATGTTATATGTAACGATTATGTTGTATGTAACGACTATGTTATATGTAACGATTATGTTGTATGTAACGATTATGTTGTATGTAACGACTATGTTGTATATAGCGACTATGTTTTATGTAACGACTATGTTGTATGTAACGACTATGTTTTATGTAACGAATATGTTGTATGTAACGACTATGTTGTATGTAACGACTATTTTGTATGTAACGACTATGTAACGACTATGTTGTATGTAACGACTATGTTTTATGTAGCGACTATGTTTTATGTAACGACTATGTTCTATGTAACAACTAGGTTGTATGCAACGACTATGCTTTATGTAACGACTATGTTTTATATAACGACTATGTTTTATGTAACGACTGTGATGTATGTATTTATATCATGTATGTGATGTATGTGTGATGTATGTATTTATATATATATATATATATATATATATATATATATATATATATATATATATATATATATATATATATATATATATATATATATATATATATATATATATATATATATATATATTAGATTAGATAGAAAGATAGATAGTTAGACAGACAGACCAGACAGATAGACAGGAATGCAGGGGCATGCAGGAAGGCAGACAGACATACAGGCATACAAATAAATAGATATGTAGATAGATAGGCAAACAGACAGAAAGACATACATGCAGGCATGAAGACAGGCAGACAGACAGACAGGCAGACAGACAGACAGATAGATATACTTAGGTTAGGTAGGTAAGTAGATCAAATAGATATATCACGTAGATATTATGTTACCTCAAACAAGAAGAACCGATCACTGAACACCAGACGCCGTCCACTTAAATCTCAATTTGAGATAAAACAAACACTTTGGCTATCGATCACAAATTGACATCACCAAACTATTAACATCAATAACTCTGTAATATCAATATGGTTTTGTGTGCCGGAGAATTACTAACACAAGAAATATATCGATATGATCAATTTGTCTGCTTTCTATGAGGTTACATCTATCAAAGAACCAATTAATGTTTGGCACCAGCAAATTCTCAAAGTTTTTACTCCGTGCATCTTGTTTAGAACTCGGAAATATAAACATAGTTGGCAGAGATGAATTCTGTTTTGTTCAACAGGAAACTCCAACATTTAAACAACCGATAATGTCTGGATAAACAATGGCAGTTTTGCAGTTTGCCAGGAAGGAAATTGTGCATAATTACAAAGGGTTACATTGGAATTCAGAGATAGTTTGTTCATTTGAAACACAATACTTCATTTCTAAGAATGTATTAACATTGCATTTCTATTGATATATTAACAATGTATTTTTTTCTTTGCAAATCATAAAAGTGTACCTCCTGCTGGGGAAATGTATAGTTTATTCAAGATGACAAGGCTAAGATATTTGACAGAGTCGACACAAGGATTCAAAACAGCCTTGATTTAAGATATTTGGGAGAGCATACACATTTTATCAGATTACTCCCAAAAAAATACTCATTAAGATACCGGAGAGTAGTCTACAATCATAGACTGGGAGACCAGTCCTCATTCGCACACTTTTAAGAACAGTGCAATCATCAACTGGAAGACCAGTGCTCTTTCAGATACCAGGAAGTAGAGTTGACAATCATCTACTGGAAGACCAGTGCTCATTCGCACACCTGTAAGGACAGTCTACAATCATCGATTAGAAGACCAGCGCTTATGTAGATACTTGTAAGGACAGTCCACAATCACAGATTTTGAAGACGAAATTACATACAGTGAATTGTGACAACAGTTTCTACACAGAGTTTGGGGAGAACAGTTTATAATTAGAAATTTTAGAGGGTGAGCAGTGTACGATGCGAGATTTATAGAGAACTGTTTTAACATATTAATTCGTACATATTTATGGAGAACTGTTTTAACATATTGCATCGTACAGGTCTATAGAGAACTGTTTTAACATATTGCATCGAAGAGATTTATGGAGAACAGAGACAATCAGAGACGTGAGAGAAAAGTATACATTCAAATATTGGAGAAAATAGTTTAGATATATTTAGAAGAATGCATAATAGTAATCTTCACCTTATCCACATAATATTAAGCTGTGAACACCGTGATTGCTTTGCGATTTATAACTAGCAAACCAACGAAGTAGGATGTGTCTGGCAATTGGCGCAAATAAAACTGCAACAATATGTGTTCTGTTGACTACATACTAACATATAACTGGAAGTGTGAAGGGACATTGTTATGCTACAAGAGAAACCCAGCAGGAGTTTGAGAACGAACGCTTAAAAATAACTACTATACTCTTACATAGTCGCACAAACGGTCATCATTGTCTTTCTCTGTTGACCCAGACTACAAGATCAATACGGATTTCAACATTTCTTCAGTTTCATTTCTGAGTGTTATCTCTTGTAGGATTAATTGTATTACCATTTCCGTCTGTTCGTGACAAACTATCCCCAGCCCTGTCTTGACTGCTTTTGGAAGAAAATGGTCTTCTAATGTCTACCATTATGTTATCCAACTGTATTCTTATATGCTTTGTTTCTTTCTAGAAATTAATCTTCATTTTCGCAGGAAATATCACAACTCTTTGATAAACATGTATGTTTACGAGCATATATTGTGTTGTTTTTTTAGAACATTAAATTGATGATATCTACATAAAGTAGCTAACACTGAAGTATATTTAGTAACAAGAGCAGCGATGTTGTTGTTGTTACATCAAACCTATACTCAACGTATGCTTTCTCAGCGACTCAATGCGCATTCTAAGATTAAGAATGACTGGACACGCAGGTTTATTGCTGAAGACGGTGAAGCGGTATAATCGTATAAGAAGGAACTTTATATATGTATCTGGATATGTCGGTGTCCGAGGAAATGAACACACAGACAGGGTTGCTAGTACGGCAGACCTGATGACCGGAAAGAAATGGACTGTGCTGATGTTCTAAATGCTTCTTAATAGATAATATGTAGTACGGTATCAACAACTAGATTGATATTTCTGTAGCGCATCACTTCAGTAACACTCATCATCCCGTGACGCTCATATGACTACAATTTGAAGTAGTGCTACTCGGATGACTGGACTCCACTCGCGCTAGAGAATCAGTACATCTATAAATAAGGAACAATAAAACCCTTTGGTATGAAGGCCCGTCAGTGATAGGGTAGATTTGTTCTTCGTCAAATTTCTCTTTCTTTGTGTTATCGATATTTGGTTATGTTCCGTAAATTTTTGGATTGTGTTGTTTCAACTCTGATCTTCTGGTTTTTACTATTCCAGTTTGCGTCTATTTTTAGCCCTGTCTTATGAAAGTAGATTGTGCTGTTCTTATTCGCTGTATCTAGTTATGAATGTATCATAGGTAATCACTTTGGTCGAAACGTGAATTATCATGGGTGTTTCCTGTGATTAACTAAACTTCATTTCCCCGTTTACTAGTTTATTTCTTGAAGATATGAGGAGTGAACAACAATGTTTGTGAATCTGCAACTTTCATCATAATACACATGAACACATGTCAAGAATGGTGTGACTAAACAAGAACAATATGCAGGTAACCAGAGGACATTTGTAAACCAACACATCATAGCTATGGTCAGTCGGTACATACTGAGGGATATCTTGAGGAAGAGACACGATCATTTATGTACCGATGGTTTGATGTGCATTTTGGATGATCAGTCGACTAACCAGCACTGTACTGCAGTGTTTATGTTTGTGGTTCAAGAGGAATTTACATATTGTACAATGTGTGTGTCGTCTGGTTTCTGTGTCACGATCTACTTCTTGATGGGCATCATCGCAATCAGGTGGTGTATACTCATCGATGGTTGACTGCAACGAACCTCTAAAAACTCCTGCTTCGTGCCGTGGTAGTGCACTCTTTTAGTCTGTAACATGGCCATCTTGTGATGTTCCCCGATAATCTGTATCTACCTCTATTCTGGTCTTCACTCCGCAACACTACCTTTAAGTAAGGTCTTCAACAAAGTTTGTTTGTTTGTTTCGCGTTCGCTCCATTGTAACCAGCACGGATATCCGTGCGATTTCCGCCGGGAACGTGATTACGTTGTGCCACCGTTATGCGCCATGTAGACCTAGCACATCCGATTTCGGCATGCCTTGACAATTCGGGTGGGCAACCCTAGCCTGTGACAGCCTCCATATCTGTCACCAGGCACACGTGTGTGTGGTCACTCTTCGCCCAGACGATTTTTGCTCACGTCTGTCTCGCACGAGGTGTTCCACTGTCTATGAACTTGCCTCGTGTAATTGGACGTACTGTGCCTGTGCCCATCGGGTACTGAACCGTTTCTCATCCGTGAGCCTGGTTCCTTAACAGGAAGAACTCAACAGAAGAGTTGGACCCTGGCTCTTTCGTCCTCTTAGCCGAGGTGTCATTCACCGACATCGTGAACCAATTGTCTAAGTTCGAGTCTCACACCACGCGTTTGAGAGCAAGGCGTTCTCGAGCTGAGCCACCTTGTCCTAATAGCGCCTGAGCCCATCAGGTACTGAACCCTTTCTCTCTGCAAATGTATTTCCGGTATAGGAAAATCTGACAGTAGAGTTGGTCCAGGACTGCCATCTTTGTCCCTTTTTTGCCTGGGCATATCGGTTACGTTACCCTTTCTCTTTGCGAGCATGTTTCCGGTATAGGAAGACTCGACATTAGAGTTAGGCCAGGTCTTTTTGCTTTGCTAGACGGCCATTATTGGGTATTGGTCTCTGCCTATAAGGGAATAAAGAAACTAGCTCGTCACGAGTTAACAGAGCTTGTAGTTCCCATTTCCGTAATCGTTTCCACTTTCTATTTGCAGTTGGCGCTGCCCTCTAGCGCTGTTCTGCCCTTTTTTTCCATTGTACTCAGTATGAAATATATTTGTCTTTTGCCATGCATCCACCTTTTCATGCTTTTTACATTGGCCGACCCTCCAATGTTCGGACTGGACTAACTATCTTCACTGTATGTCGACAGTGTCGCTGTGTGTGGCGTTGCTGGTGGTGTCTGAGATATTATCTGTCTTTCATGTATTCAAATCTCTTTCCATGTGCTACCCCCACATTCTTGGACACGATCCCCAAATGATTTGGCCAGAATCAGCTCGAGCTGCTGTATTTCTGTTTCCAGGGTGCACCGCGACGAGGTACATTAGGGATCTTGGTGATCTGCTAACCCTGGGTCCGCCAAGAGCTATGCATTTCCTTTGCACCCTTTCAACAAAGTGACACGTCTCTTAATATGTCCCAAAATTTGTTACTTGCTTAATATTTTTTTTTTAAATAGGCCCTTGCCACACAGAGTATTATCAGAACATATGTGTGTGTTTTCTTCTCTTTCCATAACGTTTTCCCTTTTCTTTAATTTATCTACGTCTCAAACGCATCCATTTCATCATCTAGTTGCCTGTTCATTATCCATTTTTCTGAGACATACATTTACTCTTCATCTCCGTGACAGTTTTCCTGCCTTGCCATAATGTACTTAGGAACAATTTTAAAAACAGAGGCGTTATATATCGTTTTACTGGCAGAATTTGTCTGATTAAATGACTGATTTAGCGGCTTGCTGGAGATAAGGAAATTGTAGAAAAGATATTAGCTTGTTCTAATTATCTCATAGTCGTAGTAAATTTCCCATAGACTTGTCGGATGCTTGACTGAAGGTGCATCTTTTTTAGGGATGCTTGTTGGTCGATTTCTCAGAAAGTATCCATTCAAATTCTCAGGTGAACTCGTGTCAGTTGACCTAGCTTGGTTCAGATCACGTATGCATCTTCTGCCTTATGTAAAGACTATTAAAAAAATGTGAGTGAGTATCCCAAGGTCTCATTCTTTCTTTTTTTTATTATCATAATGAGATCATGGCATATCATTAAACTATGTAGTCGCGATTAAATAGATCATCAGCTCTCTTTGACCTGTGTTGATTACAAGTGATACATCTGACCTTTCCTAATACTATACCACGCTATCTTGCAACATATATCCCACCATATATACACATATATGACGTTCTCTTTCTCTAGTCAACATGTTATTAGTGCTGCAATGTGTTCCGACATTTCTAGCTTTCTCTAGTCAACATATGTTATCAATGTTACGTGTTCGGACATTTCTAGCTCTCTCTAGTCAACATATGTTATGGTATATTCCGAAATTTATAATTTTCTCTACGTCCACAATAAATTTAATAAGGAGAAAGGGTTTCCTGTGGGATTAGACAATCAGATTGCAGTATTTTTCTTTGTCCAATCAGACGCCAGTGTTTGCCATTAGCCAATCAGACTCGATTATTTACCAGCCAATAGCTAATCAGATTCCAGTAAAAGAACAAATATAAACTCATCATGGTTCCAGACCTGCGAAAAATTAATTACTCCTTGCTGACTCATGACAAAGGTAAGTGAATGCATATAGAAAGCAACACACCCACACGCGGAAGTGACGCTGCACAAGAATGGAAAATAAGATCTGTTTAATGGAAACTATTTCAATAAAAAAAAAGACAAGGAATGTTGATGATGAAGTCTTAAGAATCAAGACACTGTGTAAAAAAAATTGTTAGCTGTCAAGGTAGCAGTATTAACGGTATCTCATGCCGGTCAAGCACTTACATATGCTTAGTCAAATTTCAATACATAGGATATTGGCGAGGTGGTACAATTAGAAAGGGAGACAACCCGTAAATAAGGGTGGAATTGGGTGCTCCATCAAGGAAACTAAAACATCATATTTAGTTTTAGGAAAACTAAATCATAACATTTGGTTGAAATAAACTAAAAGATGACATTTAGTTCTAAGAAACAAGAATAAGACATAGGTAACCCCCGGCCATCCCCAATACCTAATCGGCATCAACTCCCTCTCCATCAAATATATTATTACATACACGACATAAACGTGTTGATTAGCCTTTTTCAATGCTGCCCCTCCTCCACAACACTACCAAAATAGTTGCCTACACATTCCCTTTAATATCTACATAACCAATAAGCGGAATTTAGTGAGATTTTGCATATCAGTTTAAATATTGAACGACATAAAGAATTTATAAATTTGATTTCACCAGGCATGACATTTACACGTGGCGGTATGTTCGTTTGATGTTTGAGAATGTGTGACTACTAAAGCGACAGAAGAAACTAAGTATATAATAATTTATTAAAATAGTTTATGAGGCTTATATGTATAGACACAAGTCATCCTATGACCTAGATCGACGCATTTGATTCAAATGTACATTAAAATCGTTTAAATTGAGACACATACATGTTTGGCTGTATTACATATTTCACATCAAATGGTAATGTACGGTAGCTTCATTACTTTTAAATACAAACATCTTCAATGTCTGAGTATGTACATTATCAAGTCAAATTGAACATTTGTTGTTCAATTATGATGCAAATATTTGTACATTATTCGTTACGTTTTTAAATCACTTTTGAAGATTGCATGCATATCTGTAAAACAGTTTCGGAGTTACACATTTTTAAACAGAGGTATGTATTCTGAAACGCACTATACAGACCTGGATAAGTTTTAATAAATATATGGTTCAATCACATATCATGTGCCTACCGTACTCACCGTTTTTTAAGAATCCTCTGCCGACCGTAATCTTATAGTAGGCAATGGACATCGCTGATCGTAATCTTTTAGTAGTTTGTGACGTCACTCTGCCGGTTCATTTCTATTAGCGAAATGGCTGGTCGTATCGATGGTGAACTTGCCATGGACTGATAATACAACTATACCTCCATTACACCAGCTGGTTTCCACTCATACAATAAAAATAGAATTAAATCCCCCCCCCCCCGTTCTTGTCGCTAGATCATCGATCTTCTGCTGGATGCATCGATCTGCGTGCTACGTACAGAGAGCTGCCTCTGTTGTATGACCCTAGGGGACAAGGGAGAGGGAGGCTTCAATGCGTAGCGTGTATCCGGCAACATTTCCTAACGACCACTGTCATCCATTCTCCTCCGATGCGTATTCGTGGCAATAAATCGTTGGATAATTTAATCTCCCATGACATTCGCCAATTTGTTTTTCTGGCAACATGGTCTGCTGGTGACGTAATTTCAATGACGTCAGGAAAGCAGCGCAAGACTATAACGAACTTGGAATGAAGCTATGCGTAAAATCAAACTTCGTCCGCATTTCGGAAAAGTAGGTACTCACATGATTTGTGATTGTACCAATAATATATTACACAATTTTAGAAAACCAGTCTTTGCATGATTTTATGTGATATAATAAAACAAAATGTGGGGGAGAAGGTAAATGTTTTTCATATAAATATGCAGGGGGAGGTGTTGGCTTTGAATTATTGACAGTTGTTGTCATGGGGGTGGGTGGAGGTCAATAATTCGCTAAACAATGTTGATGCAATTTAAGCAGCCACTACAAATATCTCTTCGTCAGAACAAACACTCCAGCAATGAAATGTGTACGGATCGACTTTTTTACGATACCCGCATTGAGTAATCTTGAACTGACATCACAGTCTGAGTCAGATAAAGTGTTGACCGTGTCGTAAACAAAGCTCATAAACATATGTCAGCGTTGAGAGTGATGACAGCGTGTGACGTTCTGCAACTTCTACTCGCAAGAAAACGACTGTCATTGCGAGTGATACACAGATTGGACAAGTTTTGGAACGAGGCCATCTAAAAAAAGGGTCGATAATTTTATCCATTACATCCAGATCTCAATAATGTGAAAAGTTCCTGCCACAAAATAGGGAATATTAGAATTGGGACAGGCGGAATATATTCTCAGTCAAGTATGTGAATCTAATTGCATTGAATCTGCTAAAGAATAGGCACCCACTCCGCTTTCTCTACGCCGTGCATCGGTACATTCTCAATCATCACACTCGAAGGAAACATCACACTCGAAGGAAACATCACACTCGAAGGAAACATCACACTCGAAGGAAACATCACACTCGAAAGAAGTATCACACTCGAAAGAAGTATCACACTCGAAGGAAACATCACACTCGAAGGAAACATCACACTCGAAGGAATTATCACACTCGAAGGAAACTGCGGAAAATATCATTCGGAGTGGTGAATACAAATGTCAGGGATGATAGCATTGACGATAGCATGAAAATGATGAAAATATCTACACTCATGGGTCAGTCAATGGACATAAAAGCTATGCATGGGTTTTTCTGCAGGATCTGTTGGGGAAAGCTCAAAGAATCTAGCAATTCTTGAGACTAACGGGAATTTAACCAGTCCGTTCAACGGCAGCAAATCTACTAGCAACTATTGCACACGCGTTCTTCCGTACTTGACTAACCGCATCTCCAAAAAAAGATGCGATTTTGTCAAGTCATTCACATCTTTGTTCCACAATGTCTATCTTGACTGTGAGTCGACAATGCTGCTGGATGCGTTTTCGTAAAAGTATCGGAGAACATGCTTGTTTTTTTCCAGTCAATTCTCATTCTATTTACAGCCTCCACAATTACAGAGGTGATTACTAACAGTGGTGTTAGTCAGGAACACAGCTTAATCCGCTGTATTATGGCACCACGATGAGGAACGTTTAGGATCCTGTTTTTCTGGTAACCCTGGAGCCGCACAAGATCAACGAGGAAATATTTATGTGCACCCTGTTTACTCGGAGTCGGAGCATATTGAGACGGAGTTAGAGCACATGGAAACGGGGTCGGAGCACATTGAGACGGAGTTACAGCACATGGAAACGGGGTCGGAGCACATTGAGGTGAGGCTGGTGTGCATGGCGACGGGGCTGAAGCTCATACATATGGACGTTCCCGATGTGTACTGAAGATAACATGCAGCAAGTTTTTATACGTGGCTTAACTTCTCTCTCTCTCTCTCTCTCTCTCTCTCTCTCTCGCTCTCCCTTTCTTTTTTCCACGTACAATAATTTTTTCCAAAAACATGCTCGTATACAATTTCCTGAACATGACGCAGTAACCTTTTCTTGAAGCACATTTTTAGATTTTCCTCTAGTGTTCACCTAACCCATCTAGACAGCCAATTCTCTGTTTTCATAGATGTCAATATCATTTTAACTGTGTACATGGTCGTGTGTGCATATGACTGTTCTTATTGTGCACCCTTGTTTGCTAGTCTGTCTGCCTTGTCATTGTCAGGTGTGTTTGAGTGCCCATGAATCCACTGCATGTCAATGCTGAAGTCAGATGTAAGCGGCTAGCTGCCATGGTGATATATTTCAACTAGCTCAAGTTTACACTGTCCATCACATTCTAATGCTTTGTAGAGAGGACATAGACTCTGTAAAACTTAATATGTTTTAGACGTTTGATGAAAAGTCATCAAACATGGTTTTAGGCAATGTACCAGTGCTGTTATTTCAGCGTCATAGTTAGAACATATCTCCACACAGGCATAAAACATATCATCAGATGTTTTGTCTTGATATTCTATATGGACACCATAACCAGCTTTGATGGTGGCTTTGAAAGCAGACATCGTTAGAATAGACATTAATTTATTTTTCTGGGTATGTGTCTATTGTTTTCTTTGTTGCTTTCATAAGAATTATTGGGTCAAAACGTTTCGTTGCATTATCTCTTAATTGTGTCGTACTTCTATCAAATTAAAACCTGTGTGGTGGTACATATGTTACTACTCTTTGCGGTTCTCGTCTCTTTTCTGGAAGGTGATAGCTGTCTTTTATTTCATTGATATGGCTGAGGACTGACTTTTGTTTTATTCTGTGGTTTAGTTGCTAGTTTACTACATGTTGTTTCACGAGTGAACTTTTGTAATTATTTTGCTACTTTCATAAGCCTCAATGCAGCCATGTCTATCAATATCTGAAGGAGTTCTACATTTTTATGTATTTCGCATGCAGCCATTGGTGTAGATCTCATTGATGTACTAATAAGGCGTAGGGAAATGTTCTACACTCTGTTTAGAAATCCTACATGTGTCTTGGAACATGTTGTCTGGAGTGGTACACTGTTATATTCTAAAGCAGAACATATGTAACCAAGCCATATTCTAAAGCAGAATATATGCAACCAAGGTATAGTTCTCTGTGAGTATCCTTGTCTGAATTCCAAAATCTGCCAGTGAGCCTTTTCAGTAGCTGTAACCGTTTCTGTGCTTCATTTTAACATTTTTCTACGTGTTGTTTTATGGTGAAAGGCCGATCGAGCGTGACTCCGAGATATTTGGGATGTTCTTCTCTTGGCAATTTCAGTGCATCTAACCATAGACTGATTTTTTCATTGATTACTTTATGACTCTTTGTAAAGATGGTAGAGACATATTTCTCACACCCCCAGTTCATTTTCAGCTTCCATGTTTGACAGTACTCAATCAGTCTTCTTGAATCTCCAGTTAGTCTTTTTTTTTTGCTGCACTTTCAACATTCTCATGGCTCTGATATATTGTTAAGTCAACATAATTAAAAGATGTTTCAGCTTTGACATGTTTAGCTAGGACATTAATGTAAATGAGAAAGATGCAGCTCAAAGCAGAACACTGTGGTAAGCTTCACTCTAGAACTTCTTTAGATGGTCTTTACTCTAGAACTTCTTTGGATGATATTTCATCATTTATCTTTGTTTGGATTGTACTGTACACGAGGAAGTATTTAATCCAGTTATATAGCTTTCCAGTAATTCCCACCTCAATCATTTTCATCAATAGACCTGTTTTCCATACTCGATCATAAGCCTGTTGTAAGTCAAAGAAGATGTCTTCTGTGTGTCTATTTTCTTGGAATGCATCGCTGATTTTCTGTGTCAATCTAAATAGTTGGTTTCCTATGCCACTGCCATTTCTAAAGCGTGCCAATTCGCGGCAGATGATGTTTGAGCTCTCGAGGGACCAGTACCGTCGAACATTAGCCATTCTTTCTGCCTGTTTTTTAAAGACATAATGTTAGTGATGTTAGGTCGGTATCTTTTGAGTTCATTTGGGAAAGACCGGCGAACATAACTATAGAGTGTAGACTATATCACTGTAGAATGGGAGAACATCGGTGTCAAAATGATTGGCAGAACATGAAATAGAAGGTACGCAATATGAGACAGACATGATTACCAATGTCACACTTCATTAACTTGAAGAAGAAGGAGATAGATAGGTTATGCAAAAACTACTGAGGTAAAAATGTGCACACCTATAGCAACCTAGATTGCACATGTTACGAAAACATCAACAGTGGGACATCAGCAGTCCGTTGAAAGACAATGAAAAGACATCCTATTGGTCATGTTTTTCCTTCATGATCAGAAAATCTTTGAATTAAAATTGGAAGCATTCAAGACTCAGGTACTATTTTATTTTTTGTAGTTAACTGTCCAGCTGAAGGTGTATGGTAACACTATGAGTCCACAATTGCTGTTACACGTAGAAGTGGGAGCTTTAGTTTGAGTTCCAAGACCAGATGTGTTGATCACCAATGCTATATTCATATTTGATGAAAATGTCTAGAATGTTATATATCCATTTCTTGCTTGGTTTCCTCTGGATCTCTAACCTGATCCATGTTTTATTTAATACAATTGTATGTAGTTGGATGTGTTGCATTCTACTGAGATGTTCAAACCATAGTAATTGCTGCCTGTAAATATATTGTATGCATTATGTGATATCATAACGCTATTTCATAATCATGCGAATCTAGTAACGCTGATAGTCTTTCTGAAGCATGTAATTTCACATGTCTCTTGTGTGAAGATATTGGTGTACATTTTTGGCAGTGGTACTAGAATGTTTGTGGGAAAAAATACTCTTTATCATTCGCCATTTGACTTCGATCTTGATAAAGAATTGTTTAAGTACTGTAAATAAGTCGCCATACTTGTTTTTTTACATTTTGATGCATTCTCTATTTCTAGACTTCTGTCTTAGCTGAAAAAATTACTACGTACATATGTGAAAATACTACGTACATATATGAAAATACTACGTACATATATGAAAGGTTAGACGTGTTTCACCGTCATATTATTTATTTATATTTGTAATGGGATTTATGTTTTTCTGATTTTCATAGCTTGCCTTTTGTTTATAGACTTTAATATTGTACTTGTTGTAAGTTGTAAGCAAATTGATATATTGTAATTCTTCATCATTTTCATAAATACGACTCATGTGGTCTGCGAAAAGTAGTTCCTTCAGAGATGTTTTACAACCTCTATGTCGTCCTGCTTCAAATGAATACATTTAAAAAAAATAGTTGCACTTCATTTATATTTTTAATATATGTATACATAAAAACAGAAGTAAGTTCATATATCCCGTTGTTGTTACAGTTCACATCCATGTTGACAGTCCCACTTAGAACTCGTCGTTTCTCTGCCCTATCTTCTATTCTTGCTAGAGGCATTTTGGTCGAAACTTTCGGTTTGTATTGGTTCCTCATGCTCTATTCTTTCGCTTTTAATATTATCCAACACAGTCATAAACAAGATCAAGAAAGTAATCGGGAGACTAGAAATGGACCAGAACTAATAGGTTAATCGAAAAAACATTCTAGGCAATTGAAGTTCCTTGATGACATTTCTCTTTTCGAATCACAGTTTTCACAGTTTTAATGATGGACATATAACACTAAAGATTCACTTGTAACCATGGATACAGTAGTAAAGTAATGGACTATCTCTTTGTAGTTATTTTAGTACGTATAGTCGGGCTATTAGAGATGTTTAAAGAAGACAGAATCAGGGGTTGCCATGTTGGCATATTTCTAGTAAAAATCCAGATATTTAAAAAAATTGTTTAGTTTGTTTTGGAGAGTTTTACGTGGCCCGTGAACAAAAGTGACTTTCGTATGGTATGGGATGACGATGACTGTAGATGGTTTTTGGTTTGACCGTGACTTTCGATGTTTTTTGCGCTGTTGAGCTTCTGCATTTCTACTATATTTACAAAATGCTGCGCTATTTTTAACTGTAGAGCGCCATGTACCTCTATTTTATGCACATTATTCCCACGTAAGGCAATCTATTTCAAAGATTTTCAGCGCGGTCTTTATCGATTCTTTTATAGCTTCTTCTGGCAACCATGAGAGTATATGCCCTTCTGAAATTCACCATAGAGAGGTATCTGTGGTAGACGATGATCTGGCATACGTACCAGATGACCTAAAGTTCACGAGTCTACTCCGCTGGGAGGGAAAATATTATGTGTCCCATTCTATTGTGGAGTCTCATAACTTTCTCCTTGGTAATAAAATATATCATAAATTCTAGTCACCAGTTAAAAAATATATGATTGTCAATTACGCAAGAACTAGACGATTGGACACGGTGGTCTGGACTTTCTGTCTGTACACACAGATTCTAAATGTTAGTTAACTTTTTAAGACGCTTGGTTAATGGACGCGTTTAAAATGAAATGCAGTTCTTCTGAGGTTATATGTGAAAATAAGTGTGATATTTAGAGTTTTATTTTGTACAATAACAGTCAAAAGAAATTACATATGTAAAAAAAAAACAATTACAACAACGTATTAGAAATGTTGTATTGCGACCCACTGTGTACACGCGTAATATAGACCATCCTTTTTTGTATGTACATAGCTCACGTTTTGATCAAAATACAATAATGTGTATATATATATATATATATATATATATATATATATATATATATATATATATATATATATATATATATATATATATATATATATATATATATATATATATATATATATATATATATATATATATATATATATATATATATATATAATTATATATATATATAATTATATATATATATATATATTTATATATACATAATTTGTCGTATAATTTGGACAATAGATTCGATGTTGACTGTGCTAGAGATGATTATCAAGACACTGTATAATGCTGACAACCACATAGCTACTCCCGCTCTGATAAAATGAAAACCGGGTTTCAGTACTTCATGCTACCCTTAAAAAATACTGTCCAGCACACAATGTATAAGGTTAGAGCACATATAGAATGAAGGAAAGCGAATACGCTTTTAATGAACTAGAACAGATATAAACATGTTTCAAGTGAACGAAAGAAGAAGATGAACTAGAAATACCCGCAACGTGTTAATACTATACATGCGCATGCTAAATCAAGTATCCATCAAATTGCAATGGACTGACACCTTATGAAATTAGCATTGTTATTCAGTGAATTCCTGGCCACTCAAACACACCTGACAATGACAAGGCAGACAGACTAACAAAGAAGGGAGCACAACAAGACCAGCCATATGCACAAACAATCATGCACAGATTAAAAATTATGTTGACATCTGTGAACAAAGAAAATTGGATGAACAGATGGGCCATAGAAAGCACTGGGAGTGAAATCTATAAATATATGAACAGCCCAAATCCTAAAGACAACATCATCTCCTGGGAAGGAAATATCAGAGTATTATATTCCGACTGCGCACACAACATGTACAGCTTAACAATCACTTGAACAGAATACAACCACAACACACTCCAGGATGCCGGATGTGCACTCATCTCTTTGAAACTGTGGTCCACCACCTTTTTGAATGCCCAGCGCTGGAGGACATCAGGAAAATTCTTTTTCCTCCAGGGCCAGTTACATAGAACACATTATATGGAATAAAACAACAGCTAACAAACACATGCATATATCACACAATGTCACTGGGTCATAGGACATGAGCCCATGAACCGCTGGATCAGCAACCAACCAAGCATCAAATTACGATATATCTAACACATTCCAAGACAAACGAGCGAATCGTCAGTGACAAAATGTACACTTCCTACAGAAGCAATAAGGATCTCAAGTAGTAATATATTTCATATATACAAACATCGGGAGCTGTAGTAGTAGTTACATGTTTTAGATTTACAAACATGAGAGCTGTAGTAGTAGTGACATGTTTCAGATATACAAGCATCGGGATCTGTAGTAATAGTTACATGTTTCAGATATACAAACATGGGAGCTGTTATAGTGATATATTTCAGATAAACAAACATGTGAGCTGTAGTAGTGACATATTTCAGATATACAAAGATGGGAGCTGTAGTAGTGACATATTTCAGATATACAAAGATGGGAGCTGTAGTAGTGACATATTTCAGATATACAAAGATGGGAGCTGTAGTAGTGACATATTTCAGATATACAAAGATGGGAGCTGTAATAGTGACATATTTCAGATATACAAAGATGGGAGCTGTAGTAGTGACATATTTCAGATATACAAACATGCGCATGCGGTTGCATTTGTGGGTCTCACCAATGGCTCACTAGACAAATCAACCATGCAACAGAAAACCTTAGTAGATGACATGCCTTTATATTGAGGTTATCTTCTTATAGAAGCTTCATGGCACGTCATCTATACAATCCCGTAGTTGTAACCTTCGATAACAGTTACCATTTTGTTCCCACAGGCCGACGTTGTGCTTTAACTAGTTACGGACACGGCGTGGGTGGGCGGAACAACAAAGAAACCTGTCGCAGGGACCAGAGTTGTGCCCTGCTTTCGACGTCTGTTACAGCGGCATTAGACTCGAAACATCATCGATTCGAATGGCTGCTGGAACAGAAGGCGGAGCACTTATGGGAATGCCCCACGTGCTTTGAGGCCAGTTTCTAATCAAGAATCAAGAAAGAAGATATACAAATATGGGAGCTGTAGTAGTGACATATTTCAGATATACAAACATCGGGAGCTGTAACAGTAGTTACATGTTTTAGAAATACAAACATGTTTTAGATATACAAACATCAGGAGCTGGATTAGTAGTGACATATTTCGGATATACAAACATGGGAGCTGTAGTAGTAGTGACATGTTTTAGATATACAAACATCAGGAGCTGGATTAGTAGTGACATGTTTCAGATATACAAACATGGGAGCTGTAGTAGTAGTGACATGTTTCAGATATACAAACATGGGATCTGTAGTAGTAGTGACATGTTTCAGATATACAAACATGGGAGCTATAGTAGTGATATTTTTCAGATATACAAACATTGGAGCTGTAGTAGTGACATATTTCAGATATACAAACATGGGAGCTGTAGTAGTGACATATTTCAGAAATATTTTAAGCTTTTTTTCCCCTCAGAAATGAGCGGTTAGCGTGCATCGTGCAGGTAAATGTGCAGAGAATTCGGTGAATTTAGTGACATTGACATATACAATGAAATAGCTGACAGGAAGTAAAAATTATAGAATATTGTTAATAGCCATACATGTGCAAATTTTGAATGGGGCACACAACTGCAAGGATTATAAATCACAACCGGTGCGAGCATAACATGGGCCTACTGAGTGAGTGTGCGTGTGTGTGTGTGTTTGTGTGTGCGCGTGCGTGTGAGTGCGTGCGAGTGTGGCCAGTGCTCTATTGGAGCCGTCAACACACATACTCTTAGTCATGTGTGGGAGAGATCGATCGCCTATTTGTACTTCCAGTTCCATGTGGATATAAAAAAAAATCTAAACTAAGCTAAGCCAAATTAAGCTATACTAAACTAAATTAATTAAACTAAATTACATGTGAACTAAAATAAACTAAACTAATTAATTTAATTAAACTACACATAACTAGGCTAATCTAAAATAAATCCACGTTTAGTCTATTAAACTATATTCTAAACTAAAAAGCTCTTTGGTATTTCCTGACTATGACATTGAGATGGTGTGCCCCTTTTAAAAGACCAAACTAGCTAAACCTATATCAGTCTCTGATGATAATAATTATTATACATGTCTTAATGATAAATTTCTTCTTCTTCTTTCCTTTTTTACCCGTTACGGGTGTCGAGGGAGATACACTGTATTTGTTCTCGCTTTTCTGACAGCTTCAGATAATGTTATTTGGTGTTCGTGTAATGCCTCTTTGATGTTGTCGATCCAGCGTACTCTAGGTCTCCCTTGGCTCTTCTTTCTGCTTCTTCTCTCTTCGTATATGCTTTATAAACTAATGAATCCCACGGCATTCTTTCCAGATGACCGAACCATTGTATCTGTTGGTTTTTTATGTATTGTAGAATTGATATGACACCAACTCTTTCTCTTATGACATCGCTTCTAAGTCTGTGTCTTCTGGTCACTCCTGTGGCTTTTCTCAGACATCTCATCTCTGTTGTAACCAGTTGTCTCTTATGTTTTGTTGTTAAGGACCATGTTTGACATTGGTAGCACATGGGTGGAATGAAGATACTTTGGATAAGATGTTTTTTTGTTGACATTAGTAGCATATTGTGTTGCTATAAAGGGGATAATTGATCCAATTATATACTACTGAACGTAAATATTGCTTAAAATTAATACACCAAAAAATGCAGGATTGATCGCTATTTCCGGAGTAGGTATGACACCATCATCCTTCCTTTACCCTAAAGTGTGAAATTAGAATACTCTTCTCCAAAAGGTTCTGGCGTGGGACATGTTCAGTGGTGTGCTAGTACTCTTTTGTAACCAACATAAAAATTGGAGAGAAACAAAACAAAGATATGTGGGGATTGTTTCAGTGAAACACAAAACAAACTCACGACGTCAACATGGACAAGCGACGTTTCGACTAATATGTCTTCGTCAGGAAAAAATACACTTTTTCTGTGTTTCTTTTATTACTGTATGCAGCACCAGCCCTCACATTTTCAGTACGTTAGATTGTTCCCTAACAGTGATGATTTTTTTAAAAATAATGAAGACAAGTTCTAGAATTATATAGCTCTTCATCTTCTCAAACTATATCCCACAAGGGCGGAAGTAGATCGCCTAGATAAACAGGTGATCAATTACAAACCCAAGCCCAACACTTGTCTGCGATGTCAACTAAATGGCTTTTGAAGAATTCAAATCAATCACTTCTAAATAGTGTCACATTGACATACATGTTTTAGGTATGCATTACATAATTAAACAGACTTAGCAGCCGGTTAGAATGTCATTTTAGGTTATTCAATTTCCCAAATGTTTAACCTGAGCAGGAAATTGTGATCTACAATTAAACACGAATTTAAGATGATCGTGCCCAGGATATGTATACGATTATCGTGCAACACACATTATACAGCTCATGTAACAAACGTTATACAGCTCATGTAACAAACATTATACAGCTCATGTAACAAACGTTATACAGCTTATGTAACAAAAATTATACTACTGATCATGTAACAAACGTTATACAATACCACGTCCGGACATTAAACAAAAAATCCGGGTTGTGATTTCTCACTTGACACGACCACTCCTCCAGTCGACTCAGCTGCAAATGAGTACCTGACGCATGAGTTATGGAAGGTAAAAAAAACAGCACAGGAGGGAACTGGCCACCCCACCTAATAGTTGCTGCGGCTTAGTACATGAAGAGTTATATTCATCCCCGACGGCAGATGCCATGAGACCTACCTTTACCTTTACTTTATACAGCTCATGTAACAAACATGATGTTCGTCCGTCGTGATCGACGATGACCAAAAACTCAACCATAATAATAATAACAATAAATAATAAAATAATAAAGTTAATAGTGCGTTTTTAAATGACTAGCAAGTCCAATGCGCGCACAAAATGTTCTTTTACAGAATTGACAACAATAGAAGGTATCTGTGTGAGGTTGAGATGTTTTTTCTTTTCTACGTGTCCGCTTCTGTCTTGCAGTTTCTTGTCTGAATTCTTCTGCCGCTAGTGCTCCCGTTCTAATGCTGTAACGCCAAGCCGTTCTATCCTGAGCGAGGCTCTCCCAAGCATACAGCTCATGTAACAAACATACAGCTCATGTAACAAACGTTATACAGCTCATGTAACAAACGTTATACAGCTCATGTAATAAACGTTATACAGCTCATGTAACAAACGTTATACAGCTCATGTAACAAACGTTATACAGCTCATGTAACAAACGTTATACAGCTCATGTAACAAACATACAGCTCATGTAACAAACGTTATACAGCTCATGTAACAAACGTTATACAGCTCATGTAACAAACGTTATACAGCTCATGTAACAAACGTTATACAGCTCATGTAATAAACGTTATACAGCTCATGTAACAAACGTTATACAGCTCATGTAACAAACGTTATACAGCTCATGTAATAAACGTTATACAGCTCATGTAACAAACATACAGCTCATGTAACAAACGTTATACAGCTCATGTAACAAACGTTATACAGCTCATGTAACAAACATACAGCTCATGTAACAAACGTTATACAGCTCATGTAACAAACGTTATACAGCTCATGTAACAAACGTTATACAGCTCATGTAACAAACGTTATACAGCTCATGTAATAAACGTTATACAGCTCATGTAACAAACGTTATACAGCTCATGTAATAAACGTTATACAGCTCATGTAACAAACATACAGCTCATGTAACAAACGTTATACAGCTCATGTAACAAACGTTATACAGCTCATGTAATAAACGTTATACAGCTCATGTAACAAACGTTATACAGCTCATGTAACAAATATTATACAGCTCATGTAACAAACATTATACAGTTCATGTAACAAACGTTATACAGCTCATGTAACAATCGTTATACAGCTCATGTAACAAATATTATACAGCTCATGTAACAAACGTTATACAGCTCATGTAACAAACATTATACAGTTCATGTAACAAACGTTATACAGTTCATGTAACAAACGTTATACAGCTCATGTAACAAACGTTATACAGCTCATGTAACAAATATTATACAGCTCATGTAACAAACGTTATACAGCTCATGTAACAAACATTATACAGTTCATGTAACAAACGTTATACAGCTCATGTAACAAACGTTATACAGCTCATGTAACAATCGTTATACAATTCATGTAACAAACATACAGCTCATGTAACAAACGTTATACAGCTCATGTAACAAACGTTATACAGCTCATGTAACAAACGTTATACAGCTCATGTAACAAAACATATACAGATCATGAAACAATATATTTAATGTATAGTTATGTATTTGTGCGAATATATGTATGTATTTTATTATATATGTTATTACATTGCAAAGAGGAGCAAAGAATAGCAACACTGTGACGTAATATGCATTTTGTAAGAGGGAATAAAGAAATTTAGCGAACAGAGTCGGTTAATTAATTAAATAAATAGCACAGCAAGCCATACTGAAGTTAGAAAGGCCAGACCGAAAGGCGCAGATACAGTACCAACGGTGTTAAACACAATACATTCTTCGGACTTGTCATCATTGGATAACATTTCCTAAAATAATGCTGGCTGCATGGGGCCTCCAACCTCCCTTGTCTCTTCTTTTAGTCGTATACTCGACCGTGTGTTGTCGAGCCCGAAAGGGGAGCAACGAATAGCAACACTGTTTACCTTCCATGCATGTCGTACAAGGCGACTAATGAGATTATGGGATGGAGTTGGCTGTCCCATCCCATATAATGTCAGTAAAACAAAGCCATGCTGAAGTTGGATGTGTTAGGCAGAAAGGCACATATATCACAGTAAAGCTGTAAACTATGACAAAACGCTCTCCGTTCCCCGGACTACATCCTGCTGATCTGCAGGAGTTTGAGAACGAACGCAGAAGAATAAGAAGAAGAAGTGTACTAAGCTAGACTGCAACCATTCCATCTCGCGAGTTTTCTCTCCCACTTGTATCTCTGCCTACTTGCTTGCCTTCCCTCGACTCTACCCTCATCTAAGTTCATCAACAAGGTGCATGTTTTTTTAATATATCCAAAATACTGTGTTGGTTCCATCTTCATTTCCTTTAAAACTAACATGGATCTGACATGCAGACATGATTCCTTGTCGAAAACAATACTACATGAAACTGTCAAAGGTGGATGAAGCAGAGGAGATTAAAAAATGTATGGAAGACAACATCAAGGAATAGACAGGACAAGGTTGTTCCTTACTCATTCGCATCGTTACCCGGAGGACTGTGTGCTGAAGCAACGAATGCTGTAACCCTACGACACTGACAGGGTTACGAGTTTTATATATTATAGACATGTTTGATTTAATAGTTCATTTTTCATAGGAAGTAATGTTAGAATTTCTGATCTGTCTTCATTTTCTTCACTTACCATGAAGTTTTCACTATTTCATGCACCTTATTTCTGATAGTCTAACTTGATGTTGTTGACCACTATGATTATTATGATTAAGGCAACGGTCAGGATAATGAGTAGTATATTGATTACAATAAATGTGAAGATTAAGAATAAATTATGGCGCAAACCATGATTCTTCTTCTTCTTCTTTCGTTCACTTGAAACATGTCTATATCTGTAATTCTGTCTCCTTAATAAAACTCACTGTCTTTTGTAGTTCATACAGTGTCCCATAGAGCTTTGATTCCAGTGTTGTTTCCTCTGGCCAATATGTATGCCTCAGTGTTTCAAGCTCAGAACACTCTTGAAGTATATGTTTGGCACTCTGTGCTGCCTGTCCACATGTACACATGGCAGTGTTGCCAATCTTGAACTTTGTATACATGTGACTGCGGAGTCGGTTGTGTCCTGTTCTGAGACGTAGAATTATAACTTGCTCTGATCTGTTCATAATGTGATAGTCATCTTGTGTTGGCATATGTGGCTTTCTTATTGACTTGATCATCTGTTTTTTCTGATGGTAGGTGATTGGTATATCTGGTTGGTCTTCGGCAGCACCTTCCTTAGCCAGTTGGTCTACTTTTTCATTTCCTGGTATTCCACAGTGAGAGGGTATCCACTGCATGGTTACCCTATACTGGTAAGACAATTCGCTAAGTAGTCTTTTCAAGTCTGTTAGTTTTCCAGACTGGAGAGCTTGAAGCACTGACCTTGCATCTGTCAGGAATACCACAGGCTGTAAGCCAGAGTTGGAGTTCAGCAGTTTTTTAGCTGCCACACTAATTGCCTGGATTTCTGCATCATAATTATTGCAGAATTTTCCTGTTGGTGTTCTGATTGTATCTCTAGGCTTGTGTGGATATTCTATATATACACCTGCAGCTCCATTCCTCACGGCATTCTGTGCTGACCCATCTGTGTATACTCTGACCCATATATCTTGTGGATATTCCTCATGATGATGATATTTGTGGTATGCGGTGGTGATAATGACTACGACGATAGTGGTGTGATGATTTGATAATAATGATGGTGATTGTGGAAAAGATGATGACGATGATACTATTATTAAAAATGTGTGGCATTGTGAAGATTAAGATTATGCAGATGATGATGGTAGTAATTTTTATTGCGATTATGACGACGGTGATAAGGAGTGGTAAACATTATTATCACGAATATGACGATGGTGATAAGGAGTGGAAAACATTATTATCACGAATATGACGACGGTGATAAGGAGTGGAAAACATTATTATCACGAATATGACGATGGTTATAAGGTGTGGAAAACATTATCACGAATATGACGATGGTGATAAGGAGTGGAAAACATTATTATCACGAATATGACGATGGTGATAAGGAGTGGAAAACATTATTATCTCGAATATGACAATGGTGATAAGGTGTGGAAAACATTATCACGAATATGACGATGGTGATAAGGAGTGGAAAACATTATTATCACGAATATGACGATCGTGATAAGGAGGGAGTGGAAAACATTATTATCTCGAATATGACAATGGTGATAAGGTGTGGAAAACATTGTTATCACGAATATGACGACGGTGATAAGGAGTGGAAAACATTATTATCTCGAATATGACGATGGCGATAAGGTGTGGAAAACATTATTATCACGAATATGACGACGGTGAAAAGGAGTGGAAAACATTATTATCACGAATATGACGATGGTGGTAATTACGGAAATTAGGAACACTTGATAACGGTGACAATAGTGGTGACGATGACAGTCAATTTGAAGAGGATAACGGTGCTTCTAAGATGAATATGAATGATGATAAAGATGGTGATGGCTGTAATAATTATGAAGACTGGGAATGTGTGATAACGTTGACAATAGTGATAGTGTTGATGATGAAAGTGATGTCAGTGATGACGACGACGGCGATGATGATGATGAAGATGGCGATAATTATTATGATGATTATAAATTAGTATTGAGGATTACGATGATAATAACAATAAAATGAGAAAATGTGTTAATACATTGATATTAACGTCTGTGGTAAGACGTTAATGTGCTGTGAGTGATATCATCTGCGGACAGCTGTCCTTTATCTTGAGAGAGCTTACACAATGGGAAATGTGAGCACAATAAATGGATTCACGCGTGAGTTATTATCTCTTTTAAAGAACAAACAACAACAGAGGATAATAAGAACATCCATGTAGAATAAGTGAGAACCGTTAGAAAACCATTCGAAAACTCAGTGGTTCTCAATCATTATATACACGCGGCCCACTTTCAGGTCCACATTTGTTTACGTCCCATCCCAGTCAAATATACCTTATGTTTTTTCATATGCGATCAGTTTCTATTCTTAGATATCTATTCAGGTACGCGGGTCGCGTCCGTGCATTCAGCTACCAGCAGGAAGTCCTCATAGTTGCCTCACAGTTTCACTTCTAGATCTTTCTCCTGTAGACCAGGACATATCTGCAGAATGGGTTCTGGAGTCTCAGAACCCTTTTGATAAAATTATATCCTTGGTCAGTTTGGACAACATTTTTAAACTGAAAATTTGCTTTCAATCTACAGTATCATGTTCGGAACCTGGAAAAGGTAACTTGATGTGATCTGTTCATGCTTAGGACGTCGTCTTGTGGAAAGTTGATGCCTGTTCTCTGACTCCTGTCTTGTGGAAAGTTGATGCCGGTTCTCTCACTCCCGTCTTGTGGAAAGTTGATGCCTGTTCTCTGACTCTCGTCTTGTGGAAAGTTGATGCCTGTTCTCTGACTCTCGTCTTGTGGAAAGTTGATGCCTGTTCTCTGACTCCCGTCTTGTGGAAAGTTGATGCCTGTTCTCTGACTCCATGTATGTATATATTTCTTTGCGTGAGGTGTTTGTGATATTGTAATATGCCACTAACTATTCCCATTTCTCCTGGACGTTGCTAGTTACTTCTTCATTGGCTTTCATTAGCTTTTTTTGATACACGCTCGTCTTTTCAATCGATGTTTTCGTTATTTCAATTGTTTTGTTATAGATATGGAGATATGTCAGGTCTCTACATTTGTCAATAAATATTGATTTCTCATTTTTGTGGACTGTTAGACTTAATAACAATGCTGTTGCTTCATATGCCGTTATATGTGTGCCCTTATTGTTCATGTAATAATTCGGAAACCTGCATTCCTTTCTGTGCGAATTTTATCAATAGACCCTCTTTCTATTCTTTATTAAATGTCTTTGTGAGATCAAAGAAAATAAGAATTTAGAATGTTTATTAAAAATATCGTATATTTCATGGGAAAAGTATCTTGTTTATGTTTCAGATCTTCTGTGATTTCTGAAGCCCGATTGGCAATCAACGAAAGCTGGCTGAGTTACATGATATAAGCATATAATATAATACAATTAGTAGAAATATAAACGATCAAATACTAAAACAGGTGAAGGAATAAACATATCTTAAGAGTCATTTTTACAGTCGAGTGAAGAATGGACGAGTTAATAAATTAAAAAGCCAAAATAAGTAAATTATGAACTTACACCAACTTCAAAACACAAATCTATCCTCATGAAAACCAAAGGGAAAAATTATAGCGTCAATCTGTATACCAACATTGGGTTAACAATGTCAGATATGGACACTAACAAAAGAACAAGAGAATTTAGCTTACTAAGTAATGAAATGAGATTCTAAGAAAAGCAGCAAACACAACAAGAAAGGATAATTTGAGGTATGAAGAGTTTACAAGAACTATTGGAACAAAATCTGTGGTCAGATATATTGAAAAAACAGAGACCGAAATAGTTCTGCCACCTAATGAGAATGAACCTTTATTCACTTGCGACAAGAGCATACAACATGAAACTGTAAATATCAAGATACAGAGAAGACCAAGACGCATTTGGATTGAAGGAGTTCCCAACATTCTTAAATGTCACAGTATTACTGCATATTATTAGCAACCAAACGTGCAATAGCCCAACAACCGATCGTCATTTAATACTGCGATACCTTACAGTAACAGGAAGGAAGAGGAAATATATATACATATTATATATATATATAAATATATACATACGCGTATATATATATATATATAATATAATATAAATTGGCAATCATCTGGAAGGTTGTTTGGCTTAAGTTTATTTAAGAGCCAGTAAATAAGTGCATATTTTTAGTTTCAGAAGTAGTTTTTTTCGAAATTCTACAAAGGAGACATGTTCAATTTCGACAAATTTAAAAATTAGGCTTGTCGAAAATGTTCATGGGAGTATGTATCAAAAATCTACAAGGATGACATGTTATCCAACAGCGAACGCACGTTATGTGAAGACACGGTGCTGGATGATACAGCTTCAATGAGTCTGCAAGAACATGGTGTCAGATCTCACAATTGAAGATAGGGAACATATGATAAAACGTGCAGATCAGCCATATTAACCGGCGGCATTTACACCCGTGTGTTTTACGAAAGAGAATGCGCATCTGCGTGTATTCGGAGAGTGAGTGCACTGGTACACTTGTTTATTCGGAGAGTGAGTGCACTGGTACACTTGTTTATTCGGAGAGCGAGTGCACTGGTACACTTGTTTATTTGGAGAGTGAGTGCACTGGTACACTTGTTTATTCGGAGAGCGAGTGCACTGGTACACTTGTTTATTCGGAGAGCGAGTGCACTGGTACACTTGTTTATTCGGAGAGCGAGTGCACTGGTACACTTGTTTATTCGGAGAGTGAGTGCACTGGTACACTTGTTTATTCGGAGAGCGAGTGCACTGGTACACTTGTTTATTCGGAGAGCGAGTGCACTGGTACACTTGTTTCAGAAACGCTTTTCTGCAATCTCCCACTTCGTACATATTGCATAAAAATAGTAAAGAAATGCTTCCTAAAACTCCAGAAGAATGTAACAAAGTTAAAATACAAAGTTTCGACAAATCTCAAATAAATATAATCTTTATTAAGTGGCACATTTATATTTTAGTTACTGAAATAACCTTCCGCTTCCAAATGAGTATGTCACGTTACTTACTGAATATACGCATAATATAGCCCGCACCTTCAGTAACGCTAGATTTCTGTCACAAAACTATACGAACTTACGATAAATGCACTTAGAAAGTAGTACGCAGCTACAATATTTTTTTCCATCCTTTAATTGGTTCAGAGTTTCCTAATACTTAGTCTCCCTCCCCTTTTCCCACTTTGCAAAGTCCATTAACCCTTTAGAGTCGGCTTAAAATGCGGTATCACAGACGTGAGACATATCGTGAACTTTGAGAAACCCTCTTTGAAGCACTGCATTGCCGGTGTAATGACGGGCCCGAAGTTATGCAAATATTAGCGACACGTTTGCCTACCAGGCATGTCGTAGGAGGCACCTAAGGAGGTTTATGAAATGGAGTTGGCTCTCTTATACTATCGGAGTAAACATGACCCATAGATCATGCTGAACTCAGATGTGTCCCGCCGAAAAGGGGAGATATCAAATTTCGTTGTAATCCATGCCGCACCACATTTCGCTCTCTGTACTATATTCTGTGAATATGCAGGAGTTTGAGAATAAATTAAGAAAGGAAGCAAAAGGCATCATAGATTAATATTCATTTGCAGTTGTATCTGTGTTCATGTGTTACACGTATCATTATTACAGCTTCACGTATCTGTGTTCATGTGTTACACGTATCATTATTACAGCTTCACGTATTTGTGTTCATGTGTTACACGTATCATTATTACAGCTTCACCAATCAAAATGCTGTATTTGTGTTAAATGTTTAATTATTACCACGTCACCAACCAACAATGGCGTATCTGTGTTACACGTATCATTATTACCACGTCACCACCAATCAACAATGGTGTATCTGTGTTACATGTATCATTATTACCACTTCACCAATCAACATGTGTATCTGCAATGTGTCCGTAGTCAGGAAAATCTTGGCAGTAATGCATATCTGTAATGTACCACATAACGTGCTATTTTTATGAGTGAGTCTTTCATCCCTATCTTCAACCCAAAATCATAAAAACTGTGTCAAACTTTCGTTACTGCATATTTGCATAATGTTAAGTAATAGCGCAAGTGATGATTTGTATAAGCAATGTAAATAAAAGTCACTTGCCAGTGAAGTTGCCATGTTGTGCACAAGACGGATTTTAAATTTCCTCCGAAAATAAAATCATATCCACATTGTGAAATTTTAATCCGAGTCCTGAAGGTTCTGAGGGAAGCACTAGTCATTCATCATTGCGCTCTGCAAACTTTATATAATACAATATGCAGGAAGTTTCCATAAATTATAATAAATGGTAGAAAACAAGACTTAACCCATCTTTTCTGTTAGCAACAACGTTTTAGGAATCAGGTTGATCAGGTTTGAAATTTATTTTCTGTTTTCTGATGTTTACAGCCAACATACTAACTTAACCACTTTTTATATAGTTATCAGAAAACCTGGCAGCATCCGGCGATCAGGAGTTGACTGTAGCAACACACATACACACATACACACATACACACACTATTGTTACATCAATAATTATTTTTTATATGTTCCACAAAATTGATACTAATAATGATAATAGAACTATACCAAAAATAATGATAATAGAACTATACCAAAAATAATGATAATAAAAAATGTCGTTTGGGTACAAGACTTGGTTAAAACAAGAACGATACAATAATAGATTGGAAAAAAAGTTAAAATTATAACCAGGTAATGATGCCGTGCCACGATGCAGAGAGGCGGCCGTATCAGTCAGCACAAAACAAAATACATTTTAGTGGCTGAATTTCGAAGAAAAACCTTTTAACGTGGGCGGCATTTCGGAGACCTGCATCATACTGAGAAAATCTACCGCACGGTCCTGCTGATAGCAAATGTTATTGAAAATGTATGTAAAACCTCAAGTGATTACAGAGCATAAGTTTAATCATTGTGTACACTAACATTTACTCTCATTTTCAATAAAATACATGTCAAACTCCCATCTCCTCCTACCACAAATTGCAGGGCTTCGGTCTATTTATTCAAGAAAGAACCATTTTATACAATAACAATAGGTTTATATTCATCGCTAGCAATACAATAGAAAAGTATATACTCTTATATTGCATAGGAAACAAATCAAGCACTTGTTGCGCTTCAGAACATAATAAACGCTTGTTTGTTTCCATTTTTTAAGATTGAGTTCGGGTTGTACATACCTCATTGAAACATTGTAACAAAATTCCTTACGGAAAGATAATCTGGATACAGTTCATTCCAACACCTAAATATGACGACATGGAAGAATACGATTTATTAAAGTCCTGATTTGATCAGAAGGAACAATAGCGCACGTCACCATTGATCTGATCTAAGCAACTATCCATAGATTGGTCACAGGTGCATGTATGGACGATTTTATCTGTGGTTGTGGTGGTTACAACACCACCACAAAAAATAAATTCACCAACCACAAACGGCCAGGATCAAGTAGTTACCCACTCCTCGCTCGCCACTAGCGCGTGAACGGCCTATTTGCTGCTGATGAGTCGCAGCAGTTCGATATGTTCCTCAACTCACACCCTCACGATGATATGGACATCAAAGAGCTGCTGGCGATAGTGAATATGTGATCAGGAAATGACATTCATGTCATATTTCACTGTATTATGAAATATTTTATGGAGATGGCAAATGAAATGTGAACCTTGGATATCACATGTAATGTTGAAACGAAACGTCACAGAAAATTGGTGGAATGGAATATATTATTATATGTTGAAATGTTATGTCACATAAAGTTGAATTTATATGAAATGTAGATATGAAATGTAAAATAAATAATGTCGTAGAAAATTGGTGGAATGGAATATATTATTATATGTTGAAATGTTATGTCACATAAAGTTGAATATAATGTCATCTGAAACGTAGAAATGAAATGTAAAATAAATACTGTCATAGAAAAGTGGTGGAATGGAATATATTATTATATGTTGAAATGTTATGTCACATAAAGTTGAATTTATATGAAATGTAGAAATGAAATGTAAAATAAATAATGTCGTAGAAAATTGGTGGAATGGAATATATTATTATATGTTGAAATGTTATGTCACATAAAGTTGAATATAATGTCATATGAAACGTAGAAATGAAATGTAAAATAAATACTCAGATGGTATGTCATACAAAATAGTGAAATATGAGGTCATACGAAATGTTGCAGTAGGCTGCCATTGTGAAATTGTGGAATTGAATGTTATATAAAATTTGGAAATCGATCCACTTCAAATTACACATCATGGTATGTTTGAGTGTGATATCACATGAATTGGGACGCCATGTGTAATGTTGCAATTAAATACCATATAACATTTTTTAGAATGGCATATGCCGTTTCTGAATAATCTATTCATCAGAAGCATCAAATGGGCATACACAACGACGGTTAGCTGCAACAAACTAATAAAAGGCCTCCAGCATCTTATATCTTTTGTTTCTGTGGTGCAATCTGATAGATTTCAGCATGTCTATCTCACGATATGTCCCTCCAACCTATGTCTATGTCTACCCTTTATCCGCCTCGCGTCAGCTATCCTGAAGTAAGGTCTACAAGAAATCTTTTAATATGTCCAGAATATTTATGTGTCGGATTATGATTACCACTTGCAGTTTTTTGTTCCTCCTACCAAAAGTTATCGTAACCCCTTTTTTCGGCTTCGTTTACCTTCACGATGTTCTTCCGATTCTTCTATTCATCCACAAAATATGATTGAATATGACTTGTTACTGTGCCATACAGAACAATTCTTTGTTAGCACACTGTGTCATCTCAGCAAAGCTTACCATCAAGGAAAAGTGTACATTTTGTCATCCCGTGGAAAGTCTGTTATTACGATGAAGTTTGTCATGTTGTCAAAGTATGTTATCATGACATAGTCTGTCATGTTGTCAAAGTTTGTTATAATGACAGTATGTCATGTTGTCAACGTTTTTCATCACAGGATGGTTTTTCATCCAAGCACAGTTTGTTTTCACGACATAGTCTGTCATAGTGTCAAAATCCTTTTGTTTAATAAAACAATGTTATCACGACAAACTATGTCATGTTGTCAAAGTTTTTCATCCCAGGAAAGTCTGTTATTATTACAAAGTCTGTCATGTTGTCAAAGTTTTTCATCCCAAAAAGGTTTATCACGAAAAAGAGTGTCGTGTGTTCAAAGTTTATCATTTCGAGAAGGTTTTGTATCTTATGACATTTGGTTAACACTTCAAAATCTATCGTAGCGCCAAAGTGTGTCATCCCAGGATAGTTTATATCACGACAAAGTCTATCATGTTTACACAGTCTGACATCCTAAGAAAGTTTGTCATTACGGCAAAATCTGTCATATCGTCAAAGTTGACATTTCCTGAAGATTTTCCATCACAGAATAATTTGTTATCACGAAAACGTATGTCATGTTGTCAAAGTTTGTCATCCAATTAAAGTTTGTTGACTACCGAATGTTTTGATGACGACCCAGCGTAGATGATTGTATGTCTACTTGTATGATTAGATGTATGTCACATTTATGTCTAGATGGATTTATAAATGAATTTCTAGATGTATATCTAAATCTATGTCTAAGTGTATGTCTACATGTATGTCTAGATGTATGCCTACAAGTATGTAACCTAACCCGTCCGGATGATGGCCCTCCTGCACAAGCGAAGATGAGCGTAGCACTGCAAAATAATCAAATTAGGTTGGTTTACTTATTTGTATCAGAGGTCTGAATAATCTGGTACAGTATGAGTAGGAATTAAGTAGGTCTTATGCTGAGGGAACGCGGTCTGCATTCTCTTATCATTTGTATTTCTTTTAAATCGACTGCAATTATCTTTATGTTCACATCTGTTGATGCCCGCTCTGGTTCCACCATGCCAACATGGACGCGCAGTAGCTGTTGTTTCACACAAGCTTGGGTCAATCATGCAGTGCTAAGAGATGTCTTCAAGCAGAGCATGCACATTTTATGAACTCCACTTGAACGAGTACCTACATACAGTTCACAGATAACGTACATACAGTTCACAGATAACGTACACACAGTTCACAGACTGCTTACACAAAATGCACAGATTACCTACACACAATTCACAAAAGAACAATCTCTTTGGAAGACTCTTCTAGCATACAAGCAACGTGACCAATATAACAATGTTGAGACCTAATCAAAAAGGTTTAGATGCTTTCAATATTAGATTTTTCGAAGAACTCTGTATCAATGACGTTCTAATTCTATCACACACCAACAAGCTTCCTCACAGATGAATAGAAGTATGTAAGATTTTCTCTTTTGTGCCTATCATAAACAGTCCAAAATTAAGCTGAAAATAGCAACGAATGCAGCACCACTCAATGTATACCCTCAGTTTGGCTTCCAAAATAGGATCAGACAACGCTGGATCCAGACATTCACAAAAAGACTACCGAATGCTACATTAGTACGAGCAGTGATTAGGGCGACATCCCCGTCGATTGCTGCATTTCACAGAGTATTACAGAGATGTTGTTTGTCCGTCGATTGCTGCATTTCACAGAGTATCACAGAGATGTTGTTTGTCCGTCGATTGCTGCATTTCACAGAGTATTACAGAGATGTTGTTTGTCCGTCGATTGCTACATTTCACAGAGTATTACAGAGATGTTGTTTGTCCGTCGAAGTCAAAGAAGACTATTAAGATCAACTGGGATGATGATTAAGAAAATACTGTCTGCGATGTGCCCGATTGTGACTAATGAGTCCAACGCGTGTTTGGAATTCTCAACCACACTCTGGGCATGTGTTGGAGGAGTCTATAGGCCATTGAGCAGCTTTTGCCTTTCTTCTAGCGAGTTTTTGTTGCGCATCTTTGTGTCTGAAGATCTCTGCAGCTGCTGCACACTCTTGATTCTGTGATACCAGTCGGATCTGTCTCTCGCAAGATTCTCCCGTGAATGTGTGTCTATTTCGAAGTGGATCAGTGATGTCTTAAGAGTGTCTTTAAAACGCGTCTTCTGTCTTGCGGCAGCCAGTCTGGAGTTCACAATATAATAACTTCTTTTGTAGACGATGATCTTTCATGCGGACCATGTGTCCTGCCCAGCTTGTCTGAGCCTTCATCAACATTGTATGTATGCTTACAGACTTAGATTTCATCAGTACTTCACTGTCTGATATTTTATCCCACCAATGGATATTGAGTATTTTTTTAAGGCAGCTCAGGTAGAAGTGGTTGAGTCATCTAACCTGTCTGGCATATACTGTCCCTGTTTCACAGTCATAAAGGAGTTTGCTGCTGCCTGGTAAACTATGAGTGTGGTGGTAGTTGTTATTTCTCTTCGCTCCTATACACTTTTTCGGAGTCTTCCAAATGTATCACTAGTTTTCGCTATTCTGTTTGTTTACCTTAATGTCGATATTTACATCTTGTGAGAAACTGCTGCCCAGGTAGATGAAACTATTGATTGTTTGAAGCTCTTCTTCTTTTATCCCTATATGGGGATTTAAGTGTGGTTTGTTTGGTGTGGGTTAAATCCTGACCTCTGTTCTTTTATTGTATTTATGGCGAAACCAAAGTTGTCGCAAGTTTTAGTAAATTGTTTTAGGATGACCTGCATACTATCTGCAGAATCCGCATACTATGTGCAGGCATCTGCATAGAGGAGTTCACTGACCATTTTGTCTCGCACTTTAGTTTTGGATTGCAAACGCCGAAGGTTGAAAAGCTTGTCGTCTGTTCTGTATCTCATTTGTATTCTTATTATGTCATTTGATCTAGATGCGCCTGTCAGCATGACAGAAAACATTGTGCTGAACAGTGTTGAAGATAGAACGCATCCTTGTTGAGCCTCTAAATTGACAGTGAGCTCCTTGAACCCATTCCCCATGGTGAGAGGGGGTAGGAGGTGTGAGCAGAGCTATCCTGAATAGGGGTTCTTAGTCGATCAGGATACTGCCGAATCCTATTTCTGCCTGGAGTGTTACAGAGATACAAACAACATTTTTGCATTGCTGATTTGTTGTTCTTTTAAAGTGAACAGTAATGGAATGTTCGACCTAGGGGAACAACTCGTGCAGGTTGTTGCGTTACAACTGTTTTTTGATGTACTTGAGACCAAAATCATTACATGCCAAAGCAAAGAGGGTCATGATTCACTGCATTTCATGGACACTAATGAGCGCACAGTTGTTCGCGAACACTGAGTCACAAATACTGTCTGCGTGAGTTTTCGTTTTTACTTCACTCTGCGAACATTGAACAGTCCTCCATTAGTACGGAAGTAAACGTCGTTTCCTGGATACCTGCACTGTTACTACAGAAAGGATCTCCTAGTATAGCAGACAACACCATGTTAAAGTACGTCGAAGGAAACACAAATTCCTTTAATAAAACCGTCCTTTACTAAGAATGAGTTTGAGTGTTCGCAATCATCTTGCACATTTTCTTTCATGTAGTCACGAAACTTGTGAAAATTAACAGCAAATTTATCTGGAATCCGAATTTTGACAAGATCGTCCAATTTTACCCCGTGAGTCGACGGTATCGACAGCCTTGGTCAGATTCAGGAATATAGTGCCCATGCCTATATCCTGCTCACAGTACATCTGTTGCTGTAAAAGGAACTTTTTCTTGTCCTGGCAGTAAAAATCATGTCAACTGTTTCTCTCCCTTGTGTGAGTAAACAGTGGGTTGGAGAAAAGCTGCTTGAAATGTGATTGCAATATATTTAACACGACTCTAGCTAGGAATTTACCCGCGGCAGAAAGTAGGAATATACTGGTGTGATTATCACTGACTGGTCTATTTCCCTCTCATGTACAGGTGAACGATATCATTCTTATACTCTTGAAGACTCGTTTCCTGGTTCCACATCTGCTGAAAGAGCTAGGATAATTTAGTGACCATCACAGGACACCGATAATGTCCATTTCTGTTGGAATAGAGTTTATACCCGGCGATTTTCCTGCTTAAATATTCAATTATTATCACCTTTGCCCCAAAACTCGTGCCGTTTTGAAACTTGCCATTCTTCTAATATACTTGCTCTATTGAAAAGCACGAATGACCATATTTAATAATTATTTCCTAATGGTTGTCTATAGGATTCACCCAATGGCGTAGCTTGGGTCAATGGCGCCCGAGGCTGAATCTTAATTTTCCGTCCTTGTGACATTATCTCAGTGATTGTGAAAGACTGGACGAAAATACATTTACCGCCCTCCCGATGATGCCGCCCTTGGCGGTTCGCACTTCTGCCACCCCCTCGCTACGCCACTGGATTCACCTCTTCACTGATGTAATAAAAATAAGGGACATTAAAACGCTGCTCCTCTTCGGTTCATGTGAATAGAAGGGCGGCCATCTTTAAACTTCTATTTGACGTCACTTTATAGTCCCGCACAAAAATGGCAAGTGTAAGACGTCATATCCGTTACAAAAATATAGATAATTTATATGACATTGCCATGGTTATATTCATCTGATCCTACTTTTAACATTTGAAGAGATCCTCGCAGTAGAGGCATAACATTAATTTACTACAAATATCAATTAAATATATATTAAAGAAATATGTGAAGCGCATGGCCGTGTGTTTAGAATGTTGTTCTCAGACACTTTATTTCCCGTGTGTAATCCACAGTTCGGACAGGATTTTTTTCTTTTGGAGGAACAATCAAAATCCTTCCTGTACATGTTTTTATTATTTCCATTGAAATTCTCCCTGCATACCTTCACATGAGAACATTCACTAATGGAATATATGTTTATATATATGTTCTCCTAAATAAAGAAATAATGCAAGTGCTTATTGTAAACCTAACCAAGAACAACATAACTGTAATTAATTATATGAATTGTCGCCACGCAAATATAGGCTACCTATGTGACTCTCCATAACTTTACTAAACAAATAGTAATGTATATTTAATAACATTAATATGTATCTTGAAACTAGCCGAAATCGATCCTTGATGTTCTTCTTCTTCTTCTTTCGTTCACTTGAAACATGTCTATATCTGTAATTCTGTCTCTTAAATAAAACTCACTATTTTTTTGTAGTTCATACAGTTGTCCATAGAGATTTGATTCCAGTGTTGTTTCCTCTGGTTTTCAGCGTTTCATACTTAGAATAATCTTGAAGTATATACGTGGTACTCTGTGCTACCTGTGTATATGGCCGTGTTGCCAATCTTGAACTTTGTGTACATGTGACTTTGTTTACATGATCCTTGCTGTTAATATTGAAAATTTTTGTGTGCTGGTGCTACCGTAACCCACTCCACATTATTCGTGTTCGCTCGCTTTCTGAACTCCATATTACCTACGTATAAATGGTTGCCAACTCAATACAAAAGCCTGTATAAAGCGGAATGCATAAACCACAATGTAGAAAAATAAAATGTGCGCGCGTTGTCCATGGGGGATTGAAAGAAGCGTAGCATTAAATCAGTATTTATATTACAGCAAACAGTTTCAAGAGCTTGCAATTACAATAAACTATGGTATTGTCTGCAAGTGTCAACCAAGCTACACGTGTCTTTTTTTTATTTTTTTAATATATCAGTTCGTGTAATATTTAACAGACAAACAAGATCGATTCACCATTCAGTTCTCTGAAAAAAGACATATCTTTATTCATACAACGTAATAAGTACAGCCGTATCAGACGCCAATATCACCCGTGCTGAATCACGTGCCTTGTCGCTGCTTCATAGTCGTGATGACATTGTCCTTCACCATCATCAGGTGTCGTCTTCGCAAAGAAGGCTGGCTGCAAAAAACATACAATATCCCCTGTCTCTTGTTTTGGTGGTGCACTATGGTAGACTGTAACATGTCCATATTGTGAAGTTACTCTCCCTCTTGTATCTTTGCCTACCTCTTGGTCGCTTCCCTTTCATGTTACCTTCAAGTAAGGTCTTCAATAAGGTGTCATGTCTTTTAATGTGTCCAAAATATTTTATTTGCCTGATCTTTATTTCTCTTAGTAGTTATTTCTTCATATTAAGTGTTTTTAGTACTTCTTTATTTTTTTTCTTCTCTTTTCATGATGTTCTCCATATTCTTCTATATACCCACATCTCAAAGGTATCAGTTCTGTCTTCTAATTGTTTATTTAGCGTCCATGTTTCTGAGCCATACATCAATATAGAATAGATGTAGCATTTTATAATTCTCATTTTTAACTTGTTTCTAATTTTTTTTAAATTTGTAATATGTAAATATTTTCCTCATGTGTGTGCGTCTGGCATGCCTGCCTGCCTGCCTGCATGCATGAATGCAGGCATGTATGTATGTATGAATTAATGTGCCATGTATATATAAACAACACATTATTATTTCTAAATGGTTTTGCTTGGATTCAGAGAAGGCTGATGTATTAAATGACAGTGCAAGCATTATCATTATCATTGTTTATTTGTTTTCCCCTACACATACATTTTTAGTTCATTTCGGTCAATAAATTGTGTTTCTAACCAGAATTTTCCGGTAATTGTATTTCTTTTTGAAAGAAAAATTGAATTAATCACCGGATATTATTGAATGTGATCTGTTTTGCAGCTTGTGAGTTTTTTTGTCTAACGGGAAAAAGTTGACTTGTGCTGATCCTTAAGGCATGAAACAAAATATAGCAGAAATGGAGAATAGAAATTTGAAGAAATTGTAGAAAGATAGTGGAGAAGTATTTAGTAAAGATGGAAGAGAAAATTAGGAAATAGTAATGATGTGTGTTTTGCCTCCCCAAAAATTAACAGAAATAATTTTTGTTATCTGTTGTGCAATAGAAACGTTTTTACCGAGTTTTCGTCATACCCAGAAGGTTGCAATTGGTAGGAGTGTACAATACTTGTAGAGGACGATATGGGTCAAACATAATCGTATAGGTAAAGTGTTCTGTGACTTCCAAACATAATAACATAGGTAAAGTGCTCTTTGACTTCCAGACATACCATACTCTGGGTGACAATAGTGACCAGTTATCAAAAGTCTGGTTATGTGACGTTGCTTTGAGGTCAGCTCACAGTACTATCATGAAGAGGGGTTTCCCATCATAATTGTTGGAAGGAAACAATCATTACATATATGCCTGTCACTCACTAGAGACATACTATTGCATGGTGGTTGATATGATTGTACGCTGGTGAACCATGGACATTGGTGAGGCATGAGTTCTGATATGCCATGGGCACTAGTAAGGCATGAGTACTGGTAAGGCATGGGGATCTCTCTAGTGGTGATCTCCCTAGCGTAGTGGTTAAGCTGTTCGTCTTGTGCTCGAGAGGGCATGTGTTCGAATCCAGCTCATATCGTCTTGCTTACAAGGTGGGTGTTTTTCTTATATCTGTGGATATCGCTTTAAGCTACAGAGTTACGTGTTATTGATGGTACTCTCTGCAGGCGGTATGCCACTTCATTGATAGTGATAGAGTATATTCAGGAAACCGAGTACAGTGACGTTTATCCTCTACGACTTGTGAACCCTTTTTGAAGGCTTGGATATCGGTAAGGCATGTATACTGGTGAGGTATAGATACTGATGAAGCATGGATACTGCCTACCATGGATACATTGGTAAATCATGAATACAGGTGAAGCACGGAAACTAATTAGGCTATTTGGTGAGACATGGAAACTAGTGAGGCAAGGATACTGGTTATGCGTAAGTACTGGTGAGGCGTAAGTACTGGTGAGGTACGGACATTTTTGAGACCTTATGACATTCTGTATACGTGAAATAGTGATAAAGAATAAAAAAACAAATACAGAATGTCATGGGAAATAAAACGATAATGGATAAAATCAGCCAGCAAAACAATGCAGAAATTGAAAACATGGCAATTTCTGATAATCACTAAAATCGCACAGTTAAACACGACAACTAAATAACACACATGTGTGTTATCATGTATCACCATGATCACAAAGGATCAATGCCTTTCTGTACTCGTCTAGCGATATGTTGTATTCTTGATAAATGTCTTTTGGTCGAAACGTCAAATTGTGTGTCTCCAGAGTATTTTACATTTTTTCCCCAATGATGATAAATGAGTGTGAGATAAGAAAATGAGATGATAAATCATATATTTTTATTTTTTTTTGGGGGGGGGAAGCAATGATGAGATGAGACCGAATGACGTTGGAAATATTTATGAGGTGATAAGGAATGATTTGAGGATGATGCCATTGGAAGCGAGAAAGAAAAAAAATATAATTTGCAAACATAACAAGATGGTAATGAGTGATATGCAAGAACATGAGAGGATGGGAACACAGAGAAGATGGCAATGAGCAAGTTGAGAGTTGATAAGTTTGCACACATAATAAAATACTAGTATCATTCCTGTTCATGGGGATGTTCACTATTCGCCTTCATCATCATCATCATCATCATCATCATCATCAGCAGATCACTGTCATCGCCATGTGTTATGCAGGTGTCACAGGGGATCATTAATCTCCACAACACTAGACCCATTGTAATGTTTATCACCTCCATTGGTGACTCTAGATGATGTCTAATTTTGCCATGGTGTCTAATTTTCTAGATTTTCTTCCATTGAGTCATCGTTTAATTTCCTCGTCAGTTGTCCATGACGTTATATATGCATCATTCAAAACATCTTCACATGATGTGGTCAATAAATGCGGGCTCTATTTGTATATGTTCATAAGTAAATTTGTTTTGGTGGCAACCTTAATTAGTATCTCTTTACTACATTTCTACCTGCCGTGAAATTCTCAGAAATATTATGAAAAAGTACATCCTCATTACCGCCCGTATTGCCTAAGATTCGTTTTCATATTATAGTTCCCGTGTGGCTACTGGAATCAAAACTTTCAGTTCAGTGTCCATAGAATGCGGTTATTTTCTTCGTTCCAGATATGACGTAGGGAGACGCCTAAGAAAAGTTGATTGATAGACTGATAACCTTTAACCTGTGAAAAAATTCATCAGTGTGTCACACCATGTCATGCCCCATTTTCTTACTGTTGTCTTCTATTAAGTGTTTCACATGGAAAGCCAAGAGTTTCAGACCTGTGGATATTACACCGTTGTCATTTTGTGGAAGACTGCTATTTGCCAGGGAATGCTAGATTAGTAATAAACTTCAGATGGATACACAGATCTGACAGAAGAATGATGAACTAGTTGGATCAGAAGAATGAATAAACCATGCCCTTGTGAGGGTGTGATGACCCTGCCATACTGTCACACTGGAATGTCTCCATTCGGGGGCTAATCATGGATCCATAAAACCCCACCCCCTAACACAATCATGCATTTGAGATAACCACGAATACGACTTCGAGTGTCACCTCAGTTATTCAACTCAGGAGGACCTGGGCTTTAGTCAGAAAGGCTATGTTCTGTTGTGGAATGAATACCTGCCTACAGTTAAATGCATTACTTCTGTATCACTACCACCATATGACAGGAAGGGTTCTATACAGCATTACAGCGATCTTTTTTCTTGCCTTATGTTGATAAACATATGCTGCACAAGACGTTTCACACTTTATGAATATCTGTTTCTTGTTTGTCCTATTTTATTTCCCGTTTCTCGCCGAAGACGGATGTGTCGGGCCATTGGCGCAAATGAAACTGCTACACAACGCATTTCCATCCTCTGGACTACATCCTGCTAGAAATCTAGTAGGACGTCTTGCTACAAGAGCGGGAGTTTGAGAATGAACGATGAAGAAGAAGAAGATGTCCCGTTACTTGTGTTCTCTTGTTTTTAAATATATTACTATACGGGTCCCCCCCCCCCTATAATTTTACCTTAAATATATCGGATCCCAGATATTTAATGTCGAATTCAGGCTACAAACTAGAAGTTTTCACCTTAAATACATCGGATCCCAGATATACAATTATTGTAACATTGCGCAGAAAACAAAGAAACTATTCTCCCAAAATAAATATGGCTGCAATTTCAAGATTGAATGTGATATTTCCCGCCGAAGACGGATGTGTTGGGACATTGGCGCAAATAAAACGGCAACACAACGCATTTCCATTCTCTGGACTACATCCACCTGGAAATCTTGTAGGATCATTGTCCTGTTACAAGAGAAATCCAGTGGGAATTTGAGAATGAACGCTGAAGAAGAAGAAAGAATGTGATATTTAGAAATAAAATCACTGCCGTAGTTAAGATCTATCTATACAAATATTACTACTGCCTGTTCTATATAGATGTGACTCAGGGATGATACAGATTTAAGGATTGTTTCTAAATACAAGTGAAACAGACCTCTTTTACTAAAACGTCGTGGGATTAGAAGGTTGGGTATTTAAAAAGAAAACATTCACTTTCTTCTTCTTCTTCTTCTTCAGCGTTCATTCTCAAACTCCTGCTGGATCTCTCCTGTAGCAGTACTACTAGATCTCCAGCAGGATGCAGTCCAGAGAATGTAAATGCGTTGTGTCGCTCTCCTGTAGCAGTACTACTAGATCTCCAGCATGATGCCGTCCAGAGAATGGAAATGCGTTGTGTCGCCGTTGTATTTGCGCCAATGGCCCGACACATCCGTCTTTGGCGGAATTCACTTTCAATATGTATCCTTCATAGAATAGTTGAGAGTGAACGGAGAAGTCGTGATAGAGAAATCTCTGTGTTGATAATGTTAATGAATGGTACAAGAAAAATTTTCACGGAATTGTCCGATCGGCTGATAATGATGGCAGGTGTAATTTTTGTGTTAATAGCCGGTGAGCCACAGACTATTTACGAGTTTTATTAATATAAAAAAGAGTAGAACAAAAGTTTCCACTACAGACATGTTTATGTTTTAAATTGCCAGAAATAAGGCACAATTAAGAGATAATGCAACGAAAGATTCTGACCCCATAATTCTTATGAATGCAACACAGAAAACAATAGACACCTACCCAGAAAAATGGATTCATGTCTATACTGATGGGTAAGCTTTTGAAACCACCATCAAAGAAAGTTATGGTGTCTATATAGAATCATCATCATCATCAGGTGCCGTGCCGGGTGGCGTAGGCGGTCATGGTTCTCCACAGCTCTCTGTCCACAGTAGTATGTATCAAAGTCGTTGTTGTTTCTTTGCCGTGCCAGGTTGTCAAACTGTCTAATATTTTCTCACGTTGTCGCCCTCTGTCTCTGGTGCCTTCAATTTTGCCTGTTGTGATTATGTTCTCTAAACCTGCCTGTCTCATGAAGTGGCCAAAACAAGAAGATTGCCTTTTTCTTATATTGTTGATTAAGGTCCGTTTCGCATTTAACTCTTTTAACACCTCTACATTAGTTTTTCTGGCAGTCCATGGTATTCTCAGCATTCTTCTGTAGAACCACATCTCTGTTGCCTCCAATCTCCCACTTTCCAGTTTGTTTATTGTCCAAGACTCGCACCTATATGTTAGTATAGGGGTTATATAGCACTGCAGAACTCTCTTTCTCACCTCTAATGACAAGGTCATATTACACAGTATATTTTTCATTTTTCTGAATGTTGTTTTTGCCTGTCCTATTCTGCATCTTATTTCTGTTGAACTTCTTCCATCTGCTGTTATAATTGTACCTAGATATTTGAATTGGTGGACCTGTCTATATAGAATATCCAGGCACAATGGCTGATAAGTTGTTTGATATCTGTGAGGAGATATGTTCTAACTATGAAACTTAAATAATAGCATTAAATGTTGCCTTGTCCCACCTAAAGACCATATTTGATGCCTTTCCATCACAGGTTCAAGTCATTGTGATGTTTACCGACTCTATATCCGCTCTTCGAGCACTAGAATATGTTGGACATTGTAAACCTGAGCTCGTTGAAATATATCACCATGTAAGCCAGCTGCTAACATTTTATGAAGTCAGCATTGTTATGCAGTGGATTCCTGACCACTCAAACACACCTGGTATTGACAAGGACAGACTAGCAAAGAAGGGAACACAACAAGAACAGCCAGATACACAAACGATAATGCAAACAGTTAAAATAATGCTGAAATCCGTGAAAAAAACGAGAACTGGATGAACATATGTGTTAGGAAAAAAATGTCCAGCCCAAATCCTAAATCAATCTCATGGGAAGGAAAGACCAGATTATCATTTTTCTACTTCGCACACATGTACAGCTTAAAAATAACAGAATACAACCACAACAAACAAAAAATGCATCCTGTACACGTCGCGGCGACAGCTTTGACAAAGCGGTCTTTATGTCCACAGCCTTAAAAGCCTCCCTGCACCGCTTAACAGGAAAATATGCAGTAACGAAAGAACCACAATAAATTCCAGGGATCCGTGTGTGCACTCATCCATATGAAACTGTTGACCACCACCTTTTTGAATGTCCAGCGCTGGTTGACATCATGAAAATGCTTCTCTCTCCAAGGCCAGATACATGGAACACATTATATGGAACAAAACAACAGCTCACAAACACATTCATATATCACACAATGGCATTGGGTCAAATTGAATGTGTGATGGACCGATGGATCAGCAACCAACCAACTAATTTTGAAATTCAACAGAAATAAGTCGCATAAAAGAACTGACACAAACAGCATTTAGAAAAATGGAAACAAATTATTATTTAATATGACCCTGTCATTAGAGGTGAGAAAGGGAGCTCTGCAGCGCTACACACTTCTATACTAACATGTGTATACGAGCTTGGACAATAAACAAACAGGATAGTAGGAAAAAAGAGGCAGTAGAAATATGGTTCTATAGAATATTGCTGAGAATACCATTGATTTGCTAAGAAAATTAATGTGGATTTGTTGAAAGAGTCAAATGTGAGACGTAGCTTAATAAATACTATAAGAAAAAGACAATCTTTATTGTTTGGCAGCGTTCTGAGATAAGAAGGTTGAGAACATAGTTACAATAGACAAGATAGAAGGCACTCGAGACAGGACGACACCATGAGAAACAAATTGACCGTTTAAAACCTGGCATGACAGGGAAACAACAACGATCCTGACACATAATACTGGAAATAGTGAGCTGTGGAAATTCATGATCGTCTACGCCAGCCGGCACGACACCTGTTGATGATGACGAGTTAGGTAAAGTTACAAGTAGTACAGTAAAGTTACACGTTGTAAAGTAAAGTTTTAGATAGGAAGGTAAAGTTACACGTAGTGAGTTAAAGGTACACATAGTATGACAAAGTTACAAGTAGTATGGCAAAGTTACAAATAGTATGGTAAATTATGATAAAGTTATAAATAGTATGGTAAATTATGATAAAGTTACAAATAGTATGGCAAATGTACAGGTAGTAAAATAAAGTTACAAGTAGTAAGGTAAAGTTACACATATTAAGGTAAAGTTACAAGTAGTATGGTTAAGTCACAAGTAGTAAGATAGTTACAAGTAGAATGGTAAAGTCACAAGTAGTAAGATAAATTTACAAATAGGAAGGTAAAATTACAAGTACTAATGTAAAGAAGTAGTGTGGCAAAGTTACAAGCAGTAAGGAAACGTTATAGGTAGTAAAAGTAACAAGTGGTAAGATAAAGTTACAGATTGTATCGTAAAGATACAAAATTAAAGATAAAGAAGTAGTATGGCAAAGTAGCAAATAATAACATAAAGTTGCAAGTAAGTAGGATAAAGTTGCAAATAGTAAAATAAAATTACAAGTTGCGTGGTAAAGTTACAAGTCGTAAAGTAAAGAAGTAGTAAGGCAAAGTTTCAAGTTGTAAAGTTATAAGGAGGAAGGAAAAATTACAAGTAGTGAGGAAAAGCTACAAATAGTACGGCAAAGTTACAAATACAAAGTAAAAGAAATAGTAATGTAAAGTTACAAGTAGTGAGGTAAAGTTACAAGTAGTGAGGTAAAGCTACAGGTAGGAAGATAAAGTTACAAGTAGTAAGATAAAGTTTCAAGTAGTGAGGTAAAGTTACAAGTAGTGAGGTAAAGTTACAAGTAGTGAGGTAAAGTTACAAGTAGTGAGGTAAAGTTACAAGTAGTAAGATAAAGTTTCAAGTAGCAAGGTAAAGATACAAGTAGTAAAGTAAAACTACAAGTGATAAGAAATAGTTACAAGTATTATGGCAAAGTTACAAGTAGTAAGAAAAAGTTACAAGTAGTAAGATAAAGTTACAAGTAGTATGGTAAAATGACAAGTAGTAAGGTAAATAAATTGTAACATAAAATAATAAGTAGTAAAGTTATAAGTGGTAGGATAAAGTTACAGGCATTATACGCCATTACTTGTGACTTTTCTTACTACTTGTAACTGTGCCTTATTAGTTGTACCATTATCCCACTGCGTATAACTTTGACTTCTACTTAATCACCTTATCTCTTTATATTCCTCGTCTGTTAACAATCGTAAATGCTGTCAATTTTAGCAATCATTGCGCATTTTGTAGATCCCAGGAATTCTGAATGAAAACTCCATTTGTTTCGAAACAACAAATTGTAAAATGACCACGCCTAACGCTGACTCATTGTTTATATGACAATCTGCATTGCGAGCACATTACTTTATGTGTCTTATTGCTGCTTGTTTATATCATTTTTCATTTAATTAAAGTGGGAATGTTTTTCATTATGTATTTGTTTTTGTTAAAAGGTATAATATTATTTACATATGACCTTTACTGTGGATGAATTACTCTCCCAGAATCGTGAGAAATACAGATCAATCACAGAGAAAACTATGTTCTAGAAATGCAGATCAATCACTGAGAAAACTATGTTCTAGAAATACAGATCAATCACTGTGAAAACTACGTTCTTGAAATAGAGATCAATCACTGAGAAAACTACGTTCTTGAAATAGAGATCAATCACTGAGAAAACTACGTTCTTCAAATACAGATCAATCATTGAGAAAACTACGATCTTAAAATACAGATCAATCACAGAGAAAACTATGTTCTAGAAATACAGATCAATCACAGAGAAAACTATGTTCTTGACATACAGATCAATCACAAACTATGTTCTAGAAATACAGATCAATCACAGAGAAAACTATGTTCTATAAATACATATCAATCACTGAGAAAACTACGTTCTAGAAATACAGATCAATCACTGAGAAAACTACGTTCTTGAAATAGAGATCTATCACTGAGAAAACTCGTACGTTCTTGGTTCTACTAAATTAAAAACTTGCAAATAACCCATGAAGGGTTGAAACTAGAAGGTCAGAAGTGAAACAACACACAAAAGAAATATACAAACCACACCCAAATATGCAGGAAACAAGGCAAACAGAGAAATGACGGGAAAAAACGATCATCCATACGACTGGCGATCATTGATTAAAAGTTCAATTGTGTAAAAATCATATATATATATATCGGTTCTCAAGTTTGTGACATATTCAGTTGTCAGAGTCGCACAACCTGATGGTCGCGTGCCATGTTAATATATAAGGGCTTCCCGACGGTTCGTATCATTGATACCCATAGCTTTCTCCTCTACACTTCCTCTCATCCCTATGTCTTTTGCGATTCCCTTCTATTCTCTTAACTTCTCCACTTCCGGTGTCTCTGTAGTGGTGAGGAGGAATTTCTCAAGCTCGTGAGATGATGGATTTCTATCGCTTATACCCTGACATTGTCTTCAGGTTTGCCCTGTTTCGAGTGTACATCCTCTCCTACCAGAGTACCCTCTTGAAAACTCGGATGTTTTCCTATTCGAGAAGGTCAAACATGTTCCACTTCAATAGCTCTGCTGCCCGTTATGTCCTAGTCCGACACCAATCTTTTCTCCGGGCGGATCCCAAAATGCGGGAAGTGTTTTGTGACACCCCTCTGGTTGCTAACAGACATGGCAAGAGTTCAGGGATTTATTGGTCCGGAGTATCCCTGTTTTCGTCGTCGCTCCGTTTCCTTGTTTTCCTTGCTGTATGCTGTTAGTGTCCGTATGTCCCTGTATCTCGTTGTTAGGTTGTGTTATGTTTTATTTTGGTAACACATCTACCTATTTTTGTTTATCTTGACATTTGCCCGGTGTTACTCCAGCCACCTGCTTCCTGTTTAGGGTTGTTACCCAACACTGGAACAATTATCCCTTGATTTTTCACTAGGCTGCTACTTATCCCTGTTTTCGTCGTCCCTCCGTTTCCTTGTTTTCCTTGCTGTAGGCTGTTAGTGTCCGTCTGTCCATGTATCTCGTTGTTAGGTTGTGTTATGTTTTATTTTGGTAACACATCTATCTATTTTTGTTTATCTTGTTATTTCAAGCCTGACGTTCCTAATAATTTTGGCGGCAAACCTAACAGATGATATACCTGTATGTATGTCAACCATACCCAGTCTGTCAGGTTCCCCAAAACCACCTTTAACATTCTCAGATGACTGGACCCGTCGCGCTTGAGAACCACTATATATATATATATATATAATATATATATATATATATATATATATATATATATATATATATATATATATATATATATATATATATATTAATTTGTCACGATTTAACATTTTGGAATCAATGCCCGTCAGTTATATAGATGATATCATGTTGCTCGTCATTTATTTGTTTGTCTTTTTTTCACATATATTTAGGTGTTTTAATGTATTTTATGTTTGTGTTATTTTAACTCTGGTTTCAATCCTTCCCGGTTATTTCCACATTTAGCTCTGCCATGTGATAATCAAATGTCTTTCTTACCCGTCGTTTCAGCTGTGCATGCAGTCTTAATAAATGACATGTGGTGGAAACGCCGATTTGTGTGTGTGTGTTATTATATGTGTTTCCAGTGATTAGTAAAACTTTATTATCATGTTCCAAACGTTGTCTGTTGGATTTATGTTTTGCTGCCGTGATTACATATTATAAGATCCTGCAACAAAAGATTCCAATAATCTTTCCTACCCTTATGAAACTGTATAACTAATGACCTACAAATGTATGAATCTGTCCAACTATAGAACGTCACAACTATAAAATAGCCAAACTAAAGAATTGTCCATGCATGAAACAGCCAAACTAAAGAAATATTAACTTATGAAAGAGCCAAATTAAACAAATGCCCACGTAAGAAACAGCCAAATAAAATAAATATCCACTTATGAAACAACGAAACTAAAGAAATATCAGCTTGAGAAACAGCTAGCCTAAAGAAATTCCTATTTAGGAAACAGCCAAACTATAGAAATATCCATTTCTGAAGCAGCCAAACTAAAGAAATATCACCTTATAAAACAGTCAAATTAAGGATTCGCCACTTTAAACGTGAAGAAGAAGTGTAGTACTAAACTTGATACCATCCCTCTATGATATACCAGGAAATGAAAACAAATACAGAGATCCTAGCAAAAGATGGAACAGCACAGGAACACAAATACCAAGCAATCACCTACCAGAAAAAGAAGGCTCTCATCAAAATTATTAGGAAAGTTGAGCGCGCCCCCCCCCTTCCAAAAAACAACTTCCATTTTCTTGGCTAAAAAATTTGTCGTCTGCTGTATGATGACAGGTCACACCAGACTAAATATCCACTTAAATAGACTTACACATGTTTCATAACATACATGTTCACGTGAGCAGGTAGTGCAGGCAGAGGAAAATAATATGCAGAACTGCATTACACTAAACCAGCAACGGGAGAAACACTGACCCGATATATCACGGATAACCACAGAAAGCTGTTTGATAGCACTGCGTTACACTAAACCAGCACAGGGAGGAACACTGGCCCGATATATCACGGATAACCACAGAAAGTTGTATGATAGCACTGCATTACACTAAACCAAGAAAGGGAGGAACACTCGCCCGATATATCACGGATAACCACAGAAAGCTGTTTGATAGCACTGCATTACACTAAACCAAGAGAGGGAGGAAGACTGACCCGATATATCACGGATAACCACAGAAAGTTGTATGATAGCACTGCATTACACTAAACCAAGAGAGGGAGGAACACTCGCCTGATATATCACGGATAACCACAGAAAGCTGTTTGATAGCACTGCATTACACTAAACCAAGAAAGGGAGGAACACTGACCCGATATTACACGGATAACCACAGAAGGTTGTATGATAGCACTGCATTACACTAAACCAAGAAAGGGAGGAACACTGACCCGATATTACACGGATAACCACAGAAGGTCGTATGATAGCACTGCATTACACTAAACCAAGAAAGGGAGGAACACTGACCCGATATTACACGGATAACCACAGAAAGTTGTATGATAGCACTGCATTACACTAAACCAAGAGAGGGAGGAACACTGACCCGATATATCACGGATAACCACAGAAAGTTGTATGATAGCACTGCATTACACTAAACCAAGAGAGGGAGGAACACTGACCCGATATATCACGGATAACCACAGAAAGTTGTATGATAACACTGACGAGCTTACAACTACAGCACCATGTATTCAGAAAACCGAACGTGCTGTATAAACATGTTAATCGACGAGCGTGAAGAAGAAAAAGAAACATGTCGCATTGATATTGGTTTAGCTCCTTGTATTGTGTTAAAGAAGTCAAGGGTTCGATCCCGAATCGTGAAATGTTGTTTATAAATGTAATTATTCCCGCAGACTCTTGTGATATCACTAGAAAGTGTTGTGTTACGTGTTATACGTGGCACTTTCTGCAGATCACGTGCTGTTTCGATGAAAGGGCAGAGTATATATGGGAAAGCTTGAGTACAGTTAAGTCAATCCTTAACGCCTTAGACTTGCCCATCTATGGATCTAGTCCTCTAAAGAGTTGTCGGTGAAAATCTAGGTTTCCGTTGGGCTATACATATCAATAACGTCACGGATTTCCCATGAACAACCAATCATATCGATTCACGCCTTAGACCAGAATTCTTAGAGAATTAACTATTAATTCTAAATACTAGTTCTAATCTAGTATAATCTAGTTCTAATCTAGTATAATCTAGTTATAATCCCCTTTCAAATTTTTTTAATAAACTAATTATAATCCTTAAACCCCCCCCCCCCACACCTCACCAAAAGATATTACCTTTCGCAACTATAACACTGCAAAGGTTAGGTAATACCTCGAAAGTAGAAAATGTCACAACGGAGACCTATACTAGAGATTGACCGAGTTGGCAATTGTGGTCTTACCAGACTGTAGACTTGTCAGCATATACAACTAAAGATGTGTCTATCCATGATCATGTCCAGATATGAGCCTGGGAACGTCTTTACGTATCCGTATATGAATCTAAACATATATGAATTTATCATTAGCTCATTGAACGCAAACAAAATACAGGACGCTGTCACAGTTGTATTGACAAATTTCGACTTGCGTTTCTCGATGATCGCCTACCTCATTAAACTCTAGTTCAAGCACAAAGTCGGCCTGCCGGAACAAATGGTAACTGTTATCGAAGGTAATACTTCGAGATGCTCAGGAAAAAATGAAATCACAAGCACATCAAAGTAACTGTGACCTTTCATGGCGCCATTTTAAACCGGAAACGAACTTGATAAATCAGACTTGGTCAAGGCTGACAATGAAGCTGAGAACGTACACATATAGAGAATGTCAGAAATGGGAGTATGTAGAAGGGAGAGAAGAAAAAGTTTTTTCTTTGAAAAGTTCCGAAGTTCAAGTAGTCAACACCTGACCGGAACTCTGAGTCTACAAAGGGCCTGATTTAGACTTGATAGGGCCCTAAGCTATTTGAGATATGGGGCCCTAAGCTATTTGAGATATGGGGCCCCAAGCTATTTGAGATATGGGGCCCTAAGCTATTTGAGATATGGGGCCCTAAGCTATTTGAGATATGGGGCCCTAAGCTATTTGAGATATGGGGCCCCAAGCTATTTGAGATATGGGATCCTAAGCTATTTGAGATATGGGGTCCTAAGCTATTTGAGATATGGGTCCCTAAGCTATTTGAGATATGGCACCCTAAGCTATTTGAGATATGGGACCCTAAGCTATTTGAGATATGGGGCCCTAAGCTATTTGAGATATGGGTCTATTTAACGATTAAGAGTATATAGATAGTGTAATAAAAAATGGTGGGGTCCTAAGCTATAGGTGCAGAGACACAACATGAAGACCACAGCTCACTCACCGAATCCAACAGTACAGAGGCACGGCATGAAGAACACATTTCACTCAACGAATCCAACAGTGCAGAGTACAACATGCATGAAGATCACATTTCACTTAACGAATCCGACAGTGCAGAGACACGACATGAAAACCACATTTCACTCAATGAATCCAACAGTGCAGAGTACAACATGAAGACAACATTTCACTTAACGAATCCAACAGTGCAGAGACACAACATGAATACCACATTTCACTCAACGAATCCAAAAGTGCAGAGACACAACATGAAGACCATAACTCACTCAACGAATCCAACAGTGCAGAGACACGACATGAAGACCACATTTCACTCAACGAATCCAACAGTGCAGAGGCATGGCATGAAGACCATAACTCACTCAATGAATCCAACAGTGCAGAGTACAACATGAAGGTCACATTTCACTTAACGAATCCGACAGTGCAGAGACACGACATGAAAACCACATTTCACTAAACGAATCCAAAAGTGCAGAGACACGACATGAAGACAATAACTCACTCAACGAATCCAACAGTGCAGAGACACGACATGAAGACCATAACTCACTCAACGAATCCAACAGTGCAGAGACACAAAATGAAGCCCACATTTCACTCAACGAATCCAACAGTGCAGAGGCATGGCATAAAGACCACATTTCACTCAACGAATCCAACAGTGCAGAGTACAACATGCATGAAGGTCACATTTCACTTAACGAATCCGACAGTGCAGAGACACGACATGAAAACCACATTTCACTCAATGAATCCAACAGTGCAGAGTACAACATGAAGACAACATTTCACTTTACGAATCCAACAGTGCAGAGACACAACATGAATACCACATTTCACTCAACGAATCCAAAAGTGCAGAGACACAACATGAAGACCATAACTCACTCAACGAATCCAACAGTGCAGAGACACGACATGAAGACCACATTTCACTCAACGAATCCAACAGTGCAGAGGCATGGCATATAGACCATAACTCACTCAATGAATCCAACAGTGCAGAGTACAACATGAAGGTCACATTTCACTTAACGAATCCGACAGTGCAGAGACACGACATGAAAACCACATTTCACTAAACGAATCCAAAAGTGCAGAGACACGACATGAAGACAATAACTCACTCAACGAATCCAACAGTGCAGAGACACAAAATGAAGCCCACATTTCACTCAACGAATCCAACAGTGCAGAGCCATGGCATAAAGACCACATTTCACTCAACGAATCCAACAGTGCAGAGGCACGGCATGAAGGCCATAACTCACTCAACGAATCCACCAGTGCAGAGACACGACATGAAGAGAATAACTCACTCAACGAATCCACCAGTGCAGAGACACGACATGAAGAGAATAACTCACTCAACGAATCCAACAGTGCAGAGACACGACATGAAGACCATAACTCACTCACCGAATTCAACAGTACAGAGGCACGGCATGAAGAACACATTTCACTCAACGAATCCAACAGTGCAGAGTACAACATGCATGAAGGTCACATTTCACTTAACGAATCCGACAGTGCAGAGACACGACATGAAAACCACATTTCACTCAATGAATCCAACAGTGCAGAGTACAACATGAAGACAACATTTCACTTAACGAATCCAACAGTGCAGAGACACAGCATGAATACCACATTTCACTCAACGAATCCAAAAGTGCAGAGACACAACATGAAGACCATAACTCACTCAACGAATCCAACAGTGCAGAGACACGACATGAAGACCACATTTCACTCAACGAATCCGACAGTGCAGAGACACGACATGAAAACCACATTTCACTCAACGAATCCAAAAGTGCAGAGACACGACATGAAGACAATAACTCACTCAACGAATCCAACAGTGCAGAGACACGACATGAAGACCATAACTCACTCAACGAATCCAACAGTGCAGAGACACAAAATGAAGCCCACATTTCACTCAACGAATCCAACAGTGCAGAGGCATGGCATAAAGACCACATTTCACTCAACGAATCCAACAGTGCAGAGGCACGGCATGAAGGCCATAACTCACTCAACGAATCCACCAGTGCAGAGACACGACATGAAGAGATTAACTCACTCAACGAATCCAACAGTGCATAGACACGACATGAAGACCATAACTCACTCAACGAATCCAACAGTGCAGAGACACGACATGAAGACCATAACTCACTCAACGAATCCAACAGTGCAGAGACACGACATGAAGACCACATTTCACTCATCGAATCCAACAGTGCAGAGGCACGATATGAAGACCACATTACACTCAACGAATCCAACAGTTCAGAGGCACGACATGAAGACCACATTTCACTCAACGAATCCAACAGTTCAGAGGGACGACATGACGACAATAACTCACTCAACGAATCCAACAGTGCAGAGACACGATATGAAGACCATAACTCACACAACGAATCCAACAGTGCAGAGACACGACATGAAGACCACATTTCACTCAACGAATCCAACAGTGCAGAGACACGACATGAAGACCACATTTCAATCAACGAATCCAATAGTACAGAGGCACGGCATGAAGACCACAGCTCACTCAACGAATCCAATAGTACAGAGGCACGGCATGAAGACCACAGCTCACTCAACGAATCCAATAGTACAGAGGCACGGCATGAAGACCACAGCTCACTCAACGAATTGCTATTTGCATATGATCAAATCTTATTACGAATATAAAGATGAGATACAGTGACACGCACAACTGCGCTCAAAACAGCGAACAATACAACGTGAAAATAAACACACATCTAACGTTTATTAAAAGTGTCTTGTCCTGTACATGTGTTCTGCTAGGCTGAATGGGGAGCTGAAGTGTTTGTTTACTAACCGTGATGCAAATAGATCTTAGCCTAATTTAGTACACTGGAGAAACTGCAAATATTTTAGATATTTACACGTTTCGGTTTCGATATTATAATAACATTTTTAAAACTTTCAAGATATTTAGGTATAATAACAGGAAATATATTTTTTTGCGAATATTATAAAAAAAAAACATTTCACACACTTATTTCCGGAGACTATATTATATACGCAGAATTTCTATGGATAAATACAGTGTTTCTTGGAGACAAGACATAAATATTATATCAAGGGTTCCACTAGGGTAAAATAAAGATTGATAAATGTTTCAATGTAGAGTATATGTGTAAATTTGTGTTATATATTACTGATTAGCTGACATCTTCTTTCAATCTTTCCAGACAATAGTTTTATATAGCAGTGTTTCTCAACCTTCTTTGTACCATGCCCTACCTAAGTCTTTCTAAAATTTGTATGCTCCCCCTATGTAACATATACATTTTGTTGTTTTTTTATATTCAAAAATTAAATTATTCCCTAATGAATCATAATTGCAATGTGTTCGAATTCCCCCCCCCCTCCCTGGACAATCATATTGCCCCATGTGAAGCGTAGGCCACACTTTGAGAAACACTGTTATATATTATTATCGTCGTGCTGTAAGGCGTATGACCTACAATCCCTAATTATGGTGGGCGTGGCTAGTAAGTATACACATATGAGCTGTAATCCATGAATGTGGTGGGTGTGGCTAGTGGGTGTGGCTAACATGTATAAAATCTCATATGACAAATATATTCAGTCCTTTTAAATAAAAGCTGTGTTAAGCAACAGTTTAGCCATACACTTTTATCGTAACATAGTTCCCGTGACAGGGACCGAAAGAGCAAATGTGAGAAACAACAGGGGGAGAAAGAGCAAATGTGAGAAACCCCCAATGAAGAAAGAGCAAATGTAAGAAAACACCAATGGAGAAAGAACAAATGGAAGAAACCACCAATGAAGAAAGAGCAAATGTAACAACCGGGCAAGAAAGAGCAAATGTAACAACCGGGCAAGAAAGAGCAAATGTAACAACTGGGCAAGGAAGAGCAAATGTAACAACCGGGCAAGAAAGTGCAAGTGTTAACAACCGGGCAAGAAAGAGCAAATGTTAACAACCGGGCAAGAAAGAGCAAATGTGAGTAACAATGCCATCTATCATATACGTCCTAAAAGGCAAAAAAAAGGAGGTTGCGATCCTGGAGTTCGAAACGCAATCTGGCGTCTTGGCGAAGAGGCACAACACACCAGCGTGCCCGGCAACAGTTAGAGGCTGTCACGGACTAGGGACCAAACCCGAAATAAAGGAATGATGAAAACGGATGTACTGGACCTCGGACGTCCTCACCACAAGTGGCCAACCGGGGTTCAAATAATCACAGTTCTACTGTGGAACTTGCAGCACAACGTACTTCACGCTCCCTGTCGGAAATCAAACGAAATATTCGTTGTGGTTATATGAGAGCGAACGCAGAAGAAGAAGAAGAAATGCAATCTCATTATCTCCGTTCTGATGAAGCCTCTTAGTTATTATGTCTGCACTGAGGGACGAGAATCAGCCCGTTCATCTAACAGCATGCTTCAAGATTGAAAGAAAGTAATAACGAAAAGTGAAAGACTGACAAGCTCGTGTGCTCCGTCTTTAGCCGAATTTAGAAAATAGTCATACGTGGTTTTAAAAAGTTCTGGAAGACATTTTCATCACAAACTAATGTCAGAGAAATACCATCCAGGAGTTGAAAATAAAACTCTAACACTTGGCATATGGAACACAAGTGAAAACATAGAACTTGCTTGGGATTCCGTAATCATTCTCATTTCAATGTAAGTGGCAACAGGCACGCTCGCCTAATTGTTTCATTCGTTTCAATCAAATGTATGTTAGACTACGGTTGACTTGTCAACTAGTGACGTACGTAAACATGAAAACATCGCTCGGACACTGCTACAGCATCCAAGTTTATACAACAATGTCAATACGAGAAGATCAATACGATGTTCAACTTTGTCAAATTGGGAATATTAACATCATATTAACATTCAATAACATCTAACATTTCGTAAGGGGTGTGGGAATTGTGGCCACAATGTTCATTCTGGAAACGGCACGGATAGTATGAGACTTAGTATTATTATTATTGTGAGTTGAAACCGTGTTATTTATGAGGAGGTGAAACGCGTTAATACTAATTAAGAAACGTGCTAGTAACTCTATTAGAGATCTTCATAATAAGAAAAAAAATGTATAAAATATATATAAATTCATTAATGTCTCACTGGTTATTAATTATTTCTGTATGTCATGTCTTCAGAGAAACTATTCGTCTTAGAATACAAAGATACTGCTTCTATGTTAGACTACAGGGACATTGTACTTGGCTTATATTACATAGACATTGCATCTATCGTAGACGGCATTGAAACTGCACCAATCTTCAATTCCAAAGACACTGCATCCTCTAAGACTACAGGGAAAATATCGATAATTGCAATATGGCGAAACTATATCCATCTTAGACTACGTAGGCTGAATCCATTTTAGAATACATGGAAATTACACCCATTTTAGTCTATAAGACACCAACATATGTCTTAAAATACATAAATATTACATCAATCTTAGACTGCATAACTACTACATCAATATTAGACTACATAAATACTACATCAATCAGACTACATAAATACTACATCAATCAGGATTACATAAATACTACATCAATCAGACTACATAAATACTACATCAATCAGACTACATAAATACTACATCAATCAGACTACATAAATACTACATCAATCAGACTACATAAATACTACATCAATCAGATTACATAAATACTATATTAATCTTAGACTAAATAAATACTACATCAATCTTAGACTAAATAAATACTACAGCAATCTTAGTAGACTACATAAATACTACATCAATCAGACTACATAAATACTACATCAATCAGACTACATAAATACTACATCAATCAGACTACATAAATACTACATCAATCAGACTAAATAAATACTACATCAATCAGACTACATAAATACTATATTAATCTTAGACTGCATAAATTTATTGTATCCATCTTAAAATGATTATATTTAATGTCTCCATCTTACCTAGCATATATATTTACTGTATCCAACCTAGCCTATATCTATATCAAGTGACATTCTTTCCAGATTGTTTTTTTCATCCTGGATATTCTGATCCCTTCTCTGTCCTAGACACGGATGCATGCATTGGCCAGACACAGAGATATGTTCATTCACTACACGATGTCGTTGATCCATCAGTGTACATATCCATCTTAGATATAATGTATCAAACCTAGACCATTTTATATATATATATATATATATATATATATATATATATATATATATATATATATATATATATATATATATAATATATATATATATATATATATATATATATATATCTATATATATATATATCCATATTAGAATATTAGAGTATATATCTTAGACCACACATATATTATGTATCCATCTTCAAAAAATTAAGTTAACCGACAGCATTTATTAATGCAGTACGGGCTCACATTTCTGTGTCTGCGCTATGTGAGGGCGGACACCATCTCATCTCCCTCGATCTACTACTATCCATCTTATACTACACATACATACTGTGTGCAAGCTATACTGCGTACATATATATATATGGTCATGCGGTGTTATGCTGCAGAGTGGCGGCCGCATCAGGCGATATCAATCCGAATGTTTGTTCGTCACAAGTGTTGATTACCATTTGTTACATCCACTTTTGAAAAAATTCAGTTAGAGTTATGTCCATGCCTATTAGTTCGATGATGACTAATAAACCCTATTCGTGCTGCAAATGTTCTTGGACAGTTCGGTAATAAATGACGACTGTAGAAAGATTGTGTTCTATATGTGTCTTTCTTGATAATCTCCGCTGATAAGCTGCTGCAATTCTCTTCTTTTCGCAAGACGATGCGATTTTGTGACTGTAGAGCGCCATGTAGATTTATTTTGTGCCGTTTATTCCCATGAATGTTGATATATTTCAAAAGCTTTCAGTGAGGTCTTTAACGAGTCCTTGTAGAGCTTATTTTGGTCACCTTGAGATCGTGTACCCTTTTTCCAGCTCACCATAGAGAAGTATCTTTGTCAGGCGATGGTCTGGCATACACACCAAAAGATCTGCCCAACGAATCTGTGTCTGCATCAGGATAGTGTCACTGCTAGGGATACAAGATCTTATAAGGACATTGATATCTGGAATCATGTTGTGACATCTGATATTCCTAACTTTTCTGAGACTAGCTGTGTGAAATTGATTGAGTTTCCTCACATGACATCTATACACAGTCCATGTTCCACCAAGGTATAACAACACTGGAAATACCACTGCTCTATACACTTTCCGCTTAGTCTGTAGGTTAATGTCATTTCTACACCATGCATTTCGTACAATCTGCTGAAAGCGCTGCTTGACTTGGCGATCCTTGTATACACTTCATCATCAACGTTGGCATTATGTGATAACGTACTACGTAGGTATGTGAATCTATTCAAAACGCCATTTACCTTTATGCAGGGCTGGAGATAGCTTTAGCCAGGTTCTGGTTGTAGGATGACTTCTGTCTTCTCTGTGTTAATAGTAAGCCAAATGTTGGTACAGGCGTTTGACAATCTATTTATAATACATTGTATGCACAAACACACACACACGCGCGCACAACACACACACACATACAAAAGGCGGTACTGTGCCATGATGCAGAGTGTCATCAAGGGGGGTAACATTTCGAAGAAAAACCCTTTAAGGGGGCGGCATTTGGAAGCCCTGCATAATACTGAGAAACTCTGGCGCATAGTCATGTCGGTTCCTTATAAATCGATTAACATTTTACATTGGTCGACTTCCCTACCGACTGTACAGAAACAAAACGTCATTATCATCATCATCTAAATTACAATATGAGGTACAGTCTGCTCTTGAGTACAGTGATAATGGATTCTCGTCACAAACTCAGCTCTGTCAAGTTAATATCATTATAGGCACAATCCTTCAAGGAACGAAAGTATGAATCTTATATTAGTATGATTACGTGATGTCTTCGCAACAATGGTTGGCTACAATGGACCAATAAGATCATCTGTCTCTTGCATTTGTGGTGTTGTCTGCTATACCTTAACATATCCATCTTGTGATGCTTCTCTCCTACGTGTATCTCTGCCTAAATCTTGTTCTGAATGAATTGAAATGAATTTTGTAAACTTAAGCATGAAAATCCTGCATTACCTCTGTTCTCAGTTTCCTGTTTGAGAGAGACGAAACTTAATTATATCTAGTGTTTATATTCTCAATCTATACTTCCTTTCACAACGACGTCACTCAACTCTCTATTTATACAATCATCAATCCACTTTAAACCCGCCCATCCAACCTTCAACATATATATATTTATATATATGTACATATATATATTGAAATGGAGCACTATCAATGCAGACCCGAATTCGAGTGCTGAGATTTTATATCGAACCAATTCTTTTTTATGGATGTGAAGCATGTACTGTAAATAATAACATTCAAAGCGAGTTAGAGGCTACATAGATGTGGTTTCTGAGCAGAATGACGAACATACCATGGACAGCTAAGAAAACTAATGCATATGTTCTCAATCATGCAGACTAAAAAGATCAATCATATAAAACATTAAGGGCAGACAGTCAAGGTTTCTAGGGCATATGCTGAGATGAACACAGCTTTAATACTTAATAACCACTGGAAAAATCATAGGGGAGAAGAGATAGGGGTCGACAAAGAGAAAAGTTGCTAGATGGACTAGTATTGTGGCATGGTAGAAGTTCACCAACTGAGATTATTGACTATACAGGAGATAGAGAGTTGTGGAGAAACATGATCGTCTACGCCAGTCGGCATGACACTCCATTGATTGATTGGATTGATATATGCATATGCATATTCACACACACACACAAACATATATATATATATAGTAATTTAATGTTGCTGTTAGGATTGCATAACGATGGGATTTTAGGAAATATTACGTTTGTTCGCTTTACAGGTAGTTATATTATGCCGACTCAGGACATCGGTAACTTCTTCAATTCATCTTCTGCTTGGTCTTGCACTTATGTGTTTTCATTTTCATGTGTCTTGGAGAATATGTAGATTGGGATTTTGTAAACACTTCCGTACTTGTTTACTAGACATTGCAGTTTCATCATTGATTGACTTATCAATATCGGCACACAGTAAAACCAATCAACATAATTGGCATTGTCATACGAATAAGAGATTTGGAATACAATGTAAAATCAAGCAAAATTGGTAGAAATATGAGACAGAGATGGACAAAAAGATACGATGCAGCACTGTTTGACAGTTTGGCACAGAAGAAATTCAGTAGTAGAGATGATACATATTCATGGCCGTAGATAGGTCTTTGGTAAGAAGGGAGATGTACACAATGTCACGTCGTTGATGTTGTGAATATTTCATCTATTTTCTGGAAATATTTGGTAACCTGCTTTGAAAAACTATTAAAGGGGATGTTTGAACAGGCCCCCTTACGATACAAGCGTGCAACCAGTTCAGCAGACTAAAGTAGTGAAGTGCAATGAACCTATTTCGCCCGGAACGGTATATGATTATTGCCGTTGTCTACTCTTCCTCTCCATCTATCAACTACCCACTGCAGGTCAGTGCTGGAAAGGGAATCATGCCTCATCAAGTGCCAAAACAACAACAGTTTACCACACTACACCATGGTCAGGCGCTGTTATTGTTGACCCACAACAGCATTTGTCACTTCACCGGGCTCAGGCGATGATATTGTTTACCCACAACTGTTTGCGCCGCTGCACCAATGTCAGTCGAATGTTAATGTTGATCCCCAGCTGTTTGTGCCGCTACACTAGTGTCAAGCGACGTTATTGTTAAGCCACAGCTGTTTGTGGCGCTTCACCATGGTCAAGCAATGTTATTCAAGACCACAACAGTATGCAAAACTTCACCGTGATCCAGCAATGTCACTGATGACCTACAACAGTATGCGAAGCTTCTCCATGATCCAGCAATGTCACTGATGACCTACAACAGTATGCGAAGCTTCTCCATGATCCAGCAATGTTAGTGATGACCTACAACAGTATGCAAAGCTTCTCCATGATCCAGTAATGTTATTTATGATTTACAACAGTTTGCGACATTTCACCGTGTTCATGCGATATTATTGTTGACCCCCAGCAAAAGAAACTTCACGTAGAACTATTACAAGAGAACATTTCACCATCAGTATTAGAAACAATGAAGATCTAAAGCACATTGCAATGAAACGAGAGACATGGAAATCTGTAACAGCCGCCCTATGTCCCGTCTTTGGCCCTAGAGGAATAACTAACTTACAGCTGTTTGCGTCGTTGCATTCGTGTCAGACGATGTTATTGTTGAACCACAATTGTTAGTACTGCTACACCAGTGTCATTGCGATGCCGACTCTCAACACCTTGCGTCACTTCACCAGTGTCAGGCCATGTTGTTGTTGGCTTTCAACATAAGAGTATTTATTTTGTTTCAAACAAATACATTTGTTGTATGTTCTATATAATTGATATACGATTCTTGTCTATAAAATTGTTCCCAAAAGTATGTCTTCTATTGTTTTGTTTGTTTGTTTTTCGTTCGCTCCATTGTAACCATCACGGATATCCGTGCGATTTCCGCCGGGAGCGTGTTTACGTTGTGCCACCGTTATGCGCATTGTAGGCCTAGCACATCCGATTCCGGCATGCCTTGACAATTCGGGTGGGCTACCCTTAGCCTGTGACAGGCTCTATATCTGTCTCCAGGCACGCGTAGTGAAGACTCTTCGCCCAGACGATTTTCTTGCTCTCGTCTCACTCGAACGAGGTGTTCCACTGTCTATGAACTTGCCTCGTGTAATTGGACGTGCTGTGCCTGTGCCCATTGGGTACTGAACCGTTTCTCATCCATGAGCCTGGTTCCTTAAAGGGAAGAACTCAACAGAGGAGTTGGACCCTGGCTCTTTCGCCCTCTTAGCCGAGGTGTCATTCAACGACATCGTGTACCCCTTGTCCAAGTTCGAGTCTCACACCACGCGTTTGAGAGCAAGGCGTTCTCGAGCTGAGCGTCCTTGTCCCAATAGCGCCTGAGCCCATCAGGTACTGAACCCTTTCTCTCTTCAAGTGTATTTCCGGTGTAGGAAAACCTGACAGTAGAGTTGGGCCAGGGCTAAATCGTTGTCCCTTTTGTGCCTGAGCGAATCGAGTACGGAACCCTTTCTCTCTGCAAGTTACTTCCGGTATAGGAAACCTTGACAGTAGAGTTGGGCCAGGACTGCCATCGTTGTCCCTTTCTTGCCTACACCCATCGGGTACAGAACCCTTTCTCTTTGCAAGCATATTTCTGGTTTAGGAAGGCTCGACATTAGAGTTGGGTTAGGTCTTTTGCTTTACCAAACGCCGATGGATGGGTCTGGGTCTCTGCCTGTTAGGAACTCTGGTAACTAGAAGCCCGTCTCGAGCTGACGGAGCTTGTAGTTCCCTTTCCTAGGGACTTTTCACTTTCTATTTGTAGTTCGCGCTGCCCTCTAGCGCTGTTCTGCCCTTTCATTGTTTCATTGTACTCTGTATGAAACATATTTGTCTCTCGCCATGCATTTACCTTTACGTGCATTTTACATTGGCCGCCCCTCCAATGTTCGGACTGGACTGACTAGCTTCACTGTATGTCGACAGTGTCGCTATATGTGGTGATGCTGGTGGTGTCGGAGATATTGTCTGTCTCTTGTGCAGTCAAATCTCTTTCCATCTGCTACCTCCACATTCTCGGACACGATCCCCAAATGATTTGGCCAGAATCAGCACGAGCTGCTGTATTTCTGTTTCCAGGGTGCACCGCGTGGAGGTACATTTGGGATCTTGGTTATCTGCTAACCCTGGGTCCGCCTAGAGCAATGCGTTCCCTTTGCACCCCTATGTCTTCTATTAATTTATATAGTGATTCCACAGCCAATTTTCTTCACATTGCTTTTGTGATACAATGTGAACTACTAGTTTGAAATAAATATTAAAGTAAGAGTTTAATAGCGCTGTGCTATGCCTTACGTGCTTCAAATTCAGTTCAGTATGCGGTCCTGATTATTGGGTAATCTCGGGAAAATGAGATAGGTACGTTTTGAAACTATTGTTCTAAGAAGTGTGTTATAGCTCAATTTAAAGTTGAGAACCTCTGATTCAGATGATCTCAGCACCAATTACTTGTACTAATAAAAAAATGAAAAGTATTTACACCAACCACAATAAAGACAGCGGATAAAAATCGTTCACAAAAAAAATCTGCTGTGAAATTATTTCCAGAATGGAATGTCCTTTTGTTGTAGATGTCCACTTTCGGATAACCATTTCTTAGACCAACATTCTAAACCCATTCCTCAAATAAATAAATAGAACCTTTTATCCGAGTTGTCAATGACCATCTCATTTGTAAGCAAACGACGGGCAGTTTTTTTCATGAAATCTTAAAAATGTAATGGAAGTTTAACAGATTTTGTCAAAAATAGAAATATTGTGAAAGACATTTTCAAGATGGGACGTAACAGTCGATGGTGATGTTGTTAAGCGTATGCATCATGAATGTGTTTAATGACCATATAGAAAACGAGTAATGCTAATTTGATTTTGTACCAACGAATTATGGGCGATGAAGTTTTTATTTACTAAGATAGTGGCGAAAAGGATATGGGGGTATATCCAGAGATAGTTAGTTAGTTAGTTAGTCGTCGGATCATCATCACTGCAAACTGGACACATCCATAGTTGCTCCGATCTCTCCTTGAGTGTATCCGCCATCACACTTCTGCTGACAGTACCGGTCCTATGCTGGTTGACCATCATTCTTCTGCGCCCTCCAAAATGTTCACCTCTAGCAACACCGCATCTTTAATCCTAGCCATTGAAAAGGAATCATCATCCACATTAGTCTCACTCTCGCGTGTTATATCTCTTAAGGAGTTCAAAGCGATCCACTGCCCCATCGCCCTTTGCCACAATCGCACACGATGCCAGTTGATCCGCTCTTTCATTGCCTCGAACGCCCACATGTCCCGGCACGAAAATAAAACGCTTTCAAGCTCAAATTTCTCAAGGCCTCAATCCACTGTTCGCGAATGAGACCCACTTGTACCTTCTTAATCATACTCATAGAGTCACTCAAGATGCAGACCTGCGTTACTTTCTGTGTGCGTAGCCACTCAAATGCCTTGGTTACCGCCATAGTCTCCATCGTCATACTACTCGTAGTGACCGCAAAGGCACCACTTTCCTCCTTGATCGTTTTACCTGCGCACTGAGCTGTAAAGGCCCAAGCACTGCGAACATGCCTAATTACAGATCCATCAGTGTATATAATCACATCCCCCTCTTTGGTATTCTCACTGATTAAAGCCTGCACTTCTTTCTCCACAGCTGTGGGACACCATTCTCTGCATTCCCTGCTAAGTGATATTACTACTCTCAAACAAGTTACGAAATCTGTGGGTAGACCTATCCACTCCGCACCAGCTGCCACATCCTGTAATCTGCACACGCTTTGTATATGAATACATACATATCCAGAGATGTCTTTCAAATCCAGCAGACCAGCAGATCTCTCAATTGTATGCAAAAGTACAAGAAAATACCATCTGCTCAGAGTGTACGCACATTATGTGTATATATGTGTACATAAAAAGTATGTTCCAGCAGTGTATATGCTCACATCCAATAAGATGAAAGTCTGCACGCAACATTTAGTGGTATTAATGTTGACAACTTGTCATCACAAAGCACATTTCTACAGTGTGCTTGAAATGCAACAACAGCAATCAATAATATGATACGTTCAATCAATCAAGTGCCGAGTGGTGTAGACGAGCATGCTTTACCACAACTCTGTCTCTTGTCTTGTTAATCATTTCAGTTTGTGACTTCTTTTTTGTTACGCGGAGACAACCTTTTCAAGAAATTTCTCTCTTTGTTTTCCTCTATCTCTTCTCCCCTTGATCTTTCTGGCGGTTACTAAATGTTCATGTTTGACTTTTCTCATCACATGCTCTAAAAATGTTGATTGTCTGTTTCTAATATTCACTAAAATTTGTTGTTTTACTCCAACATCTCTGACAACTACTACATTAGTTTTATTGGCTGTCCATGGTATTTTCATCATTCTTCTTAAATACCACATCTCAGATGTCTCCCGATTACCTTGGGCACTTTTGCTTACTGACCATGGTTCACTTCCATAAAGAAGGATTGGCTCAATATAACATACTAGCACTCGAACTCGTGCATGTATTGATATTACTCCATTGCATAGTTTGTTTTGAGAACCCTAGGAATTGTGAGCGATTAGCTCATACTTTCTTTTTACACTGAGGTGGGTTTACTGAGCTTTCTTTCATACACAGGGAACTTCAGTTTTCGGCTTAGTGCAATGCCTTATTAAAGGAGCCTTCTACTCAAAGAGGATCTATAATAGTTTAGATGACATGCTACAAAACTTTGATGAGGCAGCGTCAATATGACGGCATGTCACCTACTACGGTTTTCTGTTGCATTGGTAGTTTGTCTAGCGGGTCAGTGGTGAGACCCACAGACGCAACCTTATACTTTACTCAATTGCATAGAATGTTTCTTAATTTTTGAAATGTTGATTTGGCCTTTGCTCTCCTGTTCTTGAGCTAATTTTTTTTTATTTTTTTTACATCTGATGTTTAATTGGTGTCAGGATACTTGACTTTCCACGCTTGATTTAGTTGTTCATTATTAATAGTAATACTGCATTTTGGCAGTGTGTATTTCTCTGAAACAAACAACAAATACCCTTGTCTTTGAGGACGAGCCAACCCTAGTATTTCTCGACTGTCACCGTTACCCACCACGGCTCATACAGAGAGAATTGGGTTCAATTCCCAATGACATACATGAAATGTTACCATCTTTCTTCCTCGAGAATTGTTTGCTGACTACAAAGCTGCTAGTTCGAGACAGACGCAATCAACCAACTTCTGTGGGCGACAACCACAATGGCGAAGAGTCAAAACGCAGAGCGTGCTTGACGATGGATTGGAAATCCATCACAGACAAACGAAACGAGTGTGAGGAAAATGCACAAGTTAAATTTCATATTCTTTAAGTTTGTTAACACATTGCAGCCTCGTCAACGAAGACCTATCAATCCTAGTCTAATTCGACTGTAGCCGGTGGTCAACATGGCTCGCACAAAAGAAGTTTAGTCTCGGATTAATGGTGTGTCTTCCTACACGGAAAATAGTTCTCCAGCTGGGAAATACCTCGTAGGATGAAATGTGCGCAGTGGGTGACGTACGCACACTACCAGCTCGTCTTGACAACATAAATCCCTTCTGAAGAGAAGTGTTCTTAAAAGTACCTAGACATTGTATTAAGCTGAAGCCTCCTTGGTAGGAAATAAAGCTCTGAGACACCACCCAACTGCACATAGGAAGTAAAAACAATTTTCTCTTAATTCCTGGAGATAGTGACATACAACCAAAACAAATAAACAAAGGCATGCATTTTGGAACCGACTATAGGCTCCCGATGACTCGCTGAGCTTCTAAAGCTGGTTGCATAAATTCGCGGTTTTTATTCAATTCGTCAATTCGTTTAAAGCCCACTTTTCCCTTGTACTTTACATGCCATAACATGTCCCTGGATGGCAGTTTCAGAGGAAACGATCAGCAGGGATTTGTAATTGGATCGATTACGTCAAATGCGATGTGTTCCGCTGTCAGTAAACTTGTCATGTGTAATTAGACGGCCCACTGCTCTGTTTTCCCTCATGGACTGAATCTTTTCTGATCTGCGTTCCTGGGTTTTGTATATAAAACGCACGAAAAAGATGACTAGGGTTGATGCGCCCTTTAAGCTGACGTTTTGATCACTAGCATTGTGAACATCTCGTCCCAGTCTAAGCCTCTACACCTCATTTTTCAGTTGACACTGACTACATTGCTTCGTGTTTTTCCATGGCACATGTTTACTGAAGATAACAAGAAGCTTATCCTCGAGCATAAACTTTGATTTAGTTATGGCCTTCATATATTGTTTTCTTATTTGTGAACGCACAGTATTGTGTCTTATGTCATTGTGCTGCATTTCCCTGTACTAAATAGAGGAACTTTACTGTACCAGAGGCTTTCTCGTCATTCTCGTGCTTCTGTAAGAATTCGGACATGACAACCAGGCAGTCCAAGACAGATGTCGTCTTACACTGTGTTGCGACAGTTTTTGCTGTGGGAACCAAGAGGTAATATTCAGAGATTTAGTTTGTCTTGTACAATTACAGTATCATTCAATCTCGATCTATATTGTTCAGATACGATCAGTAATAAAACGTTAGCCAGATTTCTTCGCAATATCTTCAAATAATCGGTTTCCTGGGTGCACCATGAGGAGGTGCTTTTAGGATCTCAGTTATTCGCTAAACCTGTGATAACATGAGGTCATTGCACTCTGTTCCATCAAATTATGAGACTTGAGAATCGATTACTCTATGTCCTGCAAGTCTAGAAAACAAAAGTAACAAATGACGTACAAATTGATGTTTTCATTATTTCACACAACATTAGCACGTCTAAGAAACAATGTGATCTTATTTTGAGTGTATTATTTTTTGGATGGGGTGGGGTGTGTGTGCTGGTATAAAACAAATTAATAATAAAAAGAAAAACTGTTTGCGTGTTTCCCCTAATCAGATTACGCTTAAAGGCATGCTTACTGACAGTCACCAGTTAGAATTTCATCACTTTATGTCAACTGTTGGTCAAATTACAGAATTTCATCACTTTATGTCAACTGTTGGTCGAATTTACAGAATTTCATCACTTTATGTCAACTTTTGGTCGAATTTACAGAATTTCATCATTTTATGTCAACTGTTGGTCGAATTACAGAATTTCATCACTTCATGTAAACTGTTGGTCGAATTACAGAATTTCATCACTTTATGTCAACTGTTGGTCGAATTTACAAAATTTCATCACTTTATGTCAACTGTTAGTCGAATTACAGAATTTCATCACTTTATGTCAACTGTTGGTCGAATTACAGAATTTCATCACTTTATGTCAACTGTAGGTCGAATTACAGAATTTCAAATAACGACAAGAAGTGTACTTTAGTAAAAAAAAATTTAATGCTTCGAACATTTTGACTAGATTATTTTACAATTATCTTTTAGTTTCTCTTATCGTTGTTGTTTTCTTTCACTTTATTTTCTGTTACCGGGATTAAAATAAAAGACATGGTGAATAGTTAACCTCATTTGGGCATTCATGTTTTCAGTGTTGTATGTGACGTGACAACAAGGAGCACCTTATATAGAATATAACAATTGCTTACAAACACCTGTATATATTACATTGGGTCAAGGGGCATGAGTCAACGAGCAGCTGGATCAGAAACTAATCAACCAACCAACGTAATTAAGTCGCTGCCTCATGTGGACCATTTTTATTGCGTTCTGATAAGTTGAATCTCAATTCCGCGCCTGTGTTGCCGTGGCCCGAAAGGGGAGCAAAGAATAGCAACACTGTTTACCTTCCACGCATGTCCTAAAAGGCGACTAAGGAGTTTATGGGATGGAGTTGGCTGTCCCATCCCATATATGTTCAGTGACCCAAACCCATGCTGAAGTTTGATGTGTCAGGCCGAAAGGCGCAGATATCGCAGTAATGCTGTAAACGATGACACAACGAATTCCGTTCTCCGGACTACATCCTACTAATTTGCAGGAGCTTGAGAACGAACGCAAAAGAAGAAGAAGAATAATCTCAATTCCAAAATAGTATATTTTAAAATAAACTATTATATAACGATATTTGAATACCAGTCAAGATAAGGCGATGATCAGGAAACTAGGTAAATTTCCACAACATGAATGAGAATGATAATATTGGAGTTAATGAAGGCGAATACATACATATATACTATGTTATTGTTATATCAATTGAGATGCAAATACTATTTTAGTATTTTTGTCTGCAATATACTATTTTCTTGACAGCATTTACTTCGAAGGTGATGTCAAACGATCAGTTTCGAGAGGAAAATAGACATATCTTATGTCTCTGTTAAACTCGAAGGCGTAAAATCGGTGCAAATTGATATAATTTTTGGTAATAGAAGAAAAAAGTCCCACGACCCCTGATCAAAGTCACTAGTATAAAATAGTAAATAAAACGTCTTTTTTCAGAATTAGTCAAACCCATTTTGAGTTTAGAAAAGCCAGAAAAATAATTGTGTATGAGACAAGGTACATGAAGAAATATTGTCAACTTTTACAACAGAGACAGAAATATTTAACCCATATTATAGCAATCTGTTGCTTCTATTACTCCTAGAAGAGAAGGACAGAGAAAATATTGAATTGATAACATCAACGAATAATCTGGGCGTGATTGTTTTTACACTTCTCCTAATGACTGAGGACAGAGTTGTTTGGAGTTCCTTTTGTGCTGATGTATCAAGTGTGGAACTCCTACGACTTTAACAGATTATGGATATTATTAGCATTATTACTATTATTATTATTATTATTATTATTATTATTATTAGTATTATTATTATTATTATTATCATTATTATTATTATTATTAGTATTACTATTATTACTACTATTATCATTATTATTATTATTATTATTATTATTATTATTATTATTACTATTATTACTACTATTATCATTATTATTATTATTTATACTTTGACAAACTATCATGTGTCCTATTCATGAGCTTTCCCGTCCACCTATGTTTTTGTCGTTGTGTATACCCAAAATGTTGTGTCTGTTGAGAAATTAGTTATGTTCTCTCATTACTCCTAAATTATTGTGTCTTTCTCTCTTCATAATATTCTATGTATTGCTCTGTATATTCACATTCTTCAAGAGTAATTAAGAGCATACTACAGAGTCGTACAGAGAAATATGTAAAGAGAAACTAATTTAAGAGTTAACTTAACAAATCTCACAGTATGAAGATTGCATAAAATGAGACATTAATTATATTCGTTTGTAATTAAATTTTTCGTCATTGATTTGAACGTAAAGAAAGAAACATTTCGTGAACATGGATTTTTCTATTGGAGTAATTGCTGGTTAATTGGACACTTTTCTTAATGATATTAAGACATCCAGGCAGATGAAATAATTAAATTGGTCAGTAATGTCTTGGACCATCAGGGATAGTATTGCTACACGCCACGGAACCTTGCTTCGGGCATAAACATCGTCATCCGGATTAAAGGCGCAATAGTGGGAGGACAACTATAGAAAATGATATTAGTTGTTTTAAATAAATGCATTCAGCTAGGAAGCAGTTCCATTCCCAACTGAGGGAAATTATGTCCACAAAAAAACGTGACCCGGTCTCGATGTAAAGTAAATTGATACCAGGACATTTTAGAGATAGTAAATTCTGTTGGCGTGATGTTATACCATCTAGGATCACATAGTACGAGCGCTCGTATAATGTCTTCGTATCTTTGTATTGTAATTCCTGTAAACATCGGCAATGCTCCGTCAGTGTGCATATGCTTGTTCTAATGTTAAATAATGTGGTTTGCTGACGGTTTTGGAGGAAATGTATTGCATCGGGTTTCTCTTAGCTCTCACGTGTTTCTTATATAGTGAGAGTATGTTGTGTATTCTGATCTTCAGTTGTGCATGACAGTGGGCTGCTAGCCTATTCCATGTTACAGCTACGTTTATAAACATCATTATCTCTGCCATTTCTCATGAGTCCGAAGTATGAGTATCCTTTGTTTGAATGGTAGGGTAAACACTGAAGACTTTGGCTCTTCCGATCTTGCGTATATATATATATATATATATCACCAGTTAGTTGATAGCACCCACACTTGCTGCTAAACCTAAGGGTGGGAGCTGTACGATTTTGTTAGAGGCCAGATGTGTCGCCTGAGTCGTACTGAGTCCGTGTTTGTAGAGGGTGGTCGTGGTGTTGTATATACATTGCTAGACGGCTACAGACAAGGTATTCCGTTAATCTTGAGTGAACGAGATAACAGCGAAAGAAATAGGAGGCTAAGAATGCCAGTAAACAAATGTGCCCAAGATAAACTGAAGGCAACTGAGATGTGGTTTTTTAGAAGGGTGACGAAAGTTCCATGAACAGCCAAGAAAACTAATATAGAAGTAATCAGAGATGCTGGAGTAAAACCACAAATTATAGAAAAATTTAGAAGCATGTAATCAAGGGTTTTTGGGCATGTGATGAGAAAAATAAAATTTGAACATTTAGTATCCACCGAAAAGATCAAGGAGAGAAGAGACAGAAGAAGATACAGAGAGAAATGTATGAGTGAGTTGCCACCGTGGCAAACAAAGATGCCACCAACTGAACTGATTAACAACACAAGAGACAGAAAGCTGTGAAAAAGCATATCACCTAAAGCACTCGGCATGGCATTTGATTGAAGAATGTCACTGATGGCCGATACCATCCAGTCTTCGCAAACTACAGGAAATATTCAACACTTTTCACTAGATTTTTCCCTCACACAAATGTAATTATCCGATTAAACATCTAACGGTTTAATGCCAATGTTGTCAGTGATGCCATATACTTTTTGTGTGCATCATGTCCAGTTGTTATAAACAAATGAAATAATTTGATCGTTGTGTCATACTAATTATTGTGTATCGAGGAAAGGAAGTTCGCCACTTCAGATATTACAACGGATACAAAATTAAACACTGTCTTGTGTTCAATAATGCAAAATAGTGCAATTTTACATTTAAATCATATGATAAACCAATAATACGTAAATTAGGTATTATACTTGACTGTAAACATCTTCACAGTTGCAATTGTGTGTGAGATGTGTGATGACCAGTAGACTTCATGTATGTCGCAAATAAACGAAGATTGAAACCAATGGCTGCATTTTAATGAAATATTTATTAGTGTATTTCATATCGTCATAACCATTTCAAATGCATACACAAACTTTCAAATAAATGCGTTATATATTTGCTGAGATACATTATTTTAAAGTTGGACAAAGCTGGTGAAACGTGATATAGTAGATTATATGCATCAATAGTGAGGCTTTCCATTTATGATAGCTCTATATTATTTCATTTATAAGAATATGTTTACTTTCTCTGAGCATGGGATTTCTTCTGAATACATTACACATCTGGATGTGTCTAAATATGAAATACAACTGATGAAACCATCCTAATGCACACAATCATACAGGAGTTATATTGTTCGTAAGTCTTTGTTATCGAAATAAGAAATCAGGCGGTTCAGAATAAATAAAAGATAACGCCAGGGAAATAAATAGATATTTAAATAATAGTGCTAGAGAAACCAATAAAATAATAAGAGAAATGAACTGACATCGCCGCTGTTCTAATTCAAGAAGCCATATTAATAAATCACTAGAAAACAACCAATATATCGATCACAAATAGCAATGAGACATAAACGCCGTCACGTTGCAATGTACTCTCGCTGATTTACTACGGGAGCCAGTCACCTCAACTACAAATACTAGAATCTAGCACTGTGACTTCTCCCGCCCCATAATGTGATGGTACGCAATGTCGGTTGATATGTGTATATAATTGCTTTTTTCGAATTGTAAAAGTGAAATATTAACAATTAAGCAAACAACAAATACTGGTACAATTGACGTTTCGTCCAAAATGACTTTGTGAAAAAAACAAGCATTGCAATATACGATAAGTCATCACTTCTGTATGTTCACAACTTATTGCACTGAGGTTAGTAATAAAAATATGACGCATATTAAACGTATATGTTGTTGGTGAATTTGAAATGACTTTCAGAATACTAGAAAACTAGATCAGAGACGAACAACTATACGGGGCTACTGAGCCGGATTGCGCAGATCTTGAGTTAATTCTTCATTCTTGATTAGAAAACTGGCCTCACAGCACGTGGAGAATTCCCATAAGTTCTTCGCCCTCCTCTTCCAGCAGCCATTCAACTCGATGGTGTTTCGAGTCCAATGCCGCCAAAACAGACATCGACATCAGGGCACAACTCTGACCCTTGCGACAGGTTTCTTTGATGTTCCGCCCACCCACGCCGTGCCCGTAACTAGTTCAAGCACAACGTCGACCTGTTGGAACAACATGGTAACTGTTATCGAAGGTTACGACTACGGGATTGTATAGATGACGTGCCATGAACTTCTATAAGAATATAACCTCAATATACAGGCATGTCATCTACTAAAGTTTTCTGTTGCATTTTTGGTTTGTCTAGTGAGCCATTGGTGAGACCCACAGACGCAACCGTATGAGCAGATCTTGCATTAGTTAAGCGCCAAACAAACTTTGTTTTTCAAAGTTTTTAGAAGCTCTTGCAGATCAGATAGTTTGTGGTTTTATATTTTTTGAGCCTAGGAGTAGTGCATTTTTTAATTTCCTTTCTGCCCTATTGTAGTATGACTTGGACAGCTGAATTTGGCAGTCGATCCGTATTATTTGACAGCCCTTAACAAGATGATAAATGCACAATTTAAGATATTTCCTACTGCGTTTGACACTTTCGTTAATTAATCATGCAGCCAACAAGTGCAATACGCTGTATCCCGGTTAAAGCATGTCTTAATATTAGCTCACATCAAATTCCCGTGGTAGCATACACCGTGACTCTTGAAAGTACAAGCCTTCAAGCTGAATTAATAAGGCCTTCATTCGTTCCTTCCTTCATTATCCCCGTGTTTTCCACTGGCCAATATTTTTATACTTGAAATCGCATTCAAAAAATAGCCAAGGTTACTCCAAGTATATAAATACTGACCATTAGAAAACGTGACAATAATCAACAACCTATCAAATGAAGACTACATTAACTCAGCTAAAAAAGCATGCACTGTCGAGATCCATGCATACGATCTCATTCTCGATGTAGTAGCATACACCCTCATTCTTATCGTAGCAGACATACTCTCATTTAGTATATACATACACTCTGATTCTCATAGTAGCATATATTCCTATTCTCATAGTAGCATATATTCCTATTCTCATAGTAGCATATATTCCTATTCCCATAGTAGCATATATTCCTATTCTCATAGAAGCATACATTCCTATTCTCATAGTAGCATACATTCTTACTCTCATAATAGCATACACTCAAATTCTCATTGTAGCATATAATCTTATTCTTATAGTAGCATGCACTCGGATTCTCATATTAGAATACAATCGTATTCTCATGGTAGCATACGCTCTCATTCTCGTAGCATACGCTTTCATTCTCATAATAGCATACACTCTTACTCTCATATTAGCAATTTTAGCATGCACTCTCATTTTCATAGTGTCATGCGACCGCTTTCTCATATAAACATACACTTCTTTTTCTCGTAGAAGCAAACATTGTGCTCAAGGCGTGCATTGTAGTAGTAGTAGCATAAACCATCATTATGATAGCAGCATACATTCTTATAGTAGCATACACTCTCATAGTAGCATACACTCTCATTCTCGTTATCACATAAACAATCATTCTTGTTGTAGCATTAGCCTACTTGCTCATACTGTCATACACTCCCATCCTCGTTGTGGCATACAATCATATTTATGTTGAAGCTTATTCTTATTCTAATCATTGTCCCAACCATATTTTTTCTCGTTCTAGCACATATTCTCTTTCTCGTTGAAGAATACACTCACCTTCTCTATCTAGCACGCACTCCCCTTCCTATTTTACCATGAGTTTACCTTGAGTATACATAACCATATTCTTGCCAATCAATTACCACATTATTACTTACCATTTTCAAACAACAAAGACTACAACATTTTGACAACAAATTATGTCTTAACTGTTCTGTTACATCGTTCTCGTTGTAGCTCACAATCTCATGTTCTTTGTATTACACATTCTCATTCACGTTGTAGCACTCGCACTCTTTCCCGTTGTAGCATATATCCTCCTTCCCGTTGTAGCATATATCCTCCTTCCCGTTGTAGCATATATCCTCCTTCCCGTTGTAGCATATATCCTCCTTCCCGTTGTAGCACTCGCAGTCTTTCCCGTTGTAGCATATATCCTCCTTCCCGTTGTAGCATGTATCCTCCTTCCCGTTGTAGCATGTATCCTCCTTCCCGTTGTAGCATGTATCCTCCTTCCCGTTGTAGCATATATCCTCCTTCCCGTTGTAGCATATATCCTCCTTCCCGTTGTAGCATATATCCTCCTTCCCGTTGTAGCATATATCCTCCTTCCCGTTGTAGCATATATCCTCCTACCCGTTGTAATACCCACTCTCATTCCCGTTGTGTTACAAACTCTCCTTCCAGTTGTAGCATATATCCTCCTTCCCGTTGTAGCATATATCCTCCTTCCCGTTGTAGCATATATCCTCCTTCCCGTTGTAGCATATATCCTCCTTCCGGTTGTAGCATATATCCTCCTTCCCGTTGTAGCATATATCCTCCTTCCCGTTGTAGCATATATCCTCCTTCCCGTTGTAGCATATATCCTCCTTCCAGTTGTAGCATATATCCTCCTACCCGTTGTAGTACCCACTCTCATTCCCGTTGTGTTACAAACTCTCCTTCCAGTTGTAGCATACATCCGCATTCTCGTTATTGTATACACTCTCATTCCCGTTGTAGCTACTCACTCTCATTGTGCTGTGTCACACACACTCTTTCCCGGTGTAGTATACATCCCCACTCTCGTTGCTGCACACACTGTCATTTTCGTTGTAGCGCACATTCTCATTCTCGTTGTAGCACACACTCTCATTTCCGTTGTAACATAAACCGTCCTTCCCATTATAGTGCACACTCTCGTTCCTGTGGTAGCATACATCCCCACCCTCGTTGTAGCACACACGCGTTTCTTCCCATTGTAGCATTGTAAGACCCCTGTCCTTTGTAGCGTACACACTCTCATTGCGTTGTGTCATACACCATCTTTCCAGTTGTAGCATACACCCTCATTCTCGTTGGTGTGCACACTCTCCGTCCCGTTGTAGCGTACACACTCTTATTGCGTTGTTCCACACACTCAATTTCCCGTTGAAGCATACATCTTCATTCTCGTTGTAGCACAGGCTCTCATTCTTGATGTTGTAGTTGTAGTACAAACTCTCCTTCTCCTTGTAGCACACTCTTAATCTCGTTGTATCATACACTCACAATCTCCCAGAAACATATATATGTAAAAGAACAGTTAAAATATCATAATTTCTGGTCAAAATATTGTAGTCTTTGTTGTTTGAAAATGGTAATCAATAATGTGGTAATTGATTGGCAAGTATATGGTAATGTATACTCAAGATTGTAGTTATTGATAGCCAAGTAGTTAGTAATGTATAATCAAGATTGTGGTAAATAATTGACAATAAGATGGTAATGTATAAACAAGAGTGTAGTAATTGGTTGACAAGAAGATGGTAATGTATAAACAAGATTGTGGTAATTGGTTGACAAGAAGATGGTAATGTATAAACAAGAGTGTAGTAATTGGTTGACAAGAAGATGGTAATGTATAAACAAGATTGTAGTAATTTCTTGACAAGAAGATGGTATTACATAATTGAGAATTGTGTAATCAGTAGTTACGAGGATAGTGATACCTAACAGAAAAAACAGCTTGTAGATGTAGTTATACGGTGATATTTTACAGGTAAGTTCGCCAACAAAAGATGGTTACACACAGCCAGTTTTATGCACAATGTATGTTGCAGACGAGTGTAGTTGCCGCTAATTTAAGAGGGAATGTACAGGAGTAAACATACAAGCAGAATGTTCCACGCGGAGACTGAAAAAAAAGCACTGGAAAAAAATCATTGGTCAATGATATATTGGCAATGGCACTGCGCATAATGCAATGCACTCACTGAATTATTTCAATTTTTATACATCACGCAAAAACAATGTAATGTAAAGGAAGTGAAAGACAGAGAGAGAGAGAGAGACAGATATTACGTGTAATGGTATGTGGTAGGAGATAAGTATGAACAGCCAAACTGAAGAGTTGTACACATTTATGTTTTCAAGGGGTGAGTGGTTTATGTAGAACTGGCTAACAGAGATACCATCTGACGCTCAAGTAACATGGCGATCTCAAAAAATGAAAAATGTAATTGTTTACAACAGAAATAGAACTTAATAAATTTACAATCTTAAATTAATGAAGTAAATTTAAAGCAGAAACTTCATGTTATGTGAGTCGGTTTGGGAAAGTACGTTTCAGTAATTTCTTCCATAAATTCTTCATTACTTGCAAACATATTCTAATCGGGGTTTTCCCGTGATCTGGAATGAGAATCAGAATAATCGACTAATTCTTGCTTCTGAAGAACTGAGTAAGCTAAACAAGGTTAGTTACATGATCGCTACAGAAAAACACGATGTTCTGTCGCATTTCACCTTACAATTTTAGAGGGCAATGAGAAATATCATTCCTGTCACCACACATACCATTTCTCACACTTCAAATATAGCAATATCACAAGTTACAGTATCACAATCGACAAATTCGAGTAACACACATGCCACTTAATCACACTTCAAATATAGCAGTAACACGAATTAGAGTATCACACATGATACTTATCACACGTCAAATGTAGCAATATCACAAATTACAGTATCACACATGATACTTGTCACACTTTTCAAATATAGCAGTAACACAAATTACAGCATCACACATGTAGCTTATCACACTTCAAATATAGCAGTATCACACATTACATTTTTTTAATTCGGTGGTTCCCACACATTTCCATCTGAAGCCCCGTTAAACATTTTGCAAACGCCTTACGCCCTTAACACACACAATTGAAGACCCCTATTTAAACCTCAGCTCCCAAGCTCGTAATTGTTCTGAAAACTACAGATCAAACTGGTTATTCGGCGTGGCGCAGGGATAGACATATTTTTCACTTTTCGTCAGTACGAGATTTTTATAAGGACAGAGTCAAGTTAACTATGGTTTCAACACATTATATGTATTTAGAACAATAGGCATTATTTTCTTTGCTTTTTCTTAAATATTTTTCTTTTTAAACAGGCTTATATTTATATTTACACAGGAAAAGCAATCATGCCGTTTAATGTACTGCATTCCTAAATGGCTACCCGTCCTTTTGAAATCACCTGATAGGGAGAACGCGTCCCAATAGGAAACAACAGAGATAGGCAGCATTCTTGTTGTTCCACTGTTCGGCGATTCTTCCACAGCAGCATGTGCACAAATATGTGAATACGAGAGAATCCCATTTGGGCAACGAAACAGAAACCATAAAATACACACGCAAAGTGACCTTAATAATGACATTATTTCATGTGATATCTTTTTTATAATTTCGGCAAAACTGACACAGTCACATTAGGTGACAAAATAAGAAAAGAAATGTTGAGCGGATTATAAAATCGGCTTTCTGCCAGCAGAGAAAGAATATAACTCCAGATATCAGATCCAATTATGTGTATCCAACATTTGCAATCTTTTTTTTAAAATTCGCGCTAGAAGAAAACAGTGCGTCACATTTGATCGTACCCAATATTACATAATTTAAAGAATTATTTAAAGGTTTATATTTGTTATGGTTTTGTGTTCTTAACTGTTTTTGTTCTCTTGATTAAGGTCTCAATTGGACCGACACGTTGACAATTGTATTTGTTCTTTGTTTTATTGTTATTTTCTATATGTTATTATTTTATATTGACAGTTTTCTTCAGTAACCTTCCTACCTTATTTGTATTTACCTATAATTTAAAGAATAACTCAGTTTAACTCAGAAAGCCTCAAACTGTAAGAAAGAGAAGACATAACTGGTCATGAACAACAAGATAATAAAATATGCATGTTCCATTAAGGGATATTGATCATGGAGTACAGTGGTAAAGTACTCTTCTCATGTTTACACTTACATTTAAGTGATCATCACACTTTCCTGGAAAATGTACCCCTGATATTCACATACAGTTGTATTCGGAGTTACAAGTCTGATCAGTGAGAGTTTCTGGGATGAGAATATGCTGACTTATGATGGGCGGATGTTGATTAAATGCGCAATACATGGACATTTAAAATGTGCAGTAAATGTAGAGAAAAAAGATCTGAATTCAGTAAATCTTCTAGTGGTATGAAGATTGATTTGATAATGCTGACCAGTACAAACAAATAGTGTGTGACGTGCAGTGTTAGGTATGAATGCTTTCTAACTGTTTCTATGAGTATGCAGACAACAACGAAACATTGGGTTTATACAACGTTGATAGTGTCTAGAGTCGATGACAAAGTTGTTACATACGACGGTGATAGTGACTAGAGTCGATGAAAAAGTTGTTACACACGACGCTGATAGTAATTAGAGTCGATGACAAAGTTGTTACATAGGACGCCGATAGTAATTAGAGTCGATGACAAAGTTGTTACACACGACGCTGATTGTAATTAGAGTCGATGACAAGTCTGAGCTGAGAAGGTTATTTTCACTTTCGCTCCCAGAAATGCGAGTATTAAAAGAAATAAGAGAGCAGACAGAATACCATATGATGGTGATCCTGTAATACCATATAAACACATATATTCTACCCATAATAATCTATACATAATGGTCTAGTTCTGTTGCATAGAGCGCCGTTCGAAAGTCTAAGGTCTGAGTCGAAGTGTATGATGTTGGACAGCCGAATTGTTCAGAAAGAGATTGATCGTAAATATTTTCTAGAATATTACTACCAAACAAATGTTGAGGTGTTCCTATGTTCTAGTTATTTCAGCTCTGCTTGTGTATCATTGTAGCATTCATTATGTTGGGGTGTTCCTATGTTCTAGTTATTTCAGCTCTGCTTGTGTATCATTGTAGCATTCATTATGTTTGGGTGTTCCTATGTCCTAGTTATTTCAGCTCTGCTTGTGTATCATTGTAGCATTCATTATGTTGGGGTGTTCCTATGTCCTAGTTATTTCAGCTCTACTTCTGCTTATAATTGTATCATCATTAACTATAACATTGCCTACCAGAACCAGATTCGAGTGCGTCATGTAACAGTAGATCAATGGAATACTTTAGAAGTTGTGAAAAGTTACCAACTCTTTTCTATCATGTATTTTTTTTATCTTGCTCAGCATTCTCTGCAATTCTAATAGAGAGAGAGAGAGAGAGAGAGAGAGAGAGAGAGAGAGAGTTAGAGAGGGAGAGAGGGAATGTGTGTGTGTGTGTGCTTTTTCCATACTATCTATTATTCTGGGATAGGGCAGTAAATCTATCAGCAATTTCCCTTTTTTTATATACACAGCTATACCCCATTCACACGTTTGTTTCGCTAATCACTGAACCATCCATCTGGTGGACATACTGTAGATAAACAATAGTGAAGGTGTTTACTGAATAATAAACGGATGATCCACAGGGAGTTCATATGTACGTGGATGGATCTATCTATCTATACGCTGTGTCCCTTGTTTGCCTTGCAGCGTCAGGGGTGGAAGAGTTCTCTGGAGATGGCCTTCTTGTGCGCTGTTTGTAAGCTTTTTCCTGTGGCTTAATAACGTGGATATATAACAGAATATATTTCGCTAAATACGAAATAATACTCCCTTGTAAGATAGAAGTTGCAATGTCCCCTGCATATTTACATATTCCTAAAGGCATAGCTGTCATACAAACAATTTCTGCCCACACAAGAAAACGTATACTGCGTTGTACAATAAAAAGAAATATCTTCAGGAATTGAAACGACTTCATATTTGAGTAAGTAAACATTCAGGTAAGAATGCACGTCATCAGAATTCTTTCAGGAATGCATGCACATGCCGCTAGAGGAGGAGAGATAACTTGGGGGAAATGCATTGTGTCGCAGTTTTATTTGTTCAATAGCCAGATACATCTGTCTTGAGCGGTAAACGTTAATTTTAAAATGTAAGAATCGTTCAAATTTATGGGGGTAAAATATAATTGGAATTTTGATGTGCTTACATGGCAGAAAATATACATTTTTGCGTCCTGGCTCCTTCGTCGCTTACACTGTAAATAAAATAACTGCATTTTTGTTGTGTCTCCTGTGATTATAACTTCTGGAGCTCCTAACAGGTCCCAGTCCACAAATAAATAAGTACACTAATAAACTTCAAAACACAAAGCTGTGCATGAAAATATAAAACGCAAACTACATGCATGTTATCGATCACGCGATATACACTTTTCTTGTTGGAAACACATTCACAGTATTGAGTGTACATTCATTGGAAGTACCTTGTAATTTGTTTATACAGAGATCTATCTATCTATCTATCTATCTATCTATCTATCTATCTGTCTATCTATCTGTCTATCTATCTGTCTATCTATCTGTCTATCTATCTGTCTATCTATCTGTCTATCTATTTATCTATCTATCTATCTATCTATCTATCTATCTATCTGTCTATCTATCTGTCTGTCTATCTGTCTGTCTATCTGTCTATCTATCTATCTATCTATCTATCTATCTATCTATCTATCTATCTATCTATCTATCTATCTATCTATCTATCTATCTATCTATCTATCTATCTATCTATCTATCTATCTATCTATCTATCTATCTATCTATCTAATATATCTAATCTATCTAATCTATCTAATCTATCTAATCTATCTAATCTATCCTATCTATCCTATCTATCTACCTACCTACCTACCTACCTACCTACCTATCTATCTATACGATGTGTCCCTTGTTTGCCTTGCAGCGTTATACAGAGATCTATGGTAATATATGAATGTAGTTTGTTTATACAGAGATCTATGGTAATATATGAATGTAGTTTGTTTATACAGAGATCTATGGTAATATATGAATGTAGTTTGTTTATACAGAGATCTATGGTAGTATATAAATGTAGTTTGTATCTTCTTACATATTCGTCATGTAAACAATCATGACAATGTAGTAAGAAGAAGAGTGTTGGTTTCTAAAATTCTCTCAAGACAATTTCAGATTAGCATATCTATTTATAATTAAGTCAACCCAAAAGTTCAGCGAACAGTAAAATTCGATCTTAAATATGAAGAAAAATAATGGCAACTGACACTAAAATTAAGACTCAAAATTAATATTGAGAACTGAAATTTAGAAGAAGTGACACATTTTAATTATTTAGGAACTAATATAAACAATGAGGGCAGTTGAGACTGGCTGAAAAAAAAGATATGGAGTTGCATGCTTCACATATACGTGAAAAGGATAATAAAAGAAGCTCACATCAACACAGAGAGAAACATTGCAAATAAACTTAATAAGGAACTTAATAATGAAATCAACGAAAGAATACTTGTCGATGATCACAGTCTAATGTACAAAGATGAGAAAAATCTGCAAAACCACATTAATGCATTGCTATTAGCATGTAAGAAGTACATGAAAATTAACAAACACAAAACATAAGTTATGAAAATTAGCACGTCTGCACCGCCAATGGATGTAACAATAGATAATTTTATTTTTTTTTGGTAGCATATCCTATCCAGGACGTAGCTATCAACCCAGCATTTGTTGGCTGTGGTGATTTTCTAGGCAATATAAATACGTTCAGTAGGTTGCCGTTGCTTTCTGAAAGGTCCTTTCTGAATTGCCTGTGGTGAGGATCGAACTCGGTACCTTTGCCGTCACAGACGCGCTCTGTACCACTTCACCACAGAGCCGGACACAATAGATAATACCAAAGTGAAATAAGCCAAAAAAATTTAATATTTAGGCAGCATTTTTTTATGTAAATGGAAGACTAGACAGGGAATAGAAACAAGGTGCCAGAAAGCAAATACAGTGACCTGCCAATTTCCACCATTACTTCTTGACCTAATAACAAAATTGGACATCATAATACAAATAATATCTATAATTGTTATATCAAAACTTTCCTACTAATGTAGAAAACACGTGGTCTTTAACAGCCTCGCAGCATACGAAACTGAAAGACTGAACTGAAAGACCTGGCAACACAAAGACAGGAATGGAAAGCTATGGTTTCTGCCCTATGCGCAGCATATGGCCCTAGAGGAACATACCATAACAACAGAGGAAAATGTGCACATGTGAAATAAAGTGTCTGAGAAAAACTGCAATGGTTACTAAACTAAATAACATAATAATTTTATCTCACTATCGGACTGCCTATGTCGTCTGGTTCAAAGCCTCTTTTCTGTACTGTAATTGCTGAAGTTGCGTATGTGTTGTCACTGCTGAACAAAGATTTCCACCACAGGGGTATGTATAGGGCAGGGGTGCTGGAGGGGTAATCAAGGGAGTCCAAATGGGTTTTCAAAGATTGGCCCATAATCTTCCATAAACATAGTCAACACAGTTCTTCAAATAATCATTGAACACTTTATAAACAAACGTTCAAATCAATGTTTAATTTGAAAACAATCCAATGCGTTTGGTAATCCGTTAATATAATAGCAAGTATAATTCCTCGCGAAAACAACGATTATTTCTGGTTTACATAACAGCAACAAGTAAAAATGTAGTCGTTATAATGCTGGTCACGTGGATAATAGCGTCTGACCTCTGGTCTACGCAGCAATCGCTGACATTAAATATGATATCGTAGTATGTGTCACACAGATACAGTATCTAAGATCTCTGTTATAAGAAACGTCGCTGACAATAATTATGAAATCTAGTCTTTGTGACACAGACACAGCATTGAAGATCTCTGGGAGAAAGTACAGAATAGTTCTCTGCTGTATTATAAATAGCACACTGTTGACAATTTTAACGATCCAACGTCATGGATTCCCGTGTAACACCAATCAAAATAATGGCTGCCGTGACGTCACATCCGAAAATCACACAGTTCAACTCTAGACACAGACGAACTTATGTATAATCTGCTTGTTTTCCAATTTACACATTTTTTACAATTTCCTATTATTTGTGGTGAGCGATCAGTATTTGTGCCCGCTACACACGGAGCGAGGTGCGCGCACACATTAGAAAAATTATTTATAATGCTAACCTTACTCTAAGTACTTACCTGTAAGCTTGCCAAATCACACAACAAAGGTCAGGTAATACCTCGAAACTAGAACAAAGGTCAAAGTGAAGAACTATACTGTACTTGCGCCGAAAGACTTGCTGACAATAAATATGAAATTGTAGTATTTTGTCACACAGACACAGCATCCAAGAAGTAATCTCGGAATCCCTTTCTTCGACATCAAGCCTAAAAAACGCCTGACCCAAGCACATCACCTCATTCATCCAACTCTGGTCAATAACTAACTATTTTTGCACTCCACACTCTCTAAAAAAAAACACAACAACTTTCGTTCACTCCATCGCTCACAACAAAACTCCGTGTTAAGACGAACAGACTATCGCACTAGTAATCGAACCAAGGGAAGGGGTATGTATGGGGGGAACCAGGGCATTCCGATGTAATCATTGTCCTGGTGCAATCATTGCAGATCAGACTACAGGAGGACGAACGAACAGTAGCCTGTAATCTGATACTGTCACAACAGTACTAATGCTATAATAATAGGTGGTATGGCAACTCTTAGTTGAGTCCGTTGTTTGTCGATGGATGGATTGTAGATTGTAGCTGGATTGTATGCAACGTTTAGTTGAAATCATTCATTGTAGATGCTATACTTAAACTATCCTGCACGAAATATCATCATCATCATCAGTGCCTTTTCCGCAACGAAGGTTGGCTGCAACGTATCTCCAACATCTCCTGTCTCTTGTCTTGGTGGTGCACTCTGCTAGACTGTAACCTGTCCATCGTGTAATGTTACTCTCCCACTTGTATCTCTGCCTACCTCTTGCTCGCTTCCCATTGACTTTACCCTCAAGTAAGGTCTTCAATAAGGTGTCATGTCTTTTAATGTGTCCAAAGTATTTTATTTGCCTGATCTTTATTTCTCTTAGTAATTCTTTCTTCATATTAAGTGTCTTTAGCACCTCTTTATTTGTTTTCTTCTCTTTCCATGATGTTCTCCCTATTCTTCTATATACCCACATCTCAAAGGCATCAATTTTGTCTTCTAATTGTTTATTTATTGTCCATGTTTCTGAGCCATACATTAATATGGAATAGATGTAGCATTTTATAATTCTCATTTTTAACTTGTTTGTAATTTGTTTAGATATTAATAATTTCCTCATGTCATTGAAGGTACTTTTAGCCATTCCTATTCTCCTTTTAACTTCTGTTTCTCATCTGCCATCATTTGTGACTATGTGTCCAAGATATTGATACTGTTTTACTTGTTGTAGTTTCTCTCCCTGTATGTTTATGTTTACCTCCTGTTCTTCTGTGTCTTTGCTGATTATCATGGTTTTTGTTTTTTGAATGTTTATATCCAGTCCATATTCATTACTTGATTTATTGACTTGATCTATTAGTCTTTGTAGTTCATGTTCACTTTCTGCTAAAAGAACAGTGTCATCTGCATATCTAATGTTGTTTATTATTTTCCCATTGATCTTGAGTCCTGGTATTTCTTCTATATTTTTAAAGATATTCTCTGTGTAGATATTAAATAGGCTTGGTGATAAAATGCATCCTTGTCTTACCCCTCTTCTTATTATATATATTGAAATATATATTGCGGAAAATCGTAGATTGTATGATGTTATTCATAACAATTATCTCTATTGTTTCAAAGCAAAGCTTTTCTAGTTCGGTACTTGGGGAGTAAGAAAAATGTCTTTAGATACTTGATGCTAATATTTAGGGTTTCCTATTCTGGTACTTGGGGTTAAAACGATTGCTTTAGTACTGTGGTGCTAACATTAGGGTTTTCTAGTGTGGCACTTAGGGCCAGAAATATTTCTTTAGAACTTTGGATACAACGTAAGTGTTTTATAATCTCTGGGACTGAGCATATAGTACTTTAAGATCAGCCTTGCCAGTCAGTCAAACATGCTTTGGTAAATTGGATTTGGCCCCACAAGCCGTATTTTAGTTACATCCGGTACAGATGAGGTGTAGATATACATAAGAGTTATGGCAGCCTTGTTGTTTCTCTCAATCACAGCGGTACCTACAAGCAACACACACAAAACAACAAGTGTCAGGGTGTACAAGTAATCACAACAATAATGAATATCAGAGTGCACAAGCAACAAATTATAGCAAGTCTCAAGGTGCACAAGAAACACAAACAACAATACGTGTTTGGCACACATATAAATGTAAGTGTGTAGCACACACAAAAATTCAACACTAGTTGTGAATGTGAAATATTGACTTTTGTAGTAAGAATAATAGAGCGTTAAATGTGTTATTATATAAAGGTGTTAATAACAACAGCTTTAAGTAACAAACAGAGGCCCGCTGAATAGTTGAAAGTTATCTACACACAAGCAAATAATACACCGCTTAACACATGCAATTTTCATATGGTAAAAAACGAGCAAATAATCACAAAACACTGATGCAAGCAAATAAGCGGATTAATAATATTTCACCGAATGACATGGAGCACGACAATACTTACCTTTAGCGCACTACTTTTTATTTAACTTGATGATGATACACCTTCAATTGTCCACGAAAGTATCATGAGTTTTTGTAAATGATGGTTAAACTATAGATTTTTCTCTGAAACGTTGCGATATGAACTTTCCAAAAATGATTTCAACGAGTCTTGAAGAACTGCAGCTTTTACTGAAGTGAAATTGTTGTAAATACGTCGACAACCTCAGTGAAATTTTAACATAACGATTTTGAACTTATATTATATAGTCAAATCTCCTCCACAGACATGAGATAGTCTATTTCTCATGTATTTTCTATCCAATTTTTGTGTCTACTGAGATATTCAATTTCTCGCAGACAGTCAAATTGTCAAATTGCTGAGATAGCTCATGATAGTTGACGATGGAATATATTTACTGTCTGGGATAACGAATTTAGCATTACCAATTAAATTTTGTTACAGAGTTAGTGAATTTCTATTTTTAGTAGTCAAATGGCTGCGTTAATAAATTTGTGAATTGCTCTTTAGTAGTGAAATTATCCAGTCACAGAATTAGTGAATTTCTCTTTAATAGTGAAATTACGGAGTTACTGAATTTGTGAATTTCTGTTTTGAAATCAAATAGTCTCGTGATGAAGATAAGGAATTTCTCTTAAAGAGCAAAATTGTCACACGGCATGCACTTAATTCCTCCTTTATAAACACAATGTCACACCAAAAACATGTAATTCCTCGTTTGTAGTCAAATCGTTGCATCAATACAATTTGATTCCTCGTTTGTAGTCAAATCGTTACATCAATACAACTTGATTCCTCGTTTGTAGTAAAATCGTTACAGCAATACAACTTGATTCCTCATTTGTTGTAAAATCGTTACATCAATAAAACGTAATAATTCATTTGTAGTCAAATCGTTACATCAATACAACTTGATTCCTCGTTTGTAGTCAAATCGTTACATCAATAAAATTGATTCCTTGTTTGTAGTCAAATCGTTACATCAATAAAACTTGATTCCTTGTTTGTAGACAAATTCTCACACCTGTCGCTGAATTCCTTGATTGTAGCCAAATCATCGCATGAACGTGACATTGAATTCTCTGTTGTCAGTAAAACTCTTTGCAAAACGAATTCCTTGCTTATCGAATCTCAATCACTGGGACAACAATTTCAAGTCTTTTTTCCTTAGATTTATCACTTCACTGCGTCAGTCAATTCCTAGTTTTTTCATAAATTTATCACTTCACTGGGAAAGTCAAATCTTAGTTTTTTCTTAGATTTAACACTTCACTGGGACAGTAATTCCTAGTGTTTTCTTAGATTTCTCACTTCACAGAAACAAACGTGAGTTCTTAATATTATTACGTTTATTTTATCATTTGTGTTTTTCTAAAGTATATATATATACATATCCTGATAAGTAAGTTGGCATACTGTTGACAACTGTGCCCTGCGTGAACCTGAAATGTGGGATGAATGAAGAGAAATGTACACAAACAATAAAAACAGAAAGAAAACATACATCAGGGGAAAATTCGTTGAGTATTCTTATGTTAGCTACAGGATGTACAATTTGGCTATCACCAAAAATATTTGAACCATGCATGGCGTATCACCGGCAACAGGATATTGTAGTCATTTCAATTATCATCGTTTTAGGTATTGATTGGGGGTGGGGGAGAGAAAAGAAATCTCCGAAATTATGTTGCTTGATTTTTTGGCTTTACGCATTTACCGTCTACGATATAAAACCTACATGCTAATGGTAAATGTAGCCTTCTTAATGACTCACGTGACTATTCTGGTGATTTGCACTGGTTACTTTGATAATACTTTGTGCTGCAGCCAATTGAAATTAATGGAATAGTTAAAAGAGTCCTTATTGAAGGCTTGGTTTTGAATTAGCTAATAGGTCTTATATTGTTGAGTCACGCTCCAGGAGGCAGAGGTGGGTACCATATTTGGGGTATGCCGGTCGGATTCTCCAAACTTCGTGTGGGAAGTGAACAAACAAATTTGTTATAGTTTTTTCTAAGTAGTCATTTCTGCATAAAAATCCCAGTATTGGGTAACAGCTCTAAAGAGGAAATTAGTGGCTGGGGTAACACAAAGCAAATATCAAAATAGACAAAAATAGGTATAAGTGTTACTACAATAAGTCAGTGAAACAACCTAACAAAGAGACACAGTGATAAGCTTGTTTGTCACGTTGTCAGTGTGTCTCGTCGTTTGGTTGTTTCACTTACTTTTTTTGGTAACACTTATACCTATTTTGACTATTTTGATTGTCATGTCTGGGCTTAGTGATCAGTGATTATAATAATTTTAAATCATTCTGACTGACCAGAGCAAATATCTTTTCACACCAACTGATTATAAGCCAAGCCTCGTTCTATTGATATTACTTGGTTGTAAATTATGTAATAATCAGTTTCATAGTTTTCGATGTCGACTTTAGAAGGTCACTCGCCCGTGTGTCGACAGGCCCGAAAGGGGAGCAAAGAAAAACAACACTGTTTACCTTCCACGCATGTCGTAAAAGGCGACTAAGGAGGTTATGGGATGAAGTTGGCTGTCCCATCCCATATAGGGTCAGTGACCCAAAGTTATGTTGAAGTCAGATGTATCAGGCCGAAAGGCGCAGATATCGCAACAATGCTGTAAACCATGACACAACGCATTCCGTTCCCCGGACTACATCATGCTAATCTGCAGGAGTTAGAGAACGCAGAAGAAAAAGAAAAAGGTCACAGATCTTGAAATGAGAAATTCTGGTATTTAATAGTAACATGATATCACATTTCACTCAGAGAGACACTAGATCATACTGGGTGACTGGGGCGTATGACAAATGTTCAAGTATCTTCTACGTCTGGCAAATTGCTTTGGTTGAAGAGGCTCCACGGTGCATGCTTACGTATTATATTAATAAAATAGCGGTACCACGTCAGCTACATCTCCATTGATTGAGCGTTACGTGTTTATGTGTGAATCGTTAACCACACCTCCTATGATTGAGCGTTACGTATTTATATGTGAATCGTTAACCACATCTCCATTGATTGAGCGTTACGTGTTTATGTGTGAATCGTTAACCACATCTCCATTGATTGAGCGTTACGTGTTTATGTGTGAATCGTTAACCACATCTCCATTGATTGAGCGTTACGTGTTTATGTGTGAATCGTTAACCACATCTCCATTGATTGAGCGTTACGTGTTTATGTGTGAATCGTTAACCACATCTCCTATGATTGAGCGATTTGTGTGTTTATGTGTGTTACATTTGTTCTTCCTCTGTTCTTCTACTCCTGCGACATAGAATGATGTAGTTCGGAGAATGGAATGCCGTGAGTCATAATTAACCATTGAAATTTGTACTTCTTTAGACCTGTATCATCCGTCTCATGACATTTTATCACTCTTTATTTTACAAAATAGACAACCCCATCACAAAAAACATCCTTAGTCGCCTATTACAATATACATGGAATAACAATAAGATAACTACTCCTGAATTGTCGTTGGCAACATGCGCAAGGACAATATGTAATGTTTTTTATGAATAAATTTAATTTGCAAAATTTTATAAAAAGCATACATGACTGTTACACAGTAGCTATAAATAGTAGAAAATACATAAGAATGTTTAGAATCGCATGAAAATATACAGCGTGGAGATGTATCTGACAAGGAAGTATTAGACCGAACTAAAGGGGGTCATCTTTCTTATCTGTTAGAACAAGCTAAGAAAATTGGGATTTGAGCACATATTCACGGAGTCTCTTGCCATCGGCGGTCAGTTGATCCAATAAATCAGATATGCTGACGACATAGTTCTTTTAGCAACAAACGGAGAATATCTAAATCAAATGTTATTATAAACAAAAATTACAGGGAAGTTCAAAACGTGTTCATAAATATAACGAAAATAAATTATGACAACGGATAAAGTGGAAGTACATCCAAAGATAAGAATTGGCAATTTCGAACTAGAGGACGTAACAAATAACCAGTATTTTAACACAAACATATATAAAAATAAAGAGAAGAATTGCAATGGTGACATTGAAACTTGCCAAAAGGAACATTTTTTGACACGGTACAAGCAGCATCGCCAATCTATGTATGATCAGAACATACGTATTTCCAGTGGCAATATATAATTGTGAGGAATGGACATTAAATAAAACAATAGCTAAGGGAAATATCCTCTTTTGAAACGAAATGTAACAGAAGAATGTTGTACACATGGACAGCTAAAAAGACATGTCAGGATGTGTTAAGATCAATAAATGTCGAAGAAGGATGGCTCATTAACAACATCATAACATAAAAGCTGAGTTTTTTGGTCATATAAAGAGACATAACAGCAGGGAAATTTTACCTTCAGCTGTTAGAGTTAACGGCAGCAGAGAAAGACGCCTACCAAAACGACGATAGTGTTGTGATATATCAGAATATTTAAACATGCCTCTAGCTGCTGCAGTCCAACTCGCCCTGAATCACGGAGGTTTCAGATAATTCATAAGGAAAACCTCTTTTTGGAAAGAATATGTCACATAATATGATTATTCACGGAAGGTCGCTGCAGTAGCAAATAATATATAGAAGAATATCTATAAAGCATAACAGAAGAAGAAACTATAAACAACCTTCAATTAGGATTTAAGTATCATAAGAAACTTCGCAAGAAGATGGCAAAGAAAATAAAAGTAATGAAGTTTTACACGGCAGCAGAAAACATTGAAATATTGAAGTTATACGGAGTAGCGGACATAGAAGTAAGAAATAAGGAAAATATACACGGTAGCAGAAAACGACTAGTTCGTCTGATGATCATTCAGAAAAGCCACCGCCCATGTGTTGCTGGGCCCAAAAGGGGAGCAAATAATAGCAAGACTGTTTACCTTCCACGCACGTCGTAAAAGTCGACTAAAGAGGTTATGGCATGGAGTTGGCTGTCCCATCCCATATAGGGTCAGTGAACCAAAGCCATGCTGAAGTCGGATGTGTCAGGTCGAAAGGCGCAGATATCGCAGAATGCTGTAAACCATGACACAACGCATTCCGTTCTCCGGACTACATTCTGCCAATCTGCAGGAGTCTGAGAACGAACAAAGAAGAAGAAGAAGAAAAGCTACAGGTTCCACTAATGTACATCTAATACACAGCTACACATTCCCCTGACATACATCTAGTACACAGCTACACGATTCACCGATGTACTTCCAGTACACAGCCACAATTTATCATAATGTATATCTAGTATCCAGCCGCACGTTTAGCTGGTGTACATCTAGTACACGGTTACATGTTCACCTATTGTACATCTAGTACACGGTTACATGTTCACCTATTGTACATCTAGTAAACAAGCACATATTTACCTGTTGTACATCTAATACACATAAATATATTAAATAGTTGTACATCGAGTGCACAGCCACCTGTTCACTTATTGTACATCTATTAAACAACACCATATTCATTCGTTATACATTGAGTACACATCCACGCCTTCATCTGTTGTAATTTAGTATAGAGACATGTTCACCTAGTGTACATCTAGCATCAAGACACATGTTCATGTGTTATACATCTAGTATGAAGACACACGTTTACCTGTTATTCATCTAGCATCAGGACGCACGTTCATGTGTTGTATATCTAGTATCAAGGCCCATGTTCACCTGTTGCACCTGTAACATCAAAACACATGTTAAACTGCTGTATATGTAACATCAGAAAATATGCTTACCTGTTGTACATCTAATATCAAGAAACACGTCGCCTGCTGTACAACATCAAGACACATGTTTATGTGTTGTACATGTACCATTAACAAACATGTTCACTTCACCTATTGTACATCTAACATTAAGACACATGTTCACCTGTTGTACATAATCTAGCATTAAGACACATGTTCACCTGTTGTACATAATGTAGCATTAAGACACATGTTCACTTTTTATACATATAGCATTGACACATTTTCACCTGGTGTACATCTAGTTTCAAGACACGTGTTCACCTGTTGCACATCTAGCTTTCAGACACATGTTTACCTGTTGTACATCTAGCTTTCAGACACATGTTCACCTGTTGTACATCTAACTTTAAGAAACATGTTCACCTGTTGTACATCTAGGTTTAAGACACATGTTCACCTGTTGTACATCTAGCATTAAGACACATGTTTACCCGCTGTACATCTAGCACCAAGATACATGTTCACTTGCTATATATCTAGCATTAAGACACATGTTCACCTGTTGTACATCTAGCACCAAGATACATATTCACTTGCTATATATCTAGCATTAAGACACATGTTCACCCACTCTACATCTTATACCCAGCCACATCTTAGCTTACATCCCATCTAGCACGATGGTACAGCTTCACATGCATTTAGCAAAAATCTACTGGTTTACTTACCAATTAAACTATAAGAGGATATCACACATTGACAACGTGACTATATACAAATATAAAAGGATATCACACATTGACAACGTGACTATATACAAATATAAAAGGATATCGCCGGACGGAAAGACCAGAAACCAAATAGATTACATATTAATAGATCAAAGATGGAAAACAAACATTCTTCAATGCAAGACACTACCAGGCGCAGACTGCGACACTGATCATGAGTTACTCATCGCAAAGTTCAAGGTAAAGATAAAAAAAGACAACAAAAACTTCAATGATTACCAGATACGATATGACGTCAATACCGAAAGAATTCAACATCGAAATTCAAAACAAATTCGAAAAATTACTAGAAATACAAGAAGAATACTCTCCAAATGAACTTGAAAACAAAATAAGTGACATTTTCAATGACTGTGCAAAAAACATGCTACACAAAAAGAGCAGGAAGAAGAAAGAGTATATATCAGACGAAACTATGAGCATTATCCAAGAAAGAAGACACATCAAAAATAGTTGTAAAAACAGAACAAATTATAGAATCCTGTCAAGAGATATACAAAGAAGAATTAGACAAGACAAGCAAACCTACATAAACAAAATATGCCTGGAAATAGAAGGGCAGAAAAGCCAAGGTAACAGTAAAACGATGTTCGAAAATGTACGACACCTAAGAGACAGCAAACCTCAACCATCATTAAAAGTGCTGAAAGATAAACAAGGAAACATACTAACAGAAGGGAAGCATATCTTACATAGATGGAAGGAATACTGCAGTGAGATGTATAATGACCAAAAAAAAACCAAAAACAGAACAATAAACGAATATGAAAAGGAGCCAGAACCCACAAAAGAAGAAGTAAGATATGAAATAGAAAGTTTAAAGAAAGGTAAAGCCCCAGGCAATGATGGCTTAACAATAGAAATGATACACGCAGGCGGCGAGGCCGGAATCAAGATTTACCACAAACTCTGCTGCAAAATATGGGAAAGCGGTACATGGCCGGATGAATGGAAAAAATCATTATATATACCCCTCCCAAAAAAAGGCGACCTTCAGATTTGCTCTAACTACCGAACTATAGCCCTTATAAGTCAAGCAAGTGAAATAATGCTAAACATCATAATGCAAAGAATCAAACAGAAATTAGAGATGGAGATAAACGAAACACAGGCCGGCTTCAGATCGGGCAGAGGAACAAGAGATCACATTCTTAACACGAGATTGATCATAGAAAAGTGTAGGGAATTTTCAACTGACCTGCACATGTGTTTCATAGATTACTCAAAAGCGTTCGACTGCGTCCAACACCAGCAACTATGGGAGATAATGAACAGCATGGGTTTCCCAAGACATCTGATTCATCTAATAGAGGAACTTTACCAAAATCAAAAGGCTGCAGTGAAGTTAGAGGACGATCTCTCAGACAGGTTTTAGGTACAGAGTGGAGTAAGGCAAGGGTACACACTCTCCCCATACCTGTTCAACATCTACACTGAAAGTATAATGAGGAACGTGAGAGAAGACATACACAACACAGACTACCACGCTTTAAACATAGGTGGATTCCTAATCCTGGAACTACGCTACGCAGACGGCACAGTACTTCTTTCAAACGATATAAAGGGATTGGAACAACTAATCAAGAACACAAAGAAATATAGCGAAGCACAAAATTTGTATTTAAACACGCAGAAAACAAAAATAATGTCAACAGATATAACAACACAACAACCAACAATCAGAATAGACAATACCGAGATAGAATGTGTGGATAAATTTGAATACTTAGGTGCAAACATCAACGGTGCAGGAGACTGCATGGCAGAAATAAGGAAGAGATTGGCAATGGCATATTGCAAAATAACACGGCTGAAAAACATATGGAAAAACAACAAAATAGAAACGAAAGTGCTAATGTTACGAACTTTTATTTTTCCGGTTGCAACATACGGCTGTGAAACATGGACTCTAAGTAAAACAGCGGCAAAGAGGATCAACGCCTTCGAACTGAAATGCTACAGGAAGATACTTAGAATATCATGGAAGGATAAAATCTTAAACTCAGATATTATAAACACACTGAATATTCCAGAGTGTTGGTTACTATACACAATAACAAAAAAAACTACGCCTGTTTGGTCATATAAAGAGACATAACTGTTTAGAAAGACAAATAATGGAGGGAAGAGTACCTGGAAAGAGGAGAAGGGGCAGACCACGAAGACGATGGACTAACGACATTAAAGATAACATGAATACATCGCTAGAAAATGCAAGCCAGACAGAGAGAGGTTCAGAGAGTTCATTGGGAAGACAACGTTCTGGAAGGAATACGTCACATGACACACCATCTCACATTGACAACGTGACTATTTACAAATAGTAATACAATAGTACATTGAAAGGTTTGTCATCATTAGCTGTTATTCTCAGCATCTATAACACAAGAATACAAAATGGCAAACCAAATAGTCAGGTGTAAACAGTCAGGTGAAATGTGTCAGGCGCAAGTAATCATATTTAATAAAGTACGACATGCAAATATATACTCACTTTATTGTCTTGTATGTTTTTTGTTCCATACGTTAATGCTGTTTATGTCTTATTTTATGATGTTCGTCCGTCGTGATCGACGATGACCAAAAACTCAACCATAATAATAATAACAATAAATAATCTTATTTTATAGAAAGCTATCAATCCGCTTAAAGCGTCGACTCAAATTTTGATTTATTTAGTGTGCTGACATTGTCTTAGAATAACTCTGACTTCTGAAAATTAAACTACTAGGATATATATAAACTATATCTCCGTATTTGACTCTCACTACAAACCGATGCTTTATAATAATAATTAACTTGTAAGATTATTTCCTGCGAGGCACCGAGTCTGAACAAATTAAGAGAAACAATGTGCGCACATTTTAACCTTCATACAGATTCTCTTGAAGTGTCCGTATGAGCATTTCAGCATGTCGACATTCCCTTTATAACTGCAGAGTTTCTTTTAATAGCATATACTGCTTACTGTACTCAGTTTTATTACACATGTTTGTTCAAGTGGTAAATAACGTAATAGCGCACCGTATGTACCTTCATCAATGTATCTCGTATATCCACAAACACACCTGACAAAAAGCAACATACTCTATTAATGATAATTTATAAAATAAGGAGAGACGAACATTATAGTGCATCATCTATGACAAGTAAACTTGAAAGTAAACAACCAATATCAATCGATAATACGTGAGACTGCGGTAAAACTGTATAACAATTAATATCAAGGGAATTAATTGATTATTTATATTCCAAAAAATATACATACGTCTCTTGTGGGTTGCTTTATGAAATGATAATGCAAAATTGGGTTTTTTTGTAATGTTAGATTTATAATGTAGCAGTTTAATGCAAACACCAAACAACAATGTATTTCTAAGGTAATAAAAAAACAGAAGGTGGTCATAAATCGGACATGTACATAGAATCACCGACAATAGACTGCAAATACAAGCGTCACAATGGGTAAAGGTAAAGGTAAAGGTAGGTCCCATGGCATCTGCCGTCGGGGATGAATATAGCTCTTCATGTACTAAGCCGCAGCAACTATTAGGTCGGGTGGCCAGTTCCTTCCTTGCTGTTTTTTACCTTCCCTAACTCATGCGTCAGGTACTCATTTACAGCTGAGTCGACTGGAGGAGTAGTCGTGTCAAGTGAGAAATCACTACCCGGATTTTTTTTTAAATGTCCGGACGTGGTTTCGAACCTGGCACGCTGTAACCAGATGATAGCAAGCAAGCTCACTATCCACTAGGCTACCGCGCTCCCTATGGGTAACATAGATGGATCACAATGGGTAACATATATTAAAAGAAAGAAATGAGGACTAAGAAATCACTCTTCGTGCCTCATAGTGTTAACAGACAGCTTCAAAATGATGTGAAACAACTGGCCAATGATTTGTTTTGACGTTGGGGTGGAGGTAGGGGGGGTGTAGACAAAAATGGAACCAGATTCAATTTCATAAATATAGACAATATCTCTGAATGGCAACTCTCTGTCCCTATAGTCATAATTATGTCGCATCACAGGATCATACAGAAAACTACTGGTATAGACACCGCGTTAGCTGTTCGCATACTCAAGCTTTTTCGCTTAAGGTTGATTCCCCGCTGTAGCACAATCAACATATGTTTGCAAAGCCTACGGCAAAGACGACACCTGGTACAAACACAAATACACCCGGGACAATGAAATAAGGAAACCATGACGAAGGTTGTGTTCAGGGTGAAGAGCAAGCATGATGTCATCCTCCAGGGGCACGTTGTAGAAAGCGAATTCGTACTAGATAGACTGCAAATATATGTATAGAGATTCGAACTGGAAAGAGATGTCCGTGAACGAATCTTTGAGTAAGAGGTGGAATCAAACTTATTCAAATTCTAAAGTCGACAGTTTCTGTTACACGGATCAGGCTCACACATGAAAACGGCTTTCGTATTAACAGGAAGTTGCGAGGGGCGCAATGGGCGTTTAATAACACGAGATACGTACTCTGGCCACGAAACACCTCGCATGAAGTAGACGTAGTTGACCCAAGTGTAACCTTCTGTCTACCACTTTATATTACAGAAAACGTACACGGGAACATGTTCTCGCCTGTAAAGTAGAAGGCAGAGTAAAGGACGTCTGAGGAAAGAAAAACCATCATGGATGAAAGATGCTCCGCAGTCATTGCCTTGAAAGAAACAGGAATTATATCAGGGGGTTTAAGGACTCACTCGAATTAATAATATGCCGAAACAATATGTGCTAAACCTATTTTGCAAAGCGTATTAAAGCATAGCATAATGTAATGCATGCAAACTTGCTTTATCACACCAAACGTGGGATGGGATCTTTATAAATAACATCAACACTGTTTTGTTAATTTTTTTGTATCCTTGCCAACAGTTGTCCAGAATTCAGGGACTATTTTTATGTGGTGTCAAACCTTTTAACAATTTGTCATCGTCCTGTCACTTTACGTACTTGTATTCTTTGTAAGTGGCATTCAAACAAAGGTTAAAAACAGAGTCACACGGTATGCATTTAGCATCAAAACAAGTAGAAGATATGCACAACACTCTATTATATAAAGTAATCGAAGAGACCCCATGTAGTTATGTCGATATAGGTACCTACATTTTCCATTTCTCTCGTACTGCTGTCCTAATAGCAATATGACTACAGATGTTCATCGTTCAGTGCGAGTAGTAAAATCACTAAACATATTAGCTACAGTGTCGAAGTCATATGTGTCGGGCCATTGGCACACAAATTAAAAAAACCGCGACATAGCGCATTTCCATTCTCTGAAATACATCCTCTCTGAAATCTAGGACAACCATTGTCCTGTTACAAGAGATATCCAGAGAGAGGATTATAACGAAATTAAAAAACGGAAAGGAATGAAAGAGCGTAGCGAATATCAGTGATCATTATTCGAATATAAAGATTCCTTGTTAATGTGAGGTATACCCATTTCAAATGCGAATGTTATTCCAAGTAAGTTATATCAGAGCGTTTTACCATTCACAAAATAATACAGGTTGTGGGTCGACGAATCACATCATTTGAGGGCTTAGGAAGTTTTGAATACAAAGGTTCTCAAGTGTATATCGAGTACCACCACCCATACACTATCATGTATGCCCACAGTATGATCAACCATACACTATCAAACATGACCACAGTAGGATCAATCATACACTATCATGTATGCCCACAGTATGATCAACCATACACTATCATGTATGCCCACAGTATGATCAACCATACACTATCAAACATAACCACAGTAGGATCAATCATACACTATCAAACATAACCACAGTAGGATCAATCATACACTATCAAACATAACCATAGTAGGATCAATCATACACTATTAAACATAACCACAGCAAGACCCTCCATACACTATCAAACATGACCACAGTAAGATCAACCATACACTATCACACATGACCACAGTAGGATCAATCATACACTATCAAACATGACCACAGCAATACCCTCCATACACTATCAAACATGACCACAGCATGACCCTCAATACACTATCACACATGACCACAGTAGGATCAATTATACACTATCAAAATGACCACAGTAAGATCAACCATACACTATCACACATGACCACAGTAGGATCAATTATACACTATCAAAATGACCACAGTAAGATCAATCATACACTATCAAACATAACCACAGTAGGATCAATCATATCTATCAAACATAACCACAGTAGGATCAATCATACACTATCAAAATGACCCCAGTAAGAACAATCATTCACTATCAAACATAACCACAGTAGGATCAATCATACACTATCAAACATAACCACAGTAGGATCAATCATACACTATCAAACATAACCACAGTAAGATCAACCATACACTATCACACATGACCACAGTAGGATCAATTATACACTATCAAAATGACCACAGTAAGATCAATCATACACTATCAAACATAACCACAGTAGGATCAATCATATCTATCAAACATAACCACAGTAGGATCAATCATACACTATCAAAATGACCCCAGTAAGAACAATCATTCACTATCAAACATAACCACAGTAGGATCAATCATACACTATCAAACATAACCACAGTAGGATCAATCATACACTATCAAACATAACCACAGTAGGATCAATCATACACTATCAAACATGACCACAGTAGGATCAATCATACACTATCATGTATGCCCACAGTATGATCAACCATACACTATCAAACATAACCACAGTAAGATCAATCATACACTATCAAACATAACCACAGTAGGATCAATCATACACTATCACACATGACCACAGTAGGATCAATTATACACTATCAAAATGACCACAGTAAGATCAATCATACACTATCAAACATAACCACAGTAGGATCAATCATATCTATCAAACATAACCACAGTAGGATCAATCATACACTATCAAAATGACCCCAGTAAGAACAATCATTCACTATCAAACATAACCACAGTAGGATCAATCATACACTATCAAACATAACCACAGTAGGATCAATCATACACTATCAAACATAACCACAGTAGGATCAATCATACACTATCAAACATAACCACAGTAGGATCAATCATACACTATCAAACATAACCACAGTAGGATCAATCATACACTATCAAACATAACCACAGTATGATCAACCATACACTATCAAACATAACCACAGTAGGATCAATCATACACTATCAAACATGACCACAGCAATACCCTCCATACACTATCAAACATGACCACAGCATGACCCTCAATACACTATCACACATGACCACAGCATGACCCTCAATACACTATCACACATGACCACAGCAATATCCCCCATACACTATCACACATGACCACAGCATGACCCTCCATACACTATCACACATGACCACATCATGACCATTCACAATATGATCAAACATATACTATCAAGAATGACCACAGTATCAAAATGGACATCAATGTATCGTTAGGAAATATTGTATGCACGGACCTGGTCCGTTCTGAAGATTATCTGTAGTGTAGTACTGTCGCTCTCAATATTGCAGGAATACCACGTTTTTGAAAGAATAAGTCACATGATGATATAATATATATATATATATATGAGAGAGAGAGAAAGAGAGAGAGAGAAAGGGGAGAAAGGGAGAGTGTGTGCTTGTTTACAAGAAATTCACTCCTGAAATTATGTCTCCATATTAAATGGATGTTAACGTATTCATCTAGAAAAAGTTCACATGACTGAACACATCCGTCTTAGATGCGACATGATCAAACGAGACTAATCTCAGTCCTGCTTTGCCATCACCAACAAGAGACGATCTGCTTAGCGTATGCGGTGATGATCTCGACAAACAGATTTCTGGAAATCTAACAATTAGTTAAATATGATTCTAGACTTAATCATTGGCTGTAATATTATGCTTCTTGATCTAAGAATTAGTTAAATGAATTTAGTCTTAATCTTTGACTGAAATACTTTATTTCTAGACGTAATCGTTAGTTGTAATATTATGTTCCTAGACTTAGTCATTGGCTGTAATATTATGTCTTTAGGTTTAATCATTGGCTGTAATATTATGTTTCTAGGAGTCATTATTGGCTGTAATATTATGTTTCTAGGATTCATTATTGGCTGTAATATTCTGCTGCTTCTAGACTTAATGATTGGCTGTAATATTATGTTTCTGGGCTCTGGGCTTAATTAATGGCTGTAATATTGTTTCTAGACTTATTCTTTAGCTGTAATATTTTATTTCTAGACTTAATCATTGGCTGTAATATTCTTTTTATAGACATAATGATTGAATGTAATATTATGTTTATATACGTAACCATTGGCTGTAATATTATGTTTCCAGACGTATAATTCTTGAGGGCTCTCTGAGCAACTCATGATTCTGGCTGAGTGGACCTGCTGCAGCAAATGACATGTTTAAACACTGAAATGTTTTTCTCCTGTTACCAGTAATTATGCCTTTCATTTCTGGTGTTTACGTATTGTTAAATATCTTTGGCGTTAAATCATCTACCTTGTTACATTCAAGAGTCAATCCTATTCCAGATATGCTTGTGCAGTATTCTGGCCACTTCTTAAATGTTGTTTTCGAATTCAGTATTCTTTTGGAATATCTCAACATTACAGCAAAAACAACTATCAAACTCGACAACGTATTACTACATGCTGAATGTGATATGTTACCACACTTGACAACTTAATTTACGTCTTGAATGTGATATATTACCACACTTGACAACGTAGTTTACGTCTTGAATGTGATATATTACCACACTTGACAACTTAATTTACGTCTTGAATGTGATATATTACCACACTTGACAACGTAGTTTACGTCTTGAATGTGATATATTACCACACTTGACAACTTAATTTACGTCTTGAATGTGATATATTACCACACTTGACAACGTAGTTTACGTTCTGAATGTTGTATGTTACCACACTTGACAAAGTAATTTACGTCCTGAATGTGATATGTTACCACACCTGACTACGTTTCGCTACGTGCTGAATATTATATACTACCACACTTGACTACGTAGTGCTACGTGCTGAATATGTTATACTACCACTGTTGACTACGTTTGGCTACGTGCTGAATTTGATATCCCTACCACACTTGACTACGTTTTGTTCAACAATATATTTCTAATAGAATTGCAATTTATTGAAATACGACCTCCGTCCGATCTGATGTAACAACATACCACTATTAGATAAATTCATAATAAAATTGTGAAGATAATAAAGATGTAAATTAAAATACTATTTACATAATCATATATTAGTTAACGCTACCTTGGTCCTAGACAGAAAATTATGGCAGGAAAGACTATGACAGCTAAGATAATATCAACTACAATATCCCACAAATATAAACGAATGAATAGAATATGGGTAATGTAAATACATGAAACAGATGTGAAGTCACTCCAGGGTTATCAATATACACAATAAATGGATATCACCAGATATTTTAGCAATAATGAAGGGAAGAGACATAGTAGGGGATATAAATCATAATATGAGACGTCAACTGAAGAAAGAAGATACATGTAGTAGAAGGAATGTGGCACATTCTGCGATAGTAAAAAGTAAAGTAACCCATAGCATTTATTAATGCCATAGGGGTGTGAGATGTTAGCGATCTCACATTCCAGAGGCTTTACAAATGAGGGTGGTAGCCATCTACTCTCCCTCGCAGTCTTTACTTCCCGGATTAATCCCGTAATTCGCTGTGTTATTAAGAAGTCGCAAGCTCGAATCCCGCTCGCGAGGTCTAGTTTATAAAGTGGATGATTTCGGAATTTCCTGGGAATTATCGCCTGAAGCTATGGAATTACGTTCTATGGGTGGTGCTCTGGGAAGGCGATGTGCTGCTTTATTGAAAAAGGTGGAGTACAAATGAGTTACCCCGAGTACAATGAAGTCAACCCTATACGTATTTAAAGCCCATTTTATTCTAGGTCTTCTTTTATTTCTGTAAACTATCAAACTTATAGTTGGTCTTTTTCTTTGTATCAATTTTGTCTGTATAACATTGCTTTGTGGATTATACTATCTGCCATTAGTCTAGAGGCGTGGGTAAACTATTTAATCAGTTGTCTCCTGATGTAATCCAGAACCAGCATTGTGATAGTTAACCATCTGATGTTTTCATTTACGTTTCTTTCTTGTTACACAGATAATTCTACACAAACATGACATTTGTCTTGACCAATTTTATTTTTATCTTTCCCTCTTAGTGTTGACGTTAGGTATAGGTAGCTTAGTTATGGAGTGTTACTTGTTTTATATAACACTATATTGGGGTTCATGTTTACATATTTTATTTTGAATATAGAAAGACATCTGTTTCTAGGACCTTGTTTTAATGCGCTGTTTTAATACGTTGTATCTATGTTATAGTTCACTTATATTTTATTTTCATTTTGCTATGAAGCTCAGTAGATGAATTATTTCACTGGTTTAAGTGGTGTTTCATGACCTTCAAATCAGCGCTGATAAAGAGTACCCATTGCATACCGAAATATAGATTGTAAGTGGTAGACGAATTAGAGGAGAGTCGCGAAGCTGTGATACTGAGGAAGTTATAAAAAGTGTTGTGTTCACTGGAGAATGGAGCAGTCCGTTCTACGGCACCAAATCGCCTAGCAACAATTGCACACGCGTTTTTCCGTACTTGACTAACCGCATCTCCATAAAAAGATGCGATTTCATCAAGCCATTCAAATCGTGCACACAAAGTCACCCGAACGGACCAATCGAGACAAGGACTATTACAACAACAACAAACATCCCGTACAGGTATTGAAATATCCTCAGTAACAACAAACACATAACATAATATCCGTATTAGTTATACAAGGGCCGATAGGTCTTCTTGTAAACATGGATAGCATATATAGATAATACAATTTTGCTTCACATAATTGTTTATACAAGTAAATTTAAGTAGGAAGCCAGAGGACAATTTTTAAAAATTCTTGAGACTAACTGGAATTGAACCAAGGCTTGATGAAATCGCATCTTTTTATGGAGATGCGGTTAGTCAAGTACGGAAAAACGCGTGTGCAATTATTGCTAGGCGATTTGGTGCCGTAGAACGGACTGGTTCAATTCCCGTTAGTCTCAAGAATTTTTAAAAATTGTCCTCTGGCTTCCTACTTAAATTTACTTGGAGAATGTAGCACACGGTGCGGAATGAATAAGTGTTTTTATAAATTGCCAGACTTCCTTCCAGGTAGTAATAACACTTGATGAAGAAAGTAGGAGGTAATACCATAGTGCTGTTGAAAGTAAAAAGAGTACCATATTGATGTTGCATGTAATAAGAGTACCATATTGATGTTGCAAGTAAAAAGAGTACGGTATTGCTGTTAAAATTAAAAAGAGTACCGTATTGCTGTTGAAAGCAGGAAGAGCTGCCTATTGAAGTTGAATCTGAGGTGCAGTAACTGGACATAGAAAATTCCAGTAAAGGTAATAATGGTTATTTCCACTGATGGTTCTGTTGTTAGACATGTGCATCCTTTGTGTGCGCTGACGGCCCAATGAGGAGAATGAGCTTTCAGTAATTACACGTAGCATGACTATGCAGATTGTGGCAGTAACGAAGGACTTACGCTGGAACGACACACATAAAAACAAATGTTTGCATTCTCAATAACCCAAAGATCATAATCAGAAAATATTCTGACTGTATTCGTTAACAGTGGCTTAAAACTGATAGAGATAGAAGCTCAAAGACGTCACATTCATTTTGGTGAATATTCATTGGAATGTTTTCGAAAATAAAAGAGCAGACAGACTACACGTTCTGCTACTGTATCGGACAGCAGGACAATGAATACCACCGATATATTCAACTTATTACGAGTAACAGAACAGATAATAGCGAAACTAGTAGCGGATATTCGACAAGATGTAGAATGCAGCAGTAATAAAATTAAGAAGTGATAACACCTATAAGTATTATTTTCAGTAATTGATAATATAACTAATAAATTAAAAAAATAATGTCAAAGAGAAATATCAACACACACACACAAAAAAGAAATAATGGCTTTATTTTTATTTATAAATAAAAAAAAATAGCAAAAATCAATCCATTATTTCTCATTGGCATTATTTTTGCCATTTATTATTCATATTAGTAATGAGTAATAATAATACATTATCATAGGTCTTACCGCTGATGATTATTTATCCATGTACAGAATCAAGGAGCAGGGAACAAAATGTGATATCGCCATAAATTAGTGTTATTATGGACTGTAAAGAATGTTTGTCAACCAACAGAGTACTGGAACTGTCAGCCGTCATGTTATTGCGGGTATATACTTCAGAAGGAAATAGGGACACTTATGGACTAATGTACTAACCTGTTTAATCTTCTTGTAATCGATGGAAATAGTATTGTTTCTTTTGTTTCTTTCTTCTTTAGTGATTGTCTTTCCATGGTTGATCTATTTGTTAAAGATATTACGTATTGCGTGGTATACATATATATATATATATATATATATATATATATATATATATATATATATATATATATATATATATATATGTATGTATGTTGTAGTTGCTCTTCTGATGTTGTGATGTTGATATGATTGCTTAATCATCTACAAAAGTTTAACCTTATTGTTTGTTTATGTTTGTTCTTTCTAGAAGTTCGTTATTTTACATTTATGTTGCACTGAAAACGATGAACGTGCAGATAAAGTTTATCATCATATTTTACAATATAGAAAAGCTGTAACAGACGTGCACATAAAGTTTATAACCAAAGTTTACAATATAAAGAAGATATAGCAGACAAAAAATAGGACGTCAAGTAAAGAAAATTATAGATAGCGCCAAACTTTATTTTGAAAAGCTTATCAATATTAATTATAAACTAATGTAGAGGTGTTAAAAGAGTCAAATGCGAAACTGACCTTAATCAACAATATAAGAAAACAGCAATCTTCTTTTTTGGCCACTTCATGAGACAGGCAGGTTTAGAGAACATAGTCACAACAGGCAAAATTGAAGGCAACATTTACACAGGGCGACAACGTGAGAAAATATTAGACTGTTGGACAGCCTGGCACTGCAAGGAAACAACAACGACCTTGATAGATAATATTGTGGACAGAGAGCTGTGGAGAGCCATGACCGCCTACGCCAGCCGGCATGGCACCTGATGATGATGATCAATATTAATTAACTTGTACGTGGTATCAATATTTAGCATAGCACATAATGATGATTGCGATATAACTTTAAATCAACACTGTACTCTAAACCTACATTTATGGATTGAATGTGCTACCAGCGTCTAATCGATGAAACAAAATTTTGAAGATAATTTTCCAAAACTTAAATTATTTCGCTATATGATCAAAACTCGTTAACAATATGATAGCTGCGCCAGCCCAGTGAAGTGATGCTCATTAATCATAACATACACACAGAATTCAGTTCGGATGACTTCATACAATCAGCTACGCTATTTTACAAGCCTAATGCAAATGCAATCTCATGTCAGAGAAATTAAACTGTGAAAACAGCACTAGTCCCAGCAGGTTTCAAGTTGATCAGGCTTCTTCTTCTTTTATGTAATTGTTCCCCACCAGAGATGAAATTCTCCGTGTAAAATGAAATGAGTGCATTTGTTCTGATGAGCAAGTCTTCATTGCATGCATTACTACACTCGGAAAAACAGATTCAAATTTTTTAAGGAGCTTTTTTTTAAAGATGTGGAATTATGGAAAGAAATTGCAGTGAAATATACAGAAAACACTTCTGGCAGTATTGGTGGTCATCATGTCGAAGTCTCTTTAAACACGTAGAGAATACTGTGATAGGTTCACTCTCGTAGAGAATACTGTGATAGGTTCATGCACGTAGAGAATACTGTGATAGGTTCACTCTCGTAGAGAATACTGTGATAGGTTCACTCTCGTAGAGAATACTGTGATAGGTTTATGCACGTAGAGAATACTGCGATAGGTTCACTAACGTAGATAATACTGCGATAGGTTCACTCTCGTAGAGAATACTGTGATAGGTTCACTCTCGTTAGAGTCTTGTGTTCCACGTCCGTAGATAGGAGGAGGAAGAATTGAGTGGGGCAGCTTTAAATATACGACTTGTGGAATCATTAGAATACAACCTTTTAAAGTGACAAATTTCAATTTTCCCGTAATTGGCACAAGCTGTGAACACAAAGCATGTATAAAGTGACCAACGAAAATAAGTCACTTTAAAAAACTGTTTTCCATTGAGATAGCATGTCTTAAATTGAGACTTTAAAAAACTGTTTTCCATTGAGATAGCATATCTTATATTGAGACTTTAAAAAACTGTTTTCCATTGACATAGCATGTCTTAAATTGAGACTTTAAAAAAACTGTTTTCCATTGAGATAGCATGTCTTAAATTGAGACTTCAAAAAACTGTTTTCCATTGAGATAACTTGTCTTAAATTGAGACTTCAAAAAAACTGTTTTCCATTGAGATAGCATGTCTTAAATTGAGACTTTAAAAAAACTGTTTTCCAATGAGATAGCATGTCTTAAATTGAGACTTTAAAAAAACTGTTTTCCATTGAGATAGCATGTCTTAAATTAAGGTTTAATCACAGGAAACAAGCCATCAAAATAGCAGTTAAACCCATCCCCCGTTCCCCTTCCCTCCACTAAAGTCCCAAAGCTACTGGGTTTCTCAAAGTATATTTTATTGAATATTCCTCCAAAACGAGCACAATACAAATTTTATCTTACCAGAGATATGTATGCGGCTTTGAGGAAGTCAGTTTCACTGTAATCTTTTCCTTCTGCACAATTTTTGTTTTGATATTTCCTGGTATTTGATCAGGACCGAGGTTGTTTGTGGTTTAAAAACATTAAGCAGACATAACGGAAGAGTACCAGTATGCACTAGCAGACATATGTTACTATGTGTGTATATATGGTACAACGTGTGTGTATGTTATAATGTGTGTGTGTATGTTAGATGTTCTATGTTTTAAATGTAGTGCTACAGAAATGTTCTACGAATATCATGGATAGAGAAAAGGAGAAACATTGAAACTGAAATTATAGAAACTAGATAAAGGGTGGCTTCTAAATTGTATCATAAGAAGGAAGCTACAGTATTTTAACACTTAAAGCGACACGATTGTAGCGAAAAGCTGATTCTGGATGACTGCAGAGTGCAAGGGAAGAGAAGAAGGTGGCGACCAAGAAAACGATAGGACAGTGACATCGAAGAATGTATGAACATATCTCTGGCCAATACAGGCCTGCTTGCCCGGGGCAGAGATTCGTTCAGAGTATCCACGATGCAAAAAACGTTCTGTAAAGAATATGCCTTTGGATATTTATATTATAATGTATATATATATATGTTACAATGTGTGTGTATGTTACAATGTGTGCGTATGTTACAGTGTGTGTGTTTGTTACAATGTGTGTGTATGTTACAATGTGTGTGTATGTTACAATGTGTGTATATATGTTACAATGGGTGTAAATGTTGCAATATGTGAGTATGTTACAATGTGTGTATATATATGTTACAATGTGTGTAAATGTTGCAATGTTTGTGTATGTTACAAGGTGTGTATATATGTTACAATGGGTGTAAATGTTGCAATATTTGTGTATGTTACAATGTGTGTATATATCTTACAATGAGTATATATATATATATATATATATATATATATATATATATATATATATATATATATATATATATATATTACAAGGTGTGTATATATGTTACAATGTGTGTGCATGTATATTTGTTGCAAAGCTTTCACAAATCATTCATATAGTTCCACATTCGTATAGAGTATAGAGTGAATGCTGAATCAAATAAATCCTTCAGATATGTAAGCGAGAGCGATGGAAAGAGATTTGACTGCACAAGAGACAGACAATATCTCCGACACCAGCAGCATCACCACATATAGCGACACTGTCGACATACAGTGAAGCTAGTCAGTCCAGTCCGAACATTGGAGGGGCGGCCAATGTAAAACGCACGTGAAGGTAGATGCGTGGCGAGAGAAAAATAGATTTCATACCGAGTACAATGAAACAATGAAATGGCAGAACAGCGCTAGAGGGCAGCGCGAACTGCAAATAGAAAGTGAAAAGTCCCTAGGAAAGGGGAACTACAAGCTCCGTCAGCTCGAGACGAGCTTCTAGTTACCTGTGTTTCTTACAGGCAGAGACCCAGACCCATCCACTGGCGTTTGGTAAAGCAAGAAGACCTAACCCAACTCTACTGTCAAGGTTTCCTATAACGGAAATACACTTGCAGAGAGAAAGGTTCCGTACCCGATTGGCTCAGGCACAAAAGGGACAACGAAATAGTCCTGGCCCAATTCTACTGTTAGGTTTTCCTACACTGGAAATACACTTGAAGAGAGAAAGGGTTCAGTACTTGATGGGCTCAGGCGCTATTGGAACAAGGACGCTCAGCTCGAGAACGCCTTGCTCTCAAACGCGTGGTGTTAGACTCGAACTTGGACAAGGGGTACACGATGTCGGTGTCGACACCTCGGCTAAGAGGGCGAAAGAGCCAGGGTCCAACTCCTCTGTTGAGTTCTTCCCCTTAAGGAACCAGGCTCACGGATGAGAAACGGTTCAGTACCCAATGGGCACAGGCACAGCACGTCCAATTACACGAGGCAAGTTCATAGACAGTGGAACACCTCGTGCGAGTCAGACGAGAGTAAAAATCGTCTTGGCGAAGAGTCGCCACTACGCGTGCATGGAGACAGATATAGAGGCTGTCACAGGCTAAGGGTAGCCCACCCTAATTGTCAAGGCATGCCGAAATCGGATGTGCTAGTCCTACAAGGCGCATAACGGTGGCACAACGTAATCACGCTCCCGGCGGAAATCACACGGATATCCGTGATTGGTTACAATGTAGCGAACGCAAAACAAACAAACAAATATGTAAGCGAGAGCATAAATTCTTCAAAAACGTTTATAATTGTGAGTTTATAGACGGATGTACATGGATCTCATTCCCCAGCTGAGGCGGAAATGTTTTCAGATCGCAACGGCTCCCAGGTCGACCCAGCCTTAAATGGGTACCGGATTAATCCGGGAAGTAAAGACTGCGAGGGAGAGGAGATGGCTACCGCCCTTATTTGCAGAGCCTGTGAAATGTGAGATCGCTAACATCTCACACCCCTACGGTATTAATAAATGCTATGGGTTACTTTACTTACTTACTTACATGGATGTGCATTGCTCTCGTACAATCCCTGGGATAGCAGATAACGAAACCCAAAAGCATTTCCTATTGGTCACCAAGGAAACATATTGCTACAAAGCTCGCCCGAAGCCATTTGGATAATGCATTATATATCGTATTCCTGCAGTTTAACCTGGTTTAGAATGAGAATTGTGTGTACAAGACAATGTCTCTTTGAATATAACCTCTCTGCACCCACTGAAGAAATAATATAGCAACAAAGTGCAGGACATACACTGGACTGGCTTCCTTGTTGTCATGTTCAAATGCTTACGGAGACGAAAACAGAGAGCAGGTTTGCGAAGAAGTACAGCACGTCTAGAATACATGAGAAAGTAGCACTGCGCTGAAAGGAAGTCACATGTGCAAGATTAAATGAGAAAAAAAAACATAACGAAGGCAATGTTCATGCTCTAGAACAGGCTGTCTGCTGTTTTCCAGGAATACGTTGTCAGTGTCGTGCGGTAGAGTTCTCAGTATGGTGCAAATCTTCGAAATGCCGCCCCTTAATGGTTCAAATTGCATTTTGATTTCACTGCTTATGTCGCCTCTCACGGTGCCGGCTGATGCGGCTGCTTCTCTGTATCATAGAACGACGCAGCCTGCATGTTGTGTGGAGGAGTAAGTGCAGGATATTTACCCACCTGGTACAGACAACATGTGTAGAATTTGGAAGAGGTGTTCGTGATGTCGGTGAACCTTCGTTGAGATAACGGACCTGCCCTAGTCAAGTTTTACTGCTTGAGCTACCGCTTACGCCGAAACAGCGCTCACGGTCGTAATATCCCATGGCACAGGGGGCAACAAACATCATAACAACACGAGGCAAGTGCACTTACAGCTGAACACTTAGTATGAGTAAGATAGTTTGGCTGTGTATTACGTATAAGCCACAGGATGCGTGAATAAGGGAAACGTTTATTTTCTTTTTACTTATATTCGTATATCTGTAGATCTATATCCGGTTATGTAGCTTTGGTGTTGATGATAACATAACCAAGTAGGAATACGAGTTTGTTACTATTGTTGCCTATTTCAGACTTTTAGTTCCAGATTAATGTTTATGTCATTCTTTTTTTTCACGGGGAAATTTTCCAGATCGTAAGTCTCAGATGATTGTCTGACTCTCTGTTGCTGTAGGATGATTGTCTGACTCTATGTTGCTGTAGGATGATTATCTGACTCTATGTTGCTGTAGGATGATTGTCTGACTCTATGTTGCTGTAGGATGATTGTCTGACTCTATGTTGCTGTAGGATGATTGTCTGACCCCATGTGGGTGTAGGATAATCTAACACCCCGTGATGGACACTCTTCTATTTCGGTAGGTGTGTCATGACTCTTGCAATCTAAATGAATGCTTCAAACAAATGGGTTGATTCCGTATCAGTTTGGGTCTACCACAGGCTTCATCAGAACCGATATCACGGAGTTGAGTATTCAACCGCACTTACAACCACCTTAGTCGCATCTAACAATTTGCATGGCATGGAAATCTTTGCTACCCTTTCCGGTCTTGGCATAACAGAGTAATGAGTACTTGTCAGAATCCTAAGATGAGTTTTTCAAATGCGGCTGTGTGCAGTTGGGATGTTTGGACTCGTTGACAAAATACTCAATATAAATATTGCTTTGAAAATCAATACATTAAAATTGGGGAGAGGGGAAAAGTTAATCACGATCCCAAATATCATATGTAACCAACATATTCGTACATCTATTCTGTAAATATAATTTATGATGCAATGCATTCCTGCCATACTTGTCTTGTATATGCATATTAGATGTATTATGTTCCCCAGTCTGACGTTACTACTTGTTTCCAATACAGATCACTGCTTAACTATCTAGATGTTGTTTCCATCTAAATCTATCATTTCTAGTCATTCAATTAGCATTTCATCTTGGAATCTTGTGGAAAATCTTTTCTTCAAATTATGGTCTTACTCTACAATACCAGAAACTGCCTCCTATCTGGTGTTGTGTAGTAACCAGATGACACGACACTCCTTAGCAGACCAATCGCTACTCAATCTCTTTCAGAAGGCGTCAAAAGAGAATTGTCCCTGTGATTCAATGCTGGATTTGTTCAATTCTTATTCCTTTTCCTAGGCAACGGATTCCCATTCAAACAATTATTCTGCATTATATACTAAGAAACATATATATATATATATATATATATATATATATATATATATATATATAATATATATATATATATATATATATATATATATTTAAAGAAGAATTTTAAAGATTATTTGAAACGAAATCTCCATCTATTTCAAATGTCGATTTTCTTCATGCAAAACTATCACTGATTTTGTTCAAAAGTTTCCAGACACTATTCACGGTAAAAAAGATAATTCTAAGACGTGCAGGACATTAATTCAACACAGTATGTGCGTAGAAACGTCTGGCCTGTATCACGGTGCAATCACTGTCATCTTCTTCTTCTTCTTCACACTCGCAGTTTAACATGTTTACACAGCAAGTCGATTTTCGTGATAAATGCTGCTGTATTTGAAAGCTCCTCAATTCTCACATATAGCTTTCTGTGGATATCGGTCTTCCCACTCGCTACTTCTTCCCTCTACTTTCCTTCTGATCACTACCACGTTGTCTTTATATACGTTTTGTTGACTGGTCTTTTACTTATCCTAATGAATTCTTTTTAGTCGAAACGTCATCTGTCACTGTGTCTCGTTGTTATGTTGTTTTATTTACTTGTTTTGGTAACACTAATCTTTATTTTTGTTCATTTTTATATTTGCCCTGTGTTACCCTAGCCACCCATTTCCTATTTATAGTTGTTACCCGACACTGGAACTTTTATTTCTTGCTCTTTCATTAACTGGTTTAGTGTAATGCAGTCTTGCTGGATATAGTCCTCTGTCTGTGCTGCCTCCCACCATGGAGACAGAGGTGATAGAACCAGTCTTAGTCTATTTAAGTGACTGCTTAGTCTCTTGTGTCCTGTCTGCAAGAGAACGATGATAACTTACTCAGCTCGTTCAAGATAGTGGTAGTTGTATTTGGGCGATCGATTTTCCTAATAGCTTTGATGAGGTTCCTCTTTTCCTGGTATGTGAGTTCTTGGCCAGTTTGTTCCTTTGTTGCACCATCCCTTGTTATCATATCTGCGTTTTCATGTCCATGTAAGCCACAGTAGGATTGTATCCACTTCAGTTCTACCTTCTTTCGATTCTACCTGCTCATATGGTTTTCTTCAGGTCCTTCAGTTCTATCACTATCGAAGGATTCTTAGGACAGACATGCGAATCGATAAGAAACACCACCTGTTGACATTGGCTTGTAATTTTAATTATATCTACAACAATGCTTAGAATCTTTAGTTCCGCAGAGTAGTTGGAGCAGAAGAAGCAGAGTCCGATTGGTAAACATGTGGATTCATTCTCGTGTTTTGGATATTTTATGTACACTCCAGCATCGTCTTTGTTCACTACTCTGGTTACTGATCCATCAGTATATACTTGTATCTAAGTTTCTGTGATGTGCATATCTCCAATCATGTTGTATATTAATATTTTATTTTTCAGAGTACTCAGTTCTCTCAGAGTGTAGTTGTTGCTGATGGTGGTTCCAATAGTGAGATTTTGATATTGCTCCCACGGAACTAGGAAAAGTGTTGGTGTTATTTCTAGTGTTGTGTCTGGTATTTCATTCTTGTATTCTGTGTTAGGTTTTTTTGTGTTGTGAATAATACTGCTATAACTAAATCTGGTCTGCATTGGGTGTACTGGCATGCTCTTATACTTTTCTGCATGGATCATGGTCTTAGTGAACCGCCTCTATGGTAAGGGGGAAATTCCTATAAGATTCTATTTCATTTATTGGATAGATCTCCATGGCACATGTGATAAGGTGAAGTGATTGAGTTGTATCTTGTCTAGAGCTTGTACATAGGAATTTGCTGCTGAAATGCATGCTGTTGATCCGTATTCTAGTGCTGGTCTAATTAAACCTGTATATATTTTTTTTTAAGTTGCCTCACCCCCGCCCCACATACACACACACACACACACACACCTTTTTGTTTCTGTCAATTTTCTCAGGATGGCAAGTTTCGTACTTGCCCTTGTCTCTATTTTCTCACTGTGACGCCTAAATGTCAATCTCTTATCATGTGTGCTGCACAGGTATACTGGCTCCTCTTCTGTTTGGATACGTGCATTTCCATGTTTTATCTCTCTTGCTTTGTCCTTATTTGAGAGCGCAAAGTGTGTTGTTGCGAAGTTTTCAGCATTGATCTGCATCCATTTCTCTGCCTGTGCTGCAATGTTGTCTGCTTCCTTTTGTATTTCTTGAAGGCGGTCTTCAGATGTTCTTCTACACATCACCAAATCATCCGCACACATGGCATCTCTTACATCGTGTGGCAGTTCACAGATAAGATTGTTTATAAACACAAGGTACATTATTGGAGACAGTTCTGAGGTCTTGAGGAACTCCATGATTAGGTAAACTGTTTGCTGTTGTGACATTCCATAGTGATTCTTCCTTTTCAGCTTCCTTTTCAAATCTAGTTGTATGCATGTAGTAATTTACACATTTCTGGTATAAATGTCATAGGTTTTTAAGCATTTCGTTGATGACGCAGTCCAGTATTGGTGATTTTCTATCTTTTAGTTTCCTTACAGTAACTTTTAGTTCTTCTAATTTGAACGGTTAAGACATGATATCTGGCAGTTTATGTTTTTCTTAACGTTGTTTATTTCTTGACCAACATGTCGTTGTCTGCACGCATTGATGGTAATATTACGTTCTTTTGTATAGGATTCTGTAAGCACGTCTGCTGATTGCTTGCTAGTGTAGAGTTTACCTGTATTTTTCAGTGTAATTGTTTATCGCTGAGAGTTGTTATCATCATGTATTTGTTTAGTTAGTTTCTTCATTTTTTTTTTCTTATTTTCGAAAAGGTTTTTTTTGGGTTTTTTTTTTCACCTACAGCTTCTTTCGTTTCTATCTTTTCTTTAGTGAAATTTTCTTAGGTCGTTTTATAGTGTGATTTTGTTCTGTTTCGAAGGTTGCGTCTCTGTAACATTACGTGTTTCAGCTAGCTCTTCCTGTAATTTTTGGAAAATGTTGGTCCAATATGTTATATAAGTATTTCTCACTCCTCTTGGTATTATCTCCTTAGCTGCCTCACGTATGTCTTTGCTAATCTCTCTGACAATTGTGATAATGGCTCTGCCTGTTACTTGTATGTCTCCTGCGAATAGAGTGTTCCTCTGTGTTTATAGATGTGCTAGACATTTCACTAGACATGTGAACGCATGTTGTGTCGTTACTACGTGTCGTTTTTTATTTATAATATGTATGTTATCTTTGATAAAGGCCTTTCGGTCGAAACGTCTATTTGTGTGTGCCTATGTTTGTTTCGTATTATTAGCAAAACTTTATTACCCCGTTTCACGCTTTACCTGTTTATAGATGAGCCAGTTTTCTTTATTGTAGTTCAATCTTTGCTTAGGTGGTCTTGTAATTATTGTTTTATTTAATTGTATGACTGAGCGAGGATGTTTGGCACCAAGTTGGTCAACTATTGTTCTTTCCACTATTCATGTCCTATCAGTTCTGGGGTGCACAATACCAGGTCTGGGGTGGGGGTTCTATGTCATCTTCTTGAGTAGAAAGTTGATGGACCCTTTGGATTATTGAGAATGATTACGATGTTATTATATTGCTAACCTTCTATCGTTTCTCCCCTTTTATCTAAATTATTGTATCTCAACTTTAGGAGCAACTGTTAAAGTATCTTACTGTTAGGAAGTGTTTTTTGGGATGTTAATACTAGTCATGTTTAGTGGTTTGTTATTTGGGCAGTAGAGGTTCAGTATGTGCAGTTCAATTGTATTTTTTTTATGTGGGTGAATTTTCTGGTATTAAGAATCTTTCTTGTGTGTTTTGGTTTCTATGGCATTGATGTTATTCTTAAACAGTGTTAGTATGTCACCTTTCCTCCGATCTTTGCTGTCAACTCAAAAAATTGGTACTATCGTACCTTTAAGGTTATTTTTTTCATTGAAGTGGGTTTCCTGTATAAAGGAAATACTAATATCTATCTGATGCGAAATATTTTCTAGTTCTGTTTGTGTTGTTGTTAACTCTCTCTACATGATGTTTAGTACGGTTACATGTCTAGTAGACCAAACTCTTTCCTCTTCTTTCTCCTGGCTTCACAAGGGACCTCCAGTAACTGGGTGTGGATTATTTTGAAGTTCAGGATCCGGCACTGCTAACTAAATTTGCTAAATTTCCAGTTTGTTTATTGTCCAAGCCTCGCACCCATATGTTAGTATAGGGGTTATATAGCACTTACAGAACTCTCTTTCTCACCCTCTAATGACAAGGTCATATTAAACAATATATATTTTCATTTTTCTGAATGTTGTTTTTGCTTGTCCTATTCTGCTTCTTATTTCTGTTGAACTTCTATCTGCTGGAATCATTGAACCCAAATATTTGATTTCGTGGACCTGTTTTAATACTATATCATTCACTTTGATCTTGCAAGGTGTGTGAAACTACAACTTTTTAATGTATTGCAATTAATAGCACACATGTACACAATACAGTAATCACATTATAACTAACAACGATGTTTTTTTTATGATTTCAGGAATATTGTACAGGGTAGCTTTTACGTCTAGGACTAACGACATATTCAAAATTTATCAGTAGTCGTTAGAGGATAAATTTATACCGCAGGGAAATTGTTGTATATTACTGGTATTGTCTATTGTATGTCCCCAGGTGAATGATATTTGATCTTACACTTGCCTGTTAAGCGTAGGGGTGGGTGTTTAAGCTGTCGTTTAAAGGCCAGATGTGTAGCCGTGTTAAAGGTGTGCATATCATAGACTTTAGTTAACAATATACACACACACAAAATATATTTATGTATCTAAATAGTAATAAATATATCAAAGAAGCAGTGCAGTGCAGAAGGAAATGTCGTCGGAATGTGGGTCTGTGGATTTAGAACTAATAACATACAATATGAATAATCATGAAGAAACTATATTAGCTTTCAATCTACTATACACACCACTGGGGAACCGCGTAGAGCAGTTGTGCGCGCATTGGCTTCGCATATGAATGACCCTGGTTTCATTCCCCAGTTTAGATGGAAATGTATTTCTGATCACAACGGCTCCCAGTTCGATTCAGCCGTAAATGGGTACCGGATAATCCAGGAAGTACAGACTGCGAGGGAGAGGAGATGGCTACCGCCCTCATTTGCAGAGCCTCTGAAATGTGAGATCGCTAACATCTCATTACCCCTACGGCATTAATAAATGCTATGGGATACTTTACTTTTTTTTTACACACCATGGCACCCATAGGCTGCAAAGGGAAAATATACTTCATTTCACTGATGAGTGTCTAGCGTGTTGCCACGGGCCCCAAAATGAGAGAATGTGCTGATGAAACAGTTAGTCATCACAAACATATCGGCCGACTCTGCATGTTATTGGGACGGGTGTTGTGTGTTGGAATTTGTTATGTCATCTTAATATGCAGTACAAGGAACGGACACGTTTAGCTGATGCCAGATATGTCACGCATATAGTCACAGAACTAAGCTGTAATTTATTGGAAAATTGTGAGTATATTCCAGACTACCTGACTTCTTTTTGTTATGGAAATTTAGTTAATACTTTAGCGAAGAAAACAATATTTCAATATCTATATAGTAATGAATTTATCGGAAACATTCATTAGTCTAAGTATGTATTTGAATCACTACTTCATATTAATTGGACGAATTCTTTACTTTGCTTAGTTCATTATCCTAGGTATGTATTCAACCATCCATAAAATGCGCCATCAGTATTTTGACATTTTTGAAGCCCCCCCCCTCATTTACCCCCCCCCCCACTCCCCTCCTTAAACATATTTTATTGGGAATAGTGCGAAAATACTACATAGTTTTTTCTGATTTTTAGAATCTTTTGTCAAATTAAAACTACTTAATATATGTATAAAAACTGTTTTCTTGACGTCAACTTTTTGTCAAACTCTCTATTGCAAACAACTTTCAACATTTTATTTCTCAGACGCCTTCCCTCTGCTCCAAATGACGCATGTCATTTATGTCAAGAACAAGCCCAAGCATATTATTAACTAGGGTTATCGTTACATGGAAGACATCCTATATCACGTTTCACAAGCTTTGTTCAATTTTAAAATCATGTATCTCAGCAAATATATACAACATGTAACACAGAATTTTGTGTTGGAATTGAAAATGGTGTTAGACCCTATGAATTAATGCGTTCATTAAATTGCTGTCATGATTTTTAATTTTCGCTTATTTGTGATATAGACTAAAAGTCTACTTGTCAGCATACATCTCATATACACAAATTACGGTGTTTACAATCAATTATATGATGTCATTTACACATGCTTTGTTTATCATACATCTGGCATATTATACACGTGAAACGTGATTATTTTGTATTCTCCAACACAAGACAGACGGGGTTTAAGATTGTATCCATGTAATGTCTGAAGTGGTAAAAAATGATTACACACAATAATTAGTATGTCGACAAAGATCAAAAGATGTCCTTCGTGCACAAAAAACATGACATGATGTACAAACATAAAATTTTAATTTGTTAGGTCTAACCAAAAATACTTCGTATGCAAAAAAGGCATTACTTTGTTAGACAGTTACTCAGATAATTACATTTGTTTTTAGGGTATTGAACAACAAAATCTGCCATTTTTGATCAAATAATTGGGTTTCTGTAGATGGAGACATAATATGACGAGAATTCCATAATTTTAATCACCAATATAGAAAAAATGGGTTTGTACACAAGGGTGTGTGACTATTTATGAGTGGGTACTGTATAAGACCTACTGGCTAATTGGAAAACAAGCCTTCACGCGGACTCATTTGATTACTCCAGTTATTTTCATTCGTCTTTTTCATTATACTTTGTGCGACAGCCAATGAAGATCAAGGAAGTATTAATATTTGGAAGCTCGATTTTCAACGTGTCTTATATTGACGAGAGTCACGTACTATTGATGTGCACCTATGTGCAGTGTTATAGATACGACTGTGGTAATGGTGTCATTTTATCTATGAACGCAAAACACAGCTAATCATATCCATTAAGTGGGTTTGCGTTTCTTTAAAATCTTGATTCTTGATTAGAAACTGGCCTCACAGTACGTGGGGCATTCCCATAAGTGCTCCGCCATATGTTCCAAGATCCATTCGACTCGATGGTGTTTCTAGTCTAATGCTGCTGAAACAGACGTCGACATCAGGACACGACTCCGGCCCTTGCGACAGGTTTCTTTGTTGTTCCGCACACCCATGCCGTGCCTGTAACTAGTTCAAGCACAACGTCGGCTGTCGGAACAACATGGTAACTGTTATCGAAGGTTACGACTACGTTTTTTTAAATTATAATAGTTGGGGGAGTATATTTTCTAACGTTAAATTTTGTATTATACTTTCCTAAGGAAATGAAGAGAGAGAGAGAGAGAGAGAGAGAGAGAAAGAGAGAGAGTGAGAGGAGTATAACATCACACATGCCGATATCATTAATCTACCCGAATGCATGTGTCGCTAGTGAAATAGTGAAGGTTAGAGGTAGTAGAATACATTTATTATTGAAATATTGAAGTTTTCATGTGAGTGTCTATCATAAATATCTGCCTGTTCTTACAATAAAGACAAGTTCGCAATTGCATAAAGATACTCTGAAAGATTCATTACGAGAATCACTGCGCACATCGCGTGCCCACATTCCAACTTCTTAATATTATGCGTAATTTCGTAAAACTTCCGCAACTCGGAGGTTAAAAATACACTACTTCCGTTACCAATGAGTAGATCTGCGCGCAACTGACTGAGAACCCCCCCCCCCAATCAAGGATCTTCCAGAGGGAGGGGATGGGTCTCAGTGCTTTGCACACAGAACGTTGGATACGGTGGGTTTTTGCATCTTTAGAGATAGTTTGTTTCGTCAAATAATATATGATTTGTTCCGTTAAAATGCGGCCACTGATTCTGGTAATGAACCCTATGAAATAATAGAAATGGGCGTTTCTACACGCACACTCCCATACTATTTCTTTAGTTAACAACTATTGTCTATGCGTGATTACCTTATGAATAAAATACTAAACATGTTATAGTTACTTGCTGTAAGTTGTACTCTCGGCATGTAATGTGCTATTGTTGTTGTTTTTGTTTTGTTTTGTAAACATGTAGAGACTTTTCTTTGTCCATCTCATGCTATGTATCAGGCATTCAAGTTAGTACCCCTCCGTTCAATAATAAATTGAACTCTTTTTTTTATATAGTTTTCAACAGCATTATGTTCACTTGAATATTTACAATAGTTGTATTTAGTGGAATTATGATATTTTTGTTCCCATAAATTCCTTTCCATAATTTTGATTAAGTCGTTTCATTTGTTTCCATATTAACCCATTGTACATGTCCAATTTGTCTGTACATCAACATTTCATTAACACATCGTACATGTCCAATTTGTCTGTACATCAACATTTCATTAACCCATCGTGAATGTAAAAATGTACATAGCATGAGATGGACAAAGAAAAGTTAGAATTCAAGCAGCGTAGAGAATTGACTCCATTGTACTCAGGTTTTCTATGTGCACTCACAATTTGTCTGTACATCAACATTTCATTAACCCATCGTACATGTTCAATTTGTCTGTACATCAACATTTCATTAACCCATCGTAAATGTAAAAATGTACATAGCATGAGATGGACAAAGAAAAGTTAGAATTCAAGCAGCGTAGAGAATTGACTCCATTGTACTCAGGTTTTCTATGTGCACTCACAATTTGTCTGTACATCAACATTTCATTAACCCATCGTGCATGTCCAATTTGTCTGTACATCAACATTTCATTAACACATCGTACATGTCCAATTTGTCTGTACATCAACATTTCATTAACCCATCGTGAATGTAAAAATGTACATAGCATGAGATGGACAAAGAAAAGTTAGAATTCAAGCAGCGTAGAGAATTGACTCCATTGTACTCAGGTTTTCTATGTGCACTCACAATTTGTCTGTACATCAACATTTCATTAACCCATCGTGCATGTTCAATTTGTCTGTACATAAACATTTCATTAACCCATCGTACATGTCCAATTTGTCTGTACATCAACATTTCATTAACCCATCGTACATGTCAAATTTGTCTGTACATCAACATTTCATTAACCCATCGTACATGTCAAATTTGTCAGTACATCAACATTTCATTAAATATTTTGGCTTTAGCTCTCTCCCCAACGAGACAGCTCGTTATCGTGGAGATGGGGCTTAGTCAGCCACCAGAGGCTGGAAACTAAGACTGGCTAGACTCTCTTAAAGTATTTTCAATCCTGTACTATTTTCAGTCGTCTTGACTTTGTCCTGCCACTAGTGTCAAATCGGGTGAGAGAATTACGTTGACGATTCGCGCAATTTCTCCTAATTTAATGTGATCGTGCTTGAATCCAAATATATCAGCAGCTACAGTTTTGAAAAAAAGGGTTTAAAAAGCGTAGAAGATTGACTTCACTGTACTCGGTTTTCCATATGTACTCTGTCTCTCTCAATGAAGCGGCACGCCGCCTACCGAGAGTACCACTCATAGCACGTAACTCCGTAGCTCCGTAGTTAAGTGGTAATCCACAGGGATCTCCGAAAACAATACACCTTATAAACAAGACGACACGAGCCGGATTCGAACCCGTGACCTCTTGAACACAAGGCGAACAGCTTAACCACTACGCCAGGGAGATTCCCTGCAGTTTCAGTTCCCCTACAGGAGCTACAGTTTCAACCGCCTACTCAAGGGATTCTATGCAAGAATTTCATATCTTTGTCTTCTCACAGCCTGGAGAGATACAGCGGCACACGTGTGATGCTGCTGTAACTATATCATGCAATGGGTGGCATCAAATGGATGCTGATAAAATTGTGAATTTTGGAAGAGATTTATAAAACAAGCTTAACCAATCGTCGATAGTGTTACATGGGTAGCAGGTTACGTCATAATTCCTAAGGATGCAGTATCTCATTTTATGAACCCACCCACAATGTGGCTCTCACATGTGGATATCATTAGCTGTAACAGGTGAAACGTCAACATTGAACTCCTCGAACAGTCAAGAGTGAGGATGACGTTAAACTTCTAACTTTAATGGGAACGTGCTTTAATTCAATCGCATTACGAAGTAAAGTGTCAGCCACATTTGCAAATTTTATCCAAGAATTTTAGTTTTTACTTATTACTTCACATACCACAGAGATGCAACAATAGTCTTTGCTATTGTCACTATAGCATGTGACGGGTAGCTACTATATATTAAACGAATTCACTGTTTTCTATACCAGTTTTCAATATTTTATGGAATATATTTGTATATGTCTATATTATATCTATAGAAATAAATGTCTGAGATCCCTTGTCGATCAATGTATTTTAGCACGGGGTTCTTCCTCCTTAGGTAACTTAAAACTACAATACCACCAAATATGGATATCTAACTGTTACACCTGTTCTCAAGTAATCGTCGAACAGTTGCACCTGATGTCAAGTAATATTCGAACTGTTACACCTGATGTCAAGTAATCCTCTAACTGTTGCACCTGATGTCAAGTAATCCTCTAACTGTTGCACCTGATGTCAAGTAATCCTCTAACTGTTACACCTGATGTCAAGTAATCCTCGAACTGTTGCACCTGATGCCAAGTAATCCTCTACCGGTTTCACCTGATGTCAAGTAATCATCCAACTGTTACATCTGATGTCAAAGAATCCTCTAACTGTTGCACCTGATGTCAAGTAATACTCGAACTGTTGCACCTGATATCAAGTAATCCTCGAACTGGTGCACCTGATGTCGAGTAATCCTCTAAATGTTGCACCTGATGTCGAGTAATCCTCTAAATGTTGCACCTGATGTCAAGCACTGACTATACTTCATATCATTCTTCTCTGTTATTTATAAATTTGAAGGCATGCACAATAAAACGCACATAAACCTAATATATTTACTCCCTGGCAACGCCGGGTCTTTCAGCTGTGCACATAAAATAATCATCATTGAGTACACATATTCACTTTCGACTTTTTTTAAAGGGAGCAAAGCTTGTTCCGTGAGTAATATTTAAGATTGTGTTTACGTCAAGCCTTCAGGAATGCTGTGAAGGTAAGGCATCACTGCCGACAAACAGGAGTGGCAAGATAAGTGTGATTTACTATTTCCCGTAAAGCTTCCCATGACTGGAATTCTGGGCAGTTCTTATTTTCAACTATCAGATAACGTGTATGATTTGTAGTAAATCATGTTTTCAGGTCACTAGGTTCTAAAGGAATGCTTCTCAGAATCTTTTTTGGCTCGTGATCCCGTTTTGGGGGAGATTTTCTTATATGGTCTCCTTGGTGTTCTAACATATTATCTGTATAAGGTGATTCCCTGTCATACCGACAAGCATTTAGAAGTAACAATAAAAATGGAGATTTAGCGTCTTAGCGACATAAAGTGTCTGCTTGACTAACTGTTTTAGTGGTTTTGACACAGTAAAGAGTTAAAAATAATTATATTATTGATTTTCTTTGCATGTCCCCATTGCTTGATATCTATAAATTTTGATGTTTATTGTTAAAAAAGTTCCCATGATTTTATATCAATAAATCTTAATGTTTAGTTTTAAACTAACTGTCTTCGTGTGTTATTCCGTCATTTTGGACGAGTCTAAGCCTGGGGTTCCCAATTTTGTTAAAGCCATAGCGCCCTTAACGTTCAGATTATTTCCTGCGGCGATCTTAAATATGAAGTACAACCTATATTTTTCAATTTTTTTCCATATTAGAGAGGCTAACGCGGCTCCCTTGTAGACTCTTTGCTGAACCCCCGTGCGCCACGGCGCACACTTAAGGAACCCCTGGTCTAAGCCAACCCCCTTCCATTTTTTCCGGTCCTCACTTCAAGTCTCCATGTCTTCCATTGGTAGTCCATATGACCCAGGTTGCGAGCCGCTGTTTTAAGGTAAAATGTTTATACTATATTGTAAAACTATCAGATGTGTACTAATTCGATAACAGAGAAATATTGGCCAACAAAATAGTGAAGCTGACGATGAAATAATCCCTTCAGTGGTGAGCAGCAATCCCTTTAGCTATGATCAGAAATTCCTTTAACTATGATCAGTAATTCCTTTAACTATGATCAGTGATTCCTTTAACTATGATCAGTAATTCCTTTAACTATGATCAGTAATTCCTTTAGCTGTGATCAGTAATTCCTTTAGCTGTGATCAGTAATTCCTTTAGCTGTGATCAGTAATTCCTTTAGCTGTGATCAGTAATTCCTTTAGCTGTGAGAAATAATCCCTTCAGCTGTGAGCAGGTAGCTCTTGACAGAACATAGTTTTTCAAACAGGCGCACATTTTTTTTCAGTTGTGTAACTGAGGTGACACCCGGATTCATGTAAGGTTGTTTCAAGTTGTAGTTGGTGAATGTTATGGATGTATGTTTAGTATCCAGTGGGAAGTATTCCAGTGCGCCAGGATACCACGTCCTGCCAGGAGCACAGCGCACACTTCTGTGCCAACTATAGTTGACTGGCTATCTCATCCTAATTGTGTCAGATTTATTGACTCATCCGTGGTAATGGCACATCTAACACTTCCCATCACTTAGAAATTTGCCATAACAGGATATGTATGCACTGTCCGCTGGCCTGCATCTTTTCATCATGTATAGGGATTGTTTGATAACAGTCAGAAGTAAAAATTTGAGACAAAATGTGGAAAGGATGATGATTTTTTTCACAAGTGGCAAGCTGTCAGCCCATTCTCCAAAATTACTTAGTCACCTTAATCGTCTCGGCCGAATACGTCTGGCTCGGTGGAGAAGATGTACAATGCGAGTCTAGGTCGGATATGTCTGACTAAGGAAGATATACAATGCACGCCTAGGTCAGATATGTCTAAGGAAGATATACAATGCACGCCTAGCCTAGGTCAGATATGTCTGACTAGAGAAGATATACAATGCGCACCTAGGTCAGATATGTCTGACTAAGGAAGATATACAATGCGCGCCTAGGTCAGATATGTCTGACTAAGGAAGATATACAATGCGCGCCTAGCCTAGGTCAGATATGTCTGACTAAGGAAGATATACAATGCACGCCTAGGTCAGATATGTCTAAGGAAGATATACAATGCACGCCTAGCCTAGGTCAGACATATCTGACTAGAGAAGATATACAATGCGCACCTAGGTCAGATATGTCTGACTAAGGAAGATATACAATGCGCGCCTAGGTCAGATATGTCTGACTAAGGAAGATATACAATGCGCGCCTAGCCTAGGTCAGATATGTCTGACTAAGGAAGATATACAATGCACGCCTAGGTCAGATATGTCTAAGGAAGATATACAATGCACGCCTAGGTCAGATATGTCTAACTAAGGAAGATATACAATGCACGCCTAGGTCAGATATGTCTGACTAAGGAAGATATACAATGCACGCCTAGGTCAGATATGTCTGACTAAGGAAGATATACAATGCACGCCTAGGTCATATATGTCTGACTAGAGAAGATATACAATGCACGTCTAGGTCTGATATGTCTGACTAAGGAAGATATACAATGCACGCCTAGGTCAGATATGTCTGACTAAGGAAGATATACAATGCACGTCTAGGTCAGATATGTCTGACTAGAGAAGATATACAATGCACGTCTAGGTCAGATATGTCTTACTAAGGAAGATATACAATGCACGCCTAGGTCTGATATTTCTAGCTTTGTGGATGAGATGTACAATGCACGTCGAGGGCGGATAAGGTACCAGGTTCAATCTACGTCTCATACGCAGTTATGTATCGGGATCGTCCATAAAGCAATGACAATTTACTGAACCTACAATATTGTAGATGAATCTGTAATATAGCAAAACCTGTCTGACGAACCGCAAAAATCAAGGAAATGTCCCCTCTAAAACTAGGTCTCCACTTCACCAATGTGTGATATTGAAAATGAAACCATCACTATAATAGAAAATTATAATTTTCTTAAAAACGTGTATTTAACAGATTATCAGCTAAAGACATGTTATACCATATTAACATAAATACAAACTAAATAGTACTAGATGGGTTTGGATCAGGTCGGGACCAATTGTTCCATCGGGACAAAGTTTATTGGGTTGCGTACCCTGATATGCTAATGTGCTTGCCAACCCGGCTCACCGTATGGGAACAAAAGCGAGTATGACGTCATTTAGACTATAACGAATTATCGAATAATCAATATTTTATGAATTAATAAATGCGAAAGTTGCGGTGAAAAGGTGGTTCGTCATCTTTGTTCACGAAAACCATTGATGTTTTTTCATTATAGCTACGTTGATCAGATTGATGATCGCGCTTCACAATAACATTTGTTTACAACAATGGCGTCTGCTTTGAGTCGTGCGGGGGAAAAATCCATCTCGACACCAATCTTTTTGACTGGATGTCGCACGGAATTCCATGACGTAAATGCGATATTTATAGAGCTTTCCGGAGAGATTGGCAGAACACGGTTATTATATTATAGATGGGCACAGGCAAAAAGATTCTGAGAAACAATACCAGGGAAATCTGGCCGATCAGATGGGTAAATGGGCTGACTGATCGAAATGTATTTAATGAAATTTTCCAAGTTAACAAATTGTGCTCGTAACAGAAATAGACAAATAAATGTCAACAGAATGCCTCAGGTCCACCAACAATCGGACGTGGCAGAAACAAACAAATGTGCACAAACAATTGTAAAAAAATAAATGAGTGACAAAAGCAAAGACATGAATGTTAGTGTATCTCCATCTACAAGTAACATCAAAAAAGGTAATTCCTCTATTGGAAACAACATTGAAGTAATACATATCAGTGTTTGACTCCGACATCAAGACGAGGAAGAAATGAATAATTTCCCTCGTTGGATCTGGATACAACGTTTTATATATGAATGATTTCAATATAATCACGTCTTTCATCTATCTACATTTGTTGGGTAATTGAATTATTTCAGTACGTCTCCGTCTCCATATTCATTGTAAACAATAGCCTCATTATCAAATTAGTAAATATATGTTGGAGAAACTCATGTCTCATATTTTCCTCTTATTTTCTGAGATGCCAAAAAAACTGAGTTTCCATGTGTTTCACTGCGTGTTCACGCTACACATACATGCTTCCAAAACGTCATCATTGAATTCCACTGTTAACAGTGTTACTGCTGTCTTTGCTTTACCGTTTTTATCGTGTGAAAGTTATTTTCCCTTCTCTCTGTTTATCATCCAAATTCCAAGAAATGTTTCACCCTATTCCGTGACATCTGTCTGTGCTTCTCTTATCTCTTCATCGTTTTCTCTCTCTCTCTCTTCCTCTGAGCATCGTCATATAATGTGTTTCGATATAAGAGTTGTTGTTTAGCTGTTGTCTTTCTTTCCAGTGATAGTTTTCTAGTCAAAATATTGTTTGTCTGTGTATCTTGTCGCTAGTATGTCGTGTGTCTAATCATTGGTCACATTTATTTCCGTGTACTTAGATATTTGCCAGCATTTTCATTTGCAGTGCGTCGCATTATTTCCTGACACCGGAGAAATATCCCTGTGAAAATTTTACGTGCCTTTCATTCTGAGCACATCTTCGTGGATCAAATAGCACTTTTAGTTATTAATTGTTAGATCTCTGTTAAGATACGGTTTCACTATTGAAATATAGTTACACGCCGCGACATGTCGACAAATTAACAGATCTGTAAACTATATCTATCAATCTATTATTGCTTGTCAATACTGACAGATCTGTATACTACGTAATCTACCAATATATCCTTATATGTAAGTACTGGCATATCTGTAAACTACGTAATCTACCAATATATCCTTATATGTAAGTACTGACAGATCTGTAAACTACGTAATCTACCAATATATCCTTATATGTAAGTACTGGCATATCTGTAAACTATGAAATATATCAATATAGTCTATATATAAATCACCTTTCACACAATTGTCCATAACAACCGTTTCTTATGCTTGGCTACCAGCTTTAGACAGATCTATCCTAACACATTGTGACTAAAACTGTGAAAGAAATATTTAATTCGAAGCTGTCAGGAGGCATTATAATAACTACAAAAAAAATAAAGTAACACCGTTTAAAGAGATTTTCACATTCGTGAGGCAATGTTGGTTGTGTTAGTGTGCTACAGAAAATATTATATTTATTGCATACTGTTTGTTTATGTTTCTGTTGTGTTTTATATTGTAAAAATAAAAGGTTTTATTCAAAGGTTAACAGATCAAAAATAGCAAATGGGGATTTTTTTCTAGAATCAAAATCGGGAACAGTACAGGAAGCAGTGTATGGCACTGTTGCTGTTGAATATGCCATACTTCAATTAAGGTGCATTATCGTTAATCATGTTGGCCAATGACTGATGTACGTTGCAATATTGTAAATTTAGGACATCGGGATGCTCCCAAGCATATCTAAGTTTGTTAAGCAACTCTCTTTAAGTTCAAGAGGTCTGGTTTTGAAACCTCGCTCGTGACGTCTTATTTATAAAGTAGACTTTGAGAGATTCCTGTGGATTATCGCTTGAAGTTGCGGATTTAAGTGCTAAGAGTGGTACCCTCGACAGCAGCATGCCGTTTCGTTGAGAGGTACGTATGGGAAACTCCAGTATAATGAAATTAATCCTCTACACCCAAACCAAGTACAGTTTTGATAGATCGTCAAACCAAGTACAGTTTTGATAGATCGTCAAACCAAGTACAGTTTTGATAGATCTTCAAACCAAGTACAGTTTTGATAGATCTTCAAACCAAGTACAGTTTTGATAGATCTACAAACGAAGTACAGTTTTGATGGATCGTCAAACCAAGTACAGTTTTGATAGTTAGATCTTCATATCAAGTACAGTTATGATAATTAGATCTTCAAACCAGGTATAGTTTTCATAGTTTCAAATCCTAATGAAATAAAAACCGTTTTTTTTCTAGAGTTATCATAAATAGTCAGTCTTACAACATATATTCTGGCTGTCCTGAAATTAAAGCTATTGTTTGGTCAATATTTGACCCACTTCCCAATACCTGTCAACAACTGTCATCCATTCAGGACCGTTACTGGACTAAAAACATTATAAATATATATATATTTAAGAAAAGAGATTCGCTGTTATCCTGTAACGCATACATTTCGTGAAATTAGCACGTAGATAGATAGGTTAATGAGTTTGCCTCTCTTTAGGAGATGCGTGCACTTTTCAACCAGCGGACAAAGTCCAATTAGGTTGTATACCATATAATATTAGAGGTAACAAAGACCTCACAGTTACTTTAGTAACATATAGAATAGCTCGTAGACTGACATATACGACAACTTTATAGCTTGGCCATTTGCAAATCCGTCGCATTCGCAGAAAATCTTTTAACTTCTCCTGTGGTCCGGCAAAGCTAAACATTGATATGATTGTGTGACATTTTTACCTATGGCTCGATGGTCTGACAAATGTAAACATTTTGTTGATTAACGGCTAGGTTTAAGGAAAGGATTATGTAATTGTTATCGTGTTATCGGCGTTTACGGTGTTTAAATTGAAGTTGACCATGTATTCCATGTTAACTATGGTTCCTACTTGTTGTTTCTGCTATTTGTTTGGTAATTGATTCAATAAAAGGAAATTTTTCTTATCTATTTTGGATAGCCACCACACAATTATATTTACAGTTATTTCGGTTCAGAAGTATGAAATTTTAATTTCTTCGATATGGACCAGGGTTATAGTACGTATAGAGTGTTAGGAGCCATCGTTTGCAGTTCGTTTTCCACAGACGTTGGTATTTTTATTTTTTATTTATTTAGGCAGCCTTTAGTTGTTTGTTTATTTGAGAACCTCAGGAATTGCAAGCAATTAGCTCTTACTTCCTATGTGCAGTGGGGTGGTTTTTCTGAGCTTTCTTTCATACCCAGGAGACTTCAGCTTTCGGATTAGTCTGTTGACGGAGTATTCTACTCACAAGGGGATATATAATTGTATAGATGGCTTGCTACAAAGCGCCCATAAGAGAGACTTAGTAAAACGGCATGTCATCTACTAAGGATTTCTGTTGCATGGGTGGATTGACTAGTGGGCCGTTGGCGAGACCTACAGATGCAACCGCATGCTTCGGACTTTAGTTACGGGATATTGTTTTCTGTTAGGCCTAGTAAATATAATTTGGGGTTTTTTTTGGAGGATTTATGTCATTCGCAAGAGGAGAAAATGTTGTCTCAAATGTATTCTGAAATTTACCTTATCTTTCTTTTTTGTTTTATTCTCGCCCCGGTAGCGCCGGTTTTGCTTCTAGCATATATATATATATATATATATATATATATATATATATATATATATATATATATATATATATATATATATATATATATATATATATATATATATATATTATGTTCGTGTTTATTTGTCAACACATTCTGCTACTCAATTGAGTAATGGGGGATACTTTTTTCAGTATTTGGTTGTTTCCTGAGATGTTATTTGATGAGATATTGAATTCCATGATTTTTTATTTGGATGTGTTGAACTAGAGACCAATCTGATCTGCGAGTTTGAATAGTTTGTAGGTTGTATCTTGTGTTTGTTGGTGATGTCAGTTTTTTTTTATCTTGAACGTTTTTACACATGATCCAATCAACGGCAACCCGAAACAGCATTGGCAATAATACACATCCTTGTTTTACTCCTGTGTCAACATTGAAATACAACGAATCACAATACTATATTTAAACGCGCAAAAAACAACAAAAATTATTGCAACAGATATACCAACACAACAACCAAAAATCAGAATAGACAATACCGAGATAGAGTGTGTGGATAAAATCGAATACTTAGAAGCAAACATCGACGGTGCATGAGACTGCATGACAGAGATAAAGAAAACATTGGCATAAAACATATGGAAAAACAATACAAAAGAAACGAAGCTGCTAATGCTAAGACCTTTATTTTTCCGGTTGCAACATACAACTGTTAAACATGTACCCTACGTAAGACAGCGGCAAAGAAGATCAACGCTTTTGAGATGAAATGCTGCTGAATCAAGCTTATAATATCATGAAGGAAAAAAATATTTTTAAAAAAAAACATTATAAACACATTGAAGACGATGGTGATGGTTACTAAACACAATAGAAGAAAAATAGAAAACTACACCTGTTTGGTCATACTAAAGAGACTCAACTGTTTAAAAAAAGACAAATAATGGAGGGTAGAGCACCTGGGCAGAAAACGAAGGGCAGACAAGAAGACGATGCACTGACGACATTAAAGATATTATCGTTGAAAATGAATACATAGTTGGAAAATGCAAGCCGCATGGCCCAAGACAGAAGCGTTCAGTGAGTTCATTGGAAAGACAACGTTCTGGAGAGAATACGTCACATACCAGTTGACATTGAGTTCTTCTGAATTTCCTGATTCTGTTCTTACACAACAACCTGCTTCCTGGTAGAGGGCTATTATGATGTTTATATATTTTGGTAGAAATGATTTAATCTTAAGGATTTCCCAAAGTGCGAGACGATGTTTGTGGTCGAAAACCTTTTGAAAGTCTACATAGTTTATTATCAAAGATGTCTGAAACTCAATCGAATTTTCTATAATAATTCTGAGACTAAAGATATGTCATCAAATTCATTGGCCTAAATAACATGTGTGTATTTTGATCGCCGTTTATCTTGTTTACGGGTTCGAAATGATTTCTCATTGCCGTAATGCCGTGCATATTTCTGTTTGTGAGCGAACTGCATAATACTGTTTATATTTTCGTTTCTGTTATATTGTTAAAAAGATTCGAACGTGGAATTTTTCGGTAAAAGTTGTTGTCGCAAAGTTCTGGAAATAAACGTCACATGACACACATGAGAGTACAGGAACATTTACAAAGCTTAAAGTTTACACTGTCTTTCGTGTGGACGGAAAAATTCTAGTTGTACGAGCTCGGTCTATTATGGAAGGTACTGAGACCGTGGGTTCAAGTGATAAGGAATTTCATTTACTTTTTTTTGGGATTAAAATGTGGAAACTGAGACATATCAGTCATCGTTACATTCATCATCATAATGTGCCGTCTCCACATCGAAGGTTGGATGCAACAGACTTTCAACATCCCCTGTCTCTTGTTTTGATGATGCACTCTGCTAGACTGTAACCTGTCCATCTTGTGATGTTACACTCCCACTTGTATCTCTGCCTACATCTTGCTTGCTTCCCTGTGACTTTACCCTAAAGTAATGTTTTCATCTAGGTATCATGTCTTTTAATATGTCCAAAATATTGCATTTGCTTGATTTTGTTTCCCATAATAATTCATTCTTCATATTAAGTTGTGTTAGAACCTCTTTACTTGTTTTCTTCACTTCCCATGATGCTCTCCTTATTCTTCTATATATCCACATCTCAAAGGCATCAATTTTGTCTTCTACTTGTTTGTTTGGTGTCCATGTTTCTCAGCCATACATTAGTATATAATAGATGTAACATTTTATAATTCTCATCTTTAACTTGTTTGTAATTTGTTTAAATGTTAATAATACATCGTTAGATTATAAGAAACAATATTCGCATCTATTATATTTTTCTTGTTTGATTTATTCTCGCATGGCAACGCTGGGAATTGCTTCTAGTATAATATAATGTAATGTGATGATGTAATATAATGTAATGTGATGATGTAATATAATGTAATGTAATGCAAGGCAATGCAATGCAATGCAATGCAGTGCAGTGCAATGGAATACAATTCATTACAATACAGTAAAGTAAAGTACAGTACAGTACAGTACAGTACAGATAAACAAAAATGCCATTACATGAACTGATAAACTTAAACAAACTGTGCTGAGATTTTATGCAGAGTGTAAAAATGAAAAGTCTGATCTGATATCTCATTTATGATTGGACTTAAGCAAGCACCCATTCAGCCAATGAACGGTGTCTTCTCAATTGACAGCCCATCATTTCGCAGGGAATATCATTTCAGATCATCAATAGAAGCAATAATTTTTAGGAAGCCATGTCAACGCTTTATTAGGTAGTGTGTTTAGGTTATTTGAAGGGACCTGTCAATGCCTTTAGATTTTCTTGAAGATATTAATATGGACAGAAATATCTTAGAATCATGCGCAATATATACTGGCAACAAGAAGCAGCCATGAAAGTGTATAATATAACTGGGAAGTATACACAAATAAAACAAGGTGTATGCCAGGGATGTGTATTGTCCCCAGATTTATTTTCTATTTACAGCGAGAATATCTTGAGATCAATTAAGAATATGCCAGGAATTAAAATAGAAGGACACAATATAAATAATCTACGATATGCAGATGATACTGTGTTGATAGCAGAAAGCCAAGAACATCTCCAAGATCGGTTAAACAGGACGGTGATAGAAAGTGAACAAAACTGTCTTAGTTTAAACATAAAAAAGACAGAGGTAATGATAATATCAGGAAATATTTCCCCACCAAATAGTAAAATAGTATTAAATGAGAAAAACTTAAAGCAGGTGAATAGTTTCAAATATTTAGGAACATTAATAATAACTTCAGATGGTAAATGCAAGACCGAAATTATAAGCCGAATAGGACAAACAAAATCAGCATTCCATAACATGAAAAATATCCTATGCAACATGTCCATATCGATGGATACTAGAAAAAGTGTCCTCAAGTGCTACATCAAGCCAGTACTACTTTATGGAAGTAAAGCATGGACAATAAATAAGGCATCACAAAAATCATTGGAGGCCGCGGAAATATGGTTTATTCGAAGACTGTTACGCATTCCTTGGATAGTAGTAGACAAGTATTGTTGTTTTCTTGAGCAAGTGGGAGGTGGTCAGTTTAGCACGTTAACAACGAGTCTTATTTAATTATTAACTGTCAGAATATAAACTGACTGATCTGAATATTGGCATAAATTCTGTCTCCAATAACATTTGCTCCTTATTCACAATTTCAACAAATTAATATTGGAGTTGATGAGATTCTGTATGTACACGACACCATCCCTAACGTATTCTGTTTGTACATGACACCATCCCTAACGTATTCTGTTTGTACATGACACCATCCCTAACGTATTCTGTTTGTACATGACACCATCCCTAACGTATTCTGTTTGTACATGACACCATCCCTAACGTATTCTGTTTGTACATGACACCATCCCTAACGTATTCTGTTTCTTCTGTGGTCGTTTCCAAACTCATGTTGTTTATCAGAATGTACTCTATAAACCCAGAGAACGAAATGCGTAAGATCATGATTTATACATTAGCTGTGTCATCTGCGCTTTTAACCTCCCACAGCTCTTTAGTCGCCTCTCATATTCAGGAATATGAAACTAAACAGTAGAGTTAGATTACCTACTTAGGCGAGGTTTTATTCACTGACATCATGAACGCTACGCCCGAGTCAGTCTCTATACTAATCTAGCAGCACCGTGGGGAACATTTGCGGTTTCTTTTCCACGAACTATTCTTCTTAGAGGTAGTAACTACAAGCTTGTTCTCGAGATGAACAATGCTTTAGTTACTTCTTCTTCTTCAGCGTTCATTCTCAAACTTCCGCTGGATTTCTCTTGTAGCAGGACAATGGTCCTACAAGAGTTCCAGTTGAATATAGTCCAGAGAATGGAAATGCGTTGTGTTGTCGTTTTATTTGCGCCAATGGCCCAACACATCCGTCTTCGGTGGCTTTAGTTACGATTTCCAATATTACAGTTTTCTGCACTATTTGCACATGACGATGCCCACTAGCGTTGTACTGACTTCTTATTGTATACAATATTGTATATTCTTATTGTCTTACTTCACCGGAGAAGACTTGGGCACGATCTTCAATTTTCATGATGACATCTGTTTATAGAGTATAATATAACGGTGGATAGAAAACATCAAGATAACCTTGAACAAACATGGACTAAATGCAACCACGGCGACACATCTGGCATTGGAACGACAGATTCAGCTACCACCACTACGCTTAACGGCAAGTGTGAATGCGATCAACAATCATTCACCTGGGGAAAGACAATAGACAATATATTTATATAGGACATAGACACAGGTCGCCACACCAATGCATCTGCATTACGACTGACTGAGTTGGAATATTTTGCACTTATGTGTGTCGAAAATACCGCTGCATTTGTTGGCGCATAGGTGTCCGGGATATTGCACGTCTTTCTTGCAGTCAATTATCATTCCATATGCAGCTTCCACATCCACCGACGTAAACCAAAAACGTGATGGCTAGGAACTTCACACAGCCAATATGTTTCTGTTTCCATGTGCACCACGAAGATGTACTTTTATTATCCTGGTTATCGGCTAACAGTGGGACCGCTAAAGAAAGGATACTTCAATACTTGTTCGGGATGTTCGTTGTTGTAATAGTTCTTGTCTTGATTGGTCCGTTCTCAATGACTTGAGTACACAGATTGAATGTCTTGACAAGTTCACATCTTTTTGTTTTGGGATGCGGTGGGTCAAGTGGTTGGTCAAGAACGGAAAACCCGTTTATTTGTGTTGCAAAGCGATTCGGTCCCGTCAGCTGTAAGAATTCTTTTCATTTATCATCATGCTTTCTACTTGAATTTCCTTTTTCTATTGCTCATAGACATAATCAAAGGGCTCACTAATCGCTCTTTCGCTTTTCGGAAATCAGTCGCTTTCTTTGTGTCAAACAATCATTGATTGGTTAATGGCAATGTTTATCAATAGAAAGTCAAGGATCATGTTCCTTCGCCCTGACAATTCGGAGAGTAATAATGACAAATTCTGTTTTTTTCGTTATTTAATTGTTTTTTTTTTAATGCTGACAATATTTCTCACCTCAACGAATGTCACGTTATACAAAAACATGCTTGCACGGAAGCTTATTTTATAAATATGGAGTCAATGGTTAGAAAGCAGCAGACCGTATGCACGTTCAATCCATCTTAAGTGGCAAATTATATATGTTGGCATCAGCACTCGATAGATCAAATATATAAGATAAATTCATACAGATGGTTTCCTGAAATAGTTTTCTTTAATGAAATGATCTATTACCAAGTCCCAGAACATGTGCTTGTCTGGAAGCGAATATTCTTGTTGATTCGTGATGTGTGAATAACATACATTTGTCAAGATAACACTTTTTGCATCAGAAAATATTCCCATTCAACATTGTTCTATTCGAAAACTTTTTAAAACGTGTTTAGTTTCTAGCATTTCGGTAGCAATATTGAACAAAATAATGAAATTATTGTTCATTTCAAAGAGCCTCTAAAGAAGCTTTTGAATGCAGAACAATCAGATCAGTGAAAATATATTGTACATGAAATATAAACCGAAGGCAATAGTTAATAGATAATAGTAACAGATAATACGAGATATCCCCACTTAAGGTCCTTGACCACTAAATACACCGTAAACTTAACTTCTAAATTAAGACACTCAGAAGCTAATATAGAAATTAGAATTTCTGCTAATTGAGAATTCTGCTAATGCAATTTTGAGATACATAGAAGAATAAGGTCAGCTTTATGATATAAGAAGAAAACAAACAAAGAGGTTCTGACAACACTTCGTATGAAAAAAACATCTATTCAAGCAAATGTAAATCACATAAAGAAAATACTGTTGACATGTTAAACGATACTACAATTATTGAAGATCTTATATGAAGGTAGAGTTGAGGCGAGCAAGTGTAGGCAGGGATACAATTTTAAAGGACACGTCACGAGATGGAAAAGATACAGTCTGCCAGAGTGTACCACCATGACAAGAGGCAGAGGGTGACGGAGGTCAGTTGCAGCCAACATTTGTTGCGGAGATGACACTTGATAATGCTCACTACATCTGATAGAATATGAAATATAATACAGAAGGTCTGCTTTGGAACCACAAACATGTTCGAGTGGTAATTTACAAAGGTCATACATTTCTTTGTTGTCCTTGTTTCTATTTCACCTGTCGAAATATTCTTTGTAATATTATCTTCTCAAAAACTGAGTCTTGTGCTTCATCCGTGTATACCGGTTATTCTTGGTGCCAACAGCGTCACTGGGCACATATTTACTTTGGTGTTGACACTAGGCAACACATATTGTATTTAGTGGTGTTATGTAGCTGCAGTTCACAGCGATTTTAGAGATACCTTATATTATGGAACGTATTTTATAAACTCGCACATATCAGGAGTAGCAACTTTTCACTCTTCGTCAGCCCATGCCAGTTTGTTGCACTCTTCATCAGCCCATGCCAGTTTGTTGCACTCTTCGTCAGCCTATGCCAGTTTGTTGCACTCTTCGTCAGCCTATGCCAGTTTGTTGCACTCTTCGTCAGCCTATGCCAGTTTGTTGCACTCTTCGTCAGCCCATGCCAGTTTGTTGCACTCTTCGTCAGCCCATGCCAGTTTGTTGCACTCTTCGTCAGCCCATGCCAGTTTGTTGCACTCTTCGTCAGCCCATGCCAGTTTGTTGCACTCTTCGTCAGCCCATGCCAGTTTGTTGCACTCTTCGTCAGCCCATGCCAGTTTGTTGCACTCTTCGTCAGCCCATGCCAGTTTGTTGCACTCTTCGTCAGCCCATGCCAGTTTGTTACACTATTCGTCAGCCCATGCCAGTTTTTACAATCTATATATTTCCTAGCTTTTATAGTCGAGCTTATAAAATGTTTTAAATAGATTGGCATGGTGAGATACATTTTGTTCTTATCTAACGTAATGAGAGCCTCTACGGTGAAACAGAAGAAGATGTATTACACAAGTGTTTCAAGTGTTTCACTTGCCAATGAGATCTGGACTGGTTGTTACCACAGCAAAGCAACTGTGTTCAAGCGTGACCGAGACTGTGGGTCTTATAGAAGACCTGTTTGCTAAATTAAGTTAGACCCCCATTCGTTACGTGTTTTGATTATTGTTTCACTTTCAATTAATTACTATTTATATACTTGGAAATGTCATGCTAAAATAGCCAAGGTGATTCCTAGTATTTAATAGTAACCATGTGGATAATGGAGGGCACCTGGGAAGAGAAGGAAAGACAAACCAAGACACGGTGTACTGACGACATTAAAGATAACATGAACACGTCATTGGAAAATTCAAGCCGCATGGCCCAAGACAGAGAATGGTTCAGGGAGTTTATTGGGAAGACAACGTTCTGGAGCGAATACGTCACATGACGTTACAACCAATTATAAGTCAACAATAATCACAACACCTAAACAAGTGGTTCCAACTTAATTTAGCGAACAGGTCATCTATACTGAATCTTCCAGCAGAATCAAATAAGCATGCTTATGTCATGTTTTCATGTATTTACATGAATTTCGTTTGTCGACGACACAAAGTATAGACATAATGGCAAATCTTTGTTTACGTATACAAGTAAATTCAAGTAGGAAGCGGGATGATAAATTAAAAATTCTTGAGAACAACTGGAATTGAACCAATCCGTTCTGATGTCACCAAATCGCCTGGCAACAAGAGTAAACGTGAGTAGATTAGAGTGACATGCTAGCACATAACTGTCAAGTCTACTATTAGTATAGATGCTAGCATACAACTGTCAAACCTACTAGTAAAATAGATGTTAGAAGACAACTCCTAAACCTGCTAATAATATAGATGCTAGCAGACAACTGCCAGGACTGCTAGTGAGATTCTAGCACACAACTGTCAAACCTACTATTAGTATAGATGCTAGCAGACAACTGTCAAACCTACTATTAGTATAGATGCTAGCAGACAACTGTCAAACCTACTATTAGTATAGATGCTAGCAGACAAGACATCTGTCAAACCTGCCAGCAAAACATATCTTAGTAGACAACTGTCAAACCTACTATTAGTATAGATGCTAGCAGACAAGACATCTGTCAAACCTGCCAGCAAAACATATCTTAGTAGACAACTGTCAAACGTGTTAGCAAAATAAATATTACAAGAAAACTGTCAAACCTGTTGATGAGATGCTAGCACACAACTGTAAAATCTGCTAATAATAGGTTCTAGCAGAAAACAGTTGAACCTGGTAGCAAGATAGATGTTGGAAGACAACTGTCAAACCTACTAGTGAGATACTAACAGGTCAATGTAAAACCGAGTAAATTATATGGTAGCAGATAATTGTCAAAACATCTAGTAAAATAGATACTAGCAGACAATTTCAAACGTGCTAGTAAAATAGATGTTAGAAGAAAACTGTCAAACATGCTAATAATATAGATTCTAGCAGACAACTGTCAAACCTGCTAGTAAAATATATCTTAGAATACTGAAAAACGTGCTAGTAAAGCAGATGGTAGAAGACAATTGGCAAACCTGCTTGATTTTTGATTCTTTATTAGAAACTGGCTTCACAGCACGTGGGTCATTCCCATAAGTGCTTCGCCCTCCGCTCCAGCAGCCATCCCAGTGTATGTAGACTCATAGTTCCGGTCAGGTGTTGATTGTGTGATTTTCGGGACTTTCCAAAAAATTTACGTTTCCTCCCCTCACCTCTGAATACTCCCATTTCTAACATTCTCTGTATGTGTACGTTCTCAACATCATTGACATCTGCATCTTGAAATGAATTTATTACTGCCTTTATTAAATCTGCTTTATCTCTTCTCAGCAATGTGCCGTCTGTCGCCGCATTGCCTGCCAGTAAGTCGGCTCTCTCGTTTCTTCTGACTCCAGCATGACCAGGGCAGTATATCCCTGTAATGCTCTGGACAACTGAGTTGTTCAATAATTCCCACCATTCTTTTCTTAGCATGAACTTTTCTATCTTGCGCAACATGCTTTGAGTATTACCGCGTGTGTTGATGTATTAGTTATCAACCAATTAAGAGCTTCTGTAACTCCCTCTATCTCCATCCTCATGCTCGATGTGACAGTAGAATATGCTGAAGATTTCTCAACCAACTTCACGCCATTTCTGTAGGTAACAAAACCCCAACCGCTTTTATTTGTGTTTCTGCTAACAGAGTCATCTGAGTATATAATTATGTCTTGTGGTTTCGAGTGTAGTTGGGCGAGTTCTTGCACTGTATCCTGAGCCCTGACTGCCGTCCATTTTCAACACGCTTTATCTAGTTGTATTATTACTTTAGTCAGTGATTTCTTCTCAGTGTCTACCTCCATCCATTCACTGCCCTTTCCTATTTCTTCCAATTCACATACTATTCGCAGTGTGTCTTCAGCCTCTGCCATCCATGATCTGCCACTCTTGATACGTTTTCCCTTTGACTCATCTAGACGATGGTGTAATGGGTGGTGGTTGTATTCTGTCACTTTAAGGTAGGACTTAACTTGTGCTACCTGATGTCGTACTCTAATGCTGGGGAGATCAAGAAGAAATCTCATAGCAGAGATGGGTTTATCTCTTGTACACCCCAGTACTGCTCTCATTGCCTCATTTTGAACGTTTTCCAATCTATCGACTTGTGTCTGTTAGTAGGCCAAGGCCATAATCTATTACAGATAGCACCACCACTTGCAGGAGCAGAAAAAGTACCCATTGCTGCATGTCGAAGGTCGCCATAACCTTGATAACACTGATCCCTCTTCTAGCCTTCTGAATCATATTTGTGACGTGCTTGTTGAATGAGAGACTTCTATCAAAGATTAGTATAGATCCTAGCATGCAAGTTACAAACCTGCTAGTGAAATAGATGCTAGCAGATAACTTTCAAACTTGCTAGTAAAATAAATGCTAGCAAACAACTGTCAAACCTGCTAGTAAAATAAATGCTAGCAAACAACTGTCAAACCTGCTAGTAAAATCAATGCTAGCAAAAAACTGTCAAACGTGTTAGTAAAATAGATGCTCAAAGATAAATGTCAAACCTGCTAGAAAATAGATGCTAGCAGACTATTGGCAAACCTGCTAGTGGTATATTAGCAGGACACTGACAAACCTACTAAAAAATTACATGCTAACAGGCAATTGTCAAACCTGCTAGTAAAATATATGCTAGCATGCTACATTGATCTATGTTTCAAGTTTCTTAATTCATATATTGCTTACCTGAATCTACCCAGGAGAATTTCGGTTAATGGTTAATGCACATGCGGTATGTTTGAGATTAGAACTGCAGGAGACAGCCCCAGACGCAAACAATATATTTCATTCGCTTCAAGCTGGGATTCTCAACCTTTTTCTTTACCGTGGCCCACTTTGGGGACAATACTTCCCTATGGTCCTATTGTGTCTTTAAACTTATCAACAACTGCCGAACATTTCACATCACCTCCACCCTTGTCAACAAATGTCGAACATTTCACATCACCTTCACCCTTGTCAACAACTGTCGAAGATTTCACATCACCTCCACCCTTGTCAACAACTGTCGAAGATTTCACATCACCTCCACCCTTGTCAATAACTGTCGAAGATTTCACATCACCTCCACCCTTGTCAACAACTGTCGAAGATTTCACATCACCTCCACCCTTGTCAACAAATGTCAAACATGTCACATCACCTCCACTCTTGTCATTTACTGTCAAACATTTCACATCACCTCCACTCTTATCAACAACTGTCAAACATATTCAGATCACCTTCCCCCATAATTATTTATGCAATTTATTAACAGAATCCATATGAAAAAAAGGTCATCCGAACACGGTAAAGGCTTACATTTTGTTTAAGAAACACTTCCCACTATCAATGTGTTACATACACGGCCATGTACTGAATCACGAACGTCAGATATAGATTGAGATGTGTGGGAACAATAACAGCTGTAAGAACATATATAAGTTATTATTAGAAAATAATGTTGAACATTATCTAATTGATATTCACACAAAAAATGAGAATTTTGAATTAGAAACTGAACACATGTACCGTTCACAACAATTAAGAGCGAGAAATTGTTTACAAACATGCGCTCGTTGTTCACAATAATTGAGAACGAGGACTTGTTTACAAACATGCACTGTTCACAATAATTGAGAACGAGGACTTGTTTACAAACATGCACTGTTCACAATAATTGAGAACGAGGACTTGTTTACAAACATGCACTGTTCACAATAATTGAGAACGAGGACTTGTTTACAAACATGCACTGTTCACAATAATTGAGAACGAGGACTTGTTTACAAACATGCACTGTTCACAATAATTGAGAACGAGGACTTGTTTACAAACATGCACTGTTCACAATAATTGAGAACGAGGACTTGTTTACAAACATGCACTGTTCACAATAATTGAGAACGAGGACTTGTTTACAAACATGCACTGTTCACAATAATTGAGAACGAGGACTTGTTTACAAACATGCACTGTTCACAATAATTGAGAACGAGGACTTGTTTACAAACATGCACTGTTCACAATAATTGAGAACGAGGACTTGTTTACAAACATGCACTGTTCACAATAATTGAGAACGAGGACTTGTTTACAAACATGCACTGTTCACAATAATTGAGAACGAGGACTTGTTTACAAACATGCGCTCGTTGTTCACAATAATTGAGAACGAGGACTTGTTTACAAACATGCACTGTTCACAATAATTGAGAACGAGGACTTGTTTACAAACATGCACTGTTCACAATAATTGAGAACGAGGACTTGTTTACAAACATGCACTGTTCACAATAATTGAGAACGAGGACTTGTTTACAAACATGCACTGTTCACAATAATTGAGAACGAGGACTTGTTTACAAACATGCACTTTTCACAATAATTGAGAACGAGGACTTGTTTACAAACATGCACTGTTCACAATAATTGAGAACGAGGACTTGTTTACAAACATGCGCTCGTTGTTCACAATAATTGAGAACGAGGACTTGTTTACAAACATGCACTGTTCACAATAATTGAGAACGAGGACTTGTTTACAAACATGCACTGTTCACAATAATTGAGAACGAGGACTTGTTTACAAACATGCACTGTTCACAATAATTGAGAACGAGGACTTGTTTACAAACATGCACTGTTCACAATAATTGAGAACGAGGACTTGTTTACAAACATGCACTGTTCACAATAATTGAGAACGAGGACTTGTTTACAAACATGCGCTCGTTGTTCACAATAATTGAGAACGAGGACTTGTTTACAAACATGCACTGTTCACAATAATTGAGAACGAGGACTTGTTTACAAACATGCACTGTTCACAATAATTGAGAACGAGGACTTGTTTACAAACATGCACTGTTCACAATAATTGAGAACGAGGACTTGTTTACAAACATGCACTGTTCACAATAATTGAGAACGAGGACTTGTTTACAAACATGCACTGTTCACAATAATTGAGAACGAGGACTTGTTTACAAACATGCGCTCGTTGTTCACAATAATTGAGAACGAGGACTTGTTTACAAACATGCACTGTTCACAATAATTGAGAACGAGGACTTGTTTACAAACATGCACTGTTCACAATAATTGAGAACGAGGACTTGTTTACAAACATGCACTGTTCACAATAATTGAGAACGAGGACTTGTTTACAAACATGCACTGTTCACAATAATTGAGAACGAGGACTTGTTTACAAACATGCACTGTTCACAATAATTGAGAACGAGGACTTGTTTACAAACATGCACTGTTCACAATAATTGAGAACGAGGACTTGTTTACAAACATACACTGTTCACAATAATTGAGAAAACGCAAGACTGCAATAAAACTGTGAACAAATAGGACAGTCTTCCATTTACCAAATAATTGGGAACTTGAAAATGTTTACAAACATGAGTTGCTCATAATACATCGGAATGGTTAATTGTTTACTAATTTCTGTTGAATGTTATCAGAAATCATGTATCCATATACACGAATATACTGATACCACAAAGGGAACACCAGAAAATAAAACAAAAATGTCATGAACGAATTCGACGAGAAGAATTGACAACAGACCATCCATATTAGTAAAATATAATACAACTTTAGAGAATCAACACATACAAACTACAGTACTACGTTTCTGGGGAGTTTTTTTCTATCACAATTTACTACAATTACATCTGAAAATGTATGTTTCTGCAGATCGGCAGTAGAAGAACTGTTCTCTGAATTAATTAGGTTTTTATTCGTTCATTTTCTTGATTATTTCCGTGTTTCCCGTTGGTCAATATTTATGAACTTGGAATAGCATGCCAAAAATAGGCCAAGACTACTCCAAGTATATAAAAAGTAACTAATGCAAAGTCTGGCAATAATTAAAAAAACGTGCCGAATGAAGGCCTGCTTACATTTTGAAGTCAGGTCTTATAGTACATTCGATGACATGCTGCAGATAACCATCGTCTGCACATATACAGCCACAAACGTACTAGATATACAGCCAAAGACTGCTAGATATGTTTTCTATCAACATGTCAACTGTTTTACACGTGAGTATTATTAACCACAGACTGCTAGATATACAGCCACAGACTGCTAGATATACAGCCACAGACTGCTAGATATACATCTACAGATTGCTAGATATACAGCCACAGACTGCTAGATATACATCTACAGATTGCTAGATATACAGCCACAGACTGCTAGATATACATCTACAGATTGCTAGATATACAGCCACAGACTGCTAGATATACAGCCACAGACTGCTAGATATACAGCCACAGACTGCTAGATATACATCTACAGATTGCTAGATATACAGCCACAGACTGCTAGATATACATCTACAGATTGCTAGATATACAGCCACAGACTGCTAGATATACATCTACAGATTGCTAGATATACAGCCACAGACTGCTAGATATACAGCCACAGACTGCTAGATATACAGCCACGGACTGCTAGATATACAGCCACAGACTGCTAGATTTACAGCCACAGACTGCTAGATATACAGCCACAGACTGCTAGATATACAGCCACAGACTGCTAGATATACAGCCACGGACTGCTAGATATACAGCCACAGACTGCTAGATATACAGCTACAGGCTGCTAGATATAGACAGTCTGCCTTAGGCGCTGTCCATGTATGATAACACATTTTGGCTGTTTTTACCCTCCTCAATGTCAACAACTTATCAACAATTCAGATATACCCTCTGCTTAATTATGTCTACAGGTAGCCTCTGCTTAATTATGTCTCGGGGTAGCCTCTGCTTAATTATGTCTAGAGGTAGCCTCTGCTTAATTATGTCTAGACGTAGCCTCTGCTTAATTATGTCTACAGGTAGCCTCTGCTTAATTATGTCTAGAGGTAGCCTCTGCTTAATTATGTCTAGAGGTAGCCTCTGCTTAATTATATCCAGAGATACCCTATGCTAAATTATGTCAAAAAATGTACTTACCTTCCTTGAAAAAAAACATTTTTTCTTGTAAAAGTGCGACAATAATCCACATAACTGTTCACATTTTGACATATATATATTTTCAAATTCACAAAATGCTACTGGTGTATAGAAAACTGTTTACTTAATGTAAAATTATGCCCCCCACCCTTCGTTGTAGATGTCAAACCTTCTAAAACCTACTCCCCTCCCCAAGTATTGACGTTCTTTACGACAGCCCCTGTGAAGGATGTTACTAATTGTAACAGAGGTTTCACTTTTTGCATCCATTCACACAGAAAACAAGTAAACCTACGTCTCTAGGTTGAGTGAAAGTGCGTGCATCCATGGACTGCTGCGTTAGAAACCAACCAACCAACTTCTATAGGATAGTTTGTGCACTGTCTTCTTCTTCAGTGTTCATTCTCAAACTCCCATTGGATCTCTCTTGCAGTAGGATCATGTCCCTACTAGATTTCCAGCAGGATGTAGTCCAGAGAATGGAAATGCATTGTGTCGCCGTTTTATATACGCCAATGGCCCGACACATCCGTCTTCAGCGGAGCACTGTTTTCAAACAGCGTGACTTACTTTGTATATCCGACTTTTTACTTGCTGTTTATTAGCTAGGGATGAGTGATAATGTATGTGATAAGCACGCATTACTGTTCTGGAGAAGGCTAGATATATAACTCAGATGCGAATTTCCGTCTATTTAATAAAAGCCGACTCTTTGTTTGACGTACATGCTATATTCCTGTGTATCTAGACAACGCGAACTCATAAGGACAACCCAGAATCTCCATTATTTGGTATAGTTAAAAGATCTGATATAACCAATTTGACTAATGTCCGCGGTTGGTAGGCGAGTATCTAACCATGAGAAGGAAGTTGTATACGACTAATGTCCGCGGTTGGATGGGGTGTATCTCACCATGAGAAGAAAGGTGTCTAAGACTAATGTCCGCGGTTGGATGGCGAGTATCTCACCATGAGAAGAAAGTTGTATACGACTAATGTCCGCGGTTGGATTGGGTGTATCTCACCATGAGAAGAAAGTTGTATAAGACTAATGTCCGCGGTTGGATGTGGTGTATCTCACCATGAGAAGAAAGTTGTATAAGACTAATGTCCGCGGTTGGATGGCGAGTATCTCACCATGAGAAGGAAGTTGTATACGACTAATGTCCGCGGTTGGATGGGGTGTATCTCACCATGAGAAGAAAGTTGTATAAGACTAATGTCCGCGGTTGGATGTGGTGTATCTCACCATGAGAAGAAAGTTGTATAAGACTAATGTCCACGGTTGGATGGGGTGTATCTCACCATGAGAATGAAGTTGTATTTTTCCTAATAACAAGGAAAGTACGATTGCATACCACACATAGTTATAATTTATGTATTTATTGTATATAAATAAACTCTCTGACAAGATAAGTCTCATCAATAGCTGATATACAATATGAAACCAACAAAAGTATGTCCGGTGGTGATGATAATCGTGATACACTTACAGAAACGTATATTAGAATAGCACAGTTTACATGGAAGCTGCAAATTTTGTTTCTACCTGCTTCCGTAGCAAATGTTTCAAATGTCTCTCGCCATCAATTTGTATTTAAGCTGATCTGTAGAACTCCATCTTAAAAATTCTTGAGACTAACGGGAATTGAACCAGTCCGTTCTACGGCACCAAATCGCCTAGCAACAATTGCACACGCGTTTACTTAAATTTACTTGTATAAACTCCATCTTAGTCGTGTCATGTCTGGTTTTCTTTATCCTCACCCTGTAAATCCTGTGTGTTTTTTTTCAATATATATTGTCTCACTTCCTAAACACAAGACTTTCTATTTCTTCAGTTAATCTTCTCTTCCTAAACACAAGACTTTCTATTTCTTCAGTAATCTTCTCTTCCTAAACACAAGACTTTCTATTTCTTCAGTAATCTTGTCTTCCTAAACACAAGACTTTCTATTTCTTCAGTAATCTTGTCTTCCTAAACACAAGACTTTCTATTTCTTCAGTAATCTTGTCTTCCTAAACACAAGACTTTCTATTTCTTCAGTAATCTTGTCTTCCTAAACACAAGACTTTCTATTTCTTCAGTAATCTTGTCGACCTAAACACAAGACTTTCTATTTCTTCAGAAATCTTGTCTTCCTAAACACAAGACTTTCTATTTCTTCAGTAATCTTGTCTTCCTAAACACAAGACTTTCTATTTCTTCAGTAATCTTGTCTTCCTAAACACAAGACTTTCTATTTCTTCAGTAATCTTGTAATTTTGACAATAATTGTCTACTTTCTGTGAAATGTGGTTGTTTTCGTGCAAGCTATGTATCCTAGTTACTCAATGTCTTCACAAATTTTAAGACTATTTGCATCATATTAAGAAGTATTTACAATCGCTTAGAGACATAATCTTTTCTAGAAGTAGTATTTACAATTGTGTAGAGACTTACATATAATCTTATTTAGTAGATGTATTTACAAACTTGTAGATAATTGTGATCATACTTGTCGACTATAATCATTTGAGTTCAACTGGGATGAAGATGATGATGATGACTACGCTGTGTCCAACTGAGGCTAATGCATCCTATGCTTGCCTGAAATTTCCTTTTACATTCTGAAAATGCATGTGATGTATCAGAAGAACAACAAGCAGCTCTCGTCTTTCTTCTAGCACGTTTTTGTTGAGCAGTAACTTATCTGAGGTTCTCTGCTGTAGTTGCATCAATCCTGAGTCTGTGACGCCAGCCATAAGTATATTGTAAGTAACTTATCTGAGGTTCTCTGCTGTAGTTGCATCTATCCTGAGTCTGTGACGCCAGCCATAAGTATCTTGTAAGTAACTTATCTGAGGTTCTCTGCTGTAGTTGCATCAATCCTGAGTCTGTGACGCCAGCCGTAAGTATCTTGTGCCAACCTAGCCAACGAATTTATATCTGCATTAAAGTAAATCAATAATATCGTAGCGTATCTTTAAAACCTGTCTTCTGCCCTCCTATTTTTGTTGAACCCAGTTTAGAGTTCTCCATTAACAGTATTGTTGGTAGACAGAAAGAGATCGTTCATGTGGACCTAGTGACCTGCTCAGGGTGGTATGACTTCATCAGCATGCCTTAGTTTTGAATAGGATGTCAACCCTTGCCATGATCCGACAGTGTACATGGTTCAATAAAACACATCCAAATAAGAATATGTGTAAATTATTAATAGAAGACACTGGCAGTATTTAGGCCACGCACTTAGATCAGACGAGAATCGAATTACCATGGGCTGCGACAGGAAAACGAAAACTTGGAAGACCCAGAACAGCACAATGAAAAACAATAAAGAACGAGACAATGACAATGGGTATTAACACCACCCAAGAACCAAAACAACTTGCAGCGAACCACACGACATGGAGAAAAATGATTTTTTTGCCTTATGTGCCGCCCTTGGTACAAAAGGAACAAACTAACTATTTTACATTCACCTATTTTCAATTGTTGAAACTCTTTAATAATCTTGTGCTCTTCAAATGAAGTTTAAACTCTCAACATTATCCATGATAGTACGTTTATAAATGCACACATTTCTTGCAATCACATTGACCATGTTTATGTATAGCCTCTAGCAAGTATAGATACGCCAATGATGTCATCTATCATGGGAGAGTTATTTGTGGTATTATATTAAACAGTCAGTGATAGCCACGCCAATAGTCCATCAGAGTGAAGATTAAATCTGAACGTCAGATTTAGCTCCTGGGCGTAAATACTCTAACGCTTCATTTCATTTACCTGAAACTATCATTTTCTATCAACATTTTACCGAGTGATGCCAAGTAATCGTTCAGCTTTGTGTTCTTGGAAAGTGATGTTTTCTTTATGTTGTATTTTGTGATTTGTGTGTTTGTTAAATGCCGTTCGATTTAAACGATAAATTTCTATTGGTTTTTTTAAAACTTTGTAACACATCGTTCTATCATTGTTTTTACATTTCACTTGCTGCGTCACAGTTTACTACAATTCCACTTGTTTTCGCGTAATAGGAGAATAACGGTTGTAAAATACGAGTTTACATTACATATAAGTATCGGTTATTAACCACGAAACGTATTCTGCAGCGCAATCTTTCACTTCTACTACTACCACCTCTTCAATAGTAAATTTCTCTTATTCTACTCGTAATTCCACTTACTCAATAGTAATTTCCTCTAGTTCTACTCGTACTTTCACCTCTTCAATAGTAATTTCCTTATTTACATCTCATCTAAATGAAGGACTACTACCCGAAAGCCAATGTGGTTTCAGAAAAGAACGTGGAACAACTGATATGATCTTTGCTGAAAGACAGCTTCAAGAAAAATGTCAAGAACAGCACTGTGACCTGTACACAGCATTCATAAACTTGACAAAAGCATTTGACACAGTAAGTAGAGAGGGTCTGTGGAAGATTCTGGCAAAGTATGGATGTCCACAGAAATGTATCTCAATGGTGCAGCAATTGCATGATGGAATGCAAGCTAGAGTTCAGGATGATGGAGAGTTATCTGAAACCTTTCCTGTCTCAAATGGAGTAAAACAAGAATGTGTATTAGCACCTACCCTATTTAGCATCATGTTCTCTGCTATGTTGAATGATGCTTTCAGAGATCTAGACCTGGGAGTAAACATCACCTATCGCATAGACGGAAAATTGTTCAACCTTCGGCGGCTTCGAGCAAAAACCAAAGTTAAATCACACACAATCAGTATTTGCTGATGACTGTGCCCTAAATGCCAACGCTGAGGCTGATCTACAATGTATTATAGACAGATTCTCCAAAGCATGTACCAACTTTGGGCTTACCATTAACACAGAGAAAACAGAAGTCATGTTACAACCAGCACTTGGCAAAAGCTATCTCGAGCCCTGCATAAAGGTAAATGGTGTAGCACTGAAAGTTGTGAATAGATTCACATATCTAGGCAGTACGTTATCACAAAATGCCAACGTTGATGATGAAGTGTATACAAGGATCGCCAAAGCAAGCAGTGCTTTCGGCAGATTGTACGCAAATGTTTGGCGTAGAAATGGCATTAACCTACAGACTCAGCTGAAAGTTTACAGAGAAGTGGTACTTCCAGTGCTGCTATACGCTAGTGAAACATGGACTGTGTATAGACGTCATGTGAAAAAACTCAATCATTTTCATACAAATCGTCTGACAAAAGTTATGAACATCAGATGGCAAGACAAGATTCCAGATACCACTGTCCTTGATAGAGCTGGTATCCCTAGCATTGACTCGATCCTGATGCGGACACAGATTCGTTGGGCAGGTCATTTGGTGCGTATGCCAGACCACCGTCTGCCAAAGATACTTCTCTATGGTGAGCTAGAGAAGGGTATACAATCTCAAGGTGGCCAAAGGAAGCGCTACAAGGACTCGTTAAAGAACTCACTGAAAGCCTTTGAAATAGACCACGATACATGGGAAGAACTTGCACAAAATAGATCTACATGGCGTTCTAAAATAAAAAAGAGCGCATCATCTTGTGAAAAGAAAAGAAATGCAGCAGCTCAACAGCGGAGAGCAGCTAGAAAGTCACGGATAGACCAAGATCCGTCTACAGTCGTCATTCCATGTCCAAACTGTCCAAGGAAATTTACAGCTCGAATAGGGCTCATTAGCCATCTACGAACTCATAATCAAGGACATAACTAAAATTGAATTTTCAAAATTAGATGTAACAAATGGTCATCATCACTTGTGAAGGACCAACAACAACAAAAAAACAGTAGTTTCCTCTAGTTCTACTCGTACTTCCACCTCTTCAATAGTAATTTCCACAAGTTCTACTCGTCGTACTTTCACCTCTTCAATAGTAAATTTCCTCTAGTTCTATTACTTCCACCTTCAGTTGTAAAATTATCTAGTCTGCTCGTACGTTCACCTTCAGTAGTAAATTCCTCGAGTCTGCTCGTACGTTCACCTTCAGTAGTAAATTTCACTAGTTCTACTCGTATCTCCATCTCTTCAATAATAAATTTCTCTATTCCTATTACTTCTACATTCCATAGAAAATTCCTCTAATCTTAGACTTTCTCATCAAATGTAGTGTTTATATCCAGCAGATGTTCGGGAAGCTAAAAATGTAGCGTAGCAACAGTGTATTATATTAGTGCTAGTGTATATATAGTGTCTCTCTCATGTGATATATTCTTTCTAGAACGTGGTCTTCCTTATGAATTCTCTGAACACTGTTATCCTGGGCGAGATTACCTGCCGCAGCTAGATACATGCTTAGCAATCTGATATATCACTACACCATGGTCGTATTCGGCATCCTCTTCCTCTGTTGCAGTTAACTCTGTCTTCATCTATTAATCTTTCCATGCTTTATATGAATAAAATACACAGCTTTCTTGTTATGATGTTGTTAAAGAGCCAGTCTTTATCGACGTTTAGTGATCACACGGTATTTCCGGTTGCCGTAATGTGACGACGTGTTTTCATGTTTACATTTGTGTTTTCTGGATTACGCGAATTTCGATGGTGTGGTTAGCGTATTACTGGTGACAGTGTGATGCCAAATTTAGTTCCAACCTGTAGGATCTGTGTTTTTTTTGATCTTAGACGATTATAGGTGGAGTGTATTTCATTCAAGTTGTTCCGACTCGCGAACTCCCTATCTTCGATACAGACAAAAAATGGCGTCTCGACTACTCCAGTTAATGGCTACGTTCACAGCGTAGAATTTCTTCTCAAAGAGACAACCGTAAGTCAACAATAGGGAATGTCCATCCCTAGACAAAAAGTCTGTGACGGCACGCGAGGCGGAGAAATCCAAATGGATCAACGGCTCAAACGGCGAAACAGCAAAGTGTGTGGCGCACAAGAGGCAAGTTCTGGGCATAATAATGAATATTGGCTGGCCACCGTGGAAAAGACTGGGACCTTACCACGTACACCCCAAAGTCAAGCAACGGATGAACAACATCTAAAGTTTAGGAAACAACATATTAGAATAGGAACATGGAATGTCAGAACACTACACCAATCAGGAAAGCTAGAAAATTTAATATTAGAGGCAGAATCATTAGATGTAGATATTCTAGGAATAGCAGAGACAAGATGGAAAGATGCTGGGTACACAAGAAAAGAAAATTTTAGTTTTATACATTCAGGAGGAGATTACCATGAACGAGGGGTAGGAATACTGATCAGGAAAGAAATAGAAAAATATATCAGTGGGTACTGGACATATAATGACAGAATGATGTTGCTAAAGATCAAAGCAAAACCGTTTGATCTGGCCATTATACAAACATATGCACCAACTACAGATTACACTGAAGAAGAAATAGAACAGTACTACGAAGATCTACAACAACTACTCAAACCAGTAAAATCAACAGACATTTTAATAGTCATGGGAGACATGAATGCAAAAATAGGAAAAGGAAGACATAAGAACATTGTAGGGCAATTCGGACTAGGGACAAGAAATGACAGAGGAGAAAGACATACAGTTATGTGAGGAGAACAATATGATCATATGTAATACATTCTTTCAACAGGAAAATAGAAGATTATATACATGGAAAAGTCCTGGAGACAGAAAGAGGAACCAAATAGATTACATTATGATTAACAATAGATTTAGAAATAGTGTCAAAAACATCAAAACATACCCAGGTGCAGATATCAACTCTGACCATAATCCAGTGCTGTGCAAAATAAATGTCAAACTTAAAAAGATAGTAAATAGAGGAGTCCAATAACCACAGATAGACGCATCAGCACTAAAACAACAAGACATACAACAAAAATACCTTGTAGATGTAAGGAATAGATATGAACATTTAATGATAGAATGCATGGAACAATACAGAAGGGAAAATCCAGAAGAGAAAATAGACAATAAATGGGAAAGCCTAAAGAAAAGTATTCAAACATCAAGTAAAAATTTACCAACAAGAAATACCAAGAACAAACAAACATGGATGACAGATGAAATATTAGAGAAAATGACAGAAAGAAAGAAAGCTAAAAATACACCAAAATACTCAAGTACAGACAAGGAGATACGTAACATGTGCAGAACAGCGAAAAAACAATGGCTAGAAACAAAATGCAGTGAAATAGAGGAGATGTCCATACAACAGAAGACAAAATTAATGCATAAGGAGATAAGGCTGATCACAAATAAGAAAAATCCTATTAATGGCGGTGGCTGCATAAAAGATAAAAATGGTAAAATAATATTTGATAAAACAGAAGCACTCACAAGATGGGCAGATTATGTAACATAACTGTTTGACGACCAACGGAACAAAAAACCAACAATACACAACAATGATGGACCAGCAATACTGAAATCAGAAGTAGAACATGCAATAAATTCAATAAAATGTGGAAAAGCTGCAGGCTCTGACAACATAACAGCAGACATAATAAAAACTCTAAATGAATTTGGTGTAGATACTATCACAGAAATTTGCAATGACATATACGAAACAGGCCATATACCTAAAGACCTAACATCATCAATATTCATACCACTACCTAAGAAGCCCAGGGCTGTGGACTGTACAGAATATAGAACAATAAGTCTAATGAGCCATCTAACTAAAATACTTCTCAAGATAATACATGAAAGAATTAAGAACAAGATAGACATGGAGGTCGGTGAAGAACAATTCGGTTTTAGGAAAAACAAAGGAACCAGAGAAGCTATACTGAGTATCCGGCTAGTGATAGATAAATATATAGAAGTCCAAAAAAGTATCTATATTTGCTTCATAGGCTACAGCAAGGCCTTTGACAGAGTCCAACATGAAAAATTAATCAAATGTCTTCAAGAAATAGGCATAGATGGAAAAGACATCAGGCTGATTAGAAATATATATTGGGAACAAACTGCATCAATAAGGTGTGAAAACAGCTACTCACCGTACATAGAAATAAGAAGAGGGGTAAGACAAGGATGCATTTTATCACCAAGCCTATTTAATATCTACACAGAGAATATCTTTAAAAATATAGAAGAAATACCAGGACTCAAGATCAATGGGAAAATAATAAACAACATTAGAAATGCAGATGACACTGTTCTTTTAGCAGAAAGTGAACATGAACTACAAACACTAATAGATCAAGTCAATAAATCAAGTAATGAATATGGACTGGATATAAACATTCAAAAAACAAAAACCATGATAATCAGCAAAAACACAGAAGAACAGGAGGTAAACATAAACATACAGGGAGAGAAACTACAACAAGTAAAACAGTATCAATATCTTGGACACATAGTCACAAATGATGGCAGATGTGAAACAGAAGTTAAAAGGAGAATAGGAATGGCTAAAAGTACCTTTAATGACATGAGGAAATTATTAATATCTAAACAAATTACAAACAAGTTAAAAATGAGAATTATAAAATGCTACATCTATTCCATATTAATGTATGGCTCAGAAACATGGACACTAAATAAACAATTAGAAGACAAAATTGATGCCTTTGAGATGTGGGTATATAGAAGAATAGGGAGAACATCATGGAAAGAGAAGAAAACAAATAAAGAGGTGCTAAAAACACTTAATATGAAGAAAGAACTACTAAGAGAAATAAAGATCAGGCAAATAAAATACTTTGGACACATTAAAAGACATGACACCTTATTGAAGACCTTACTTGAGGGTAAAGTCAAAGGGAAGCGAGCAAGAGGTAGGCAGAGATACAAGTGGGAGAGTAACATTACACGATGGACAGGTTACAGTCTAGCAGAGTGCACCACCAAGACAAGAGACAGGAGATGTTGGAGATACGTTGCAGCCAACCTTCGTTGCGGAGACGGCACTTGATGATGATGATTGATCTTAACACTTCTTATTTGCCTTTTTAGCTGCCCATGGTGTACGTAAAATTCTTTTGTAGCATATCTTTTCGAAAACAGCCATTCCCTTTGCTATTTTTTTAATTTATGTTCATGCCTCTCAACCGTATAATGCCATTGGAAATACGCATCTTGGGAACATAAATAGTTTGACTTTGCTGCTGGTACCTTGCCAAAGTTTTTTCATTTGAAGTCGCCATTGCCAATCTGCTCTTGTTTTCGATAACGCAGTCTCCTGCGCAATTTTTATTTGTGCCCAAATAGTGGGATTCGGTACTGAGAACAAACATAGTTCAATTCCCGTTAGTCTCAAGAATTTGTAATTTGTCCTCTTGCTTTCTACTTGAATTTACATTGACAGACACATCGTTTAATTGGTGTTTAAAGAGTAGTAAATGAAATGTAATGGCAGATTTATGTGACAAGTGGTAGTCCAACCGTCGGCCTTGAGATTATAAACGTGTTAGTCGCTATGAATGGTGACATGTAGTGTATTTCTGTGTCCAGAATATAACGATGATGAAGTTCCTCCTTCGCAAGCGAAGATGAGCATTCCATGAAAAACCATAAATGTGATGAACATGCAGGAAAAAAACAAAACATTTTTGATTGTCTAATTTGGTTTGTGAGTTCGCAAATGCCCGATGAGTCCGATTCGTGCCAGGAAAGTTATGTTGCAGTGAATGCAGGAGTGTTGAGGGTTTGAGGTAGAAGAGTTTTCGGATGTGCAATTCCGCTTCGGTCTCTTGTAAATTTCCCGCAGTGTTCTTTATTTTTCAAATTAAATGATGCCAGCAGTGATCTGGCTATGCCAAGCTGAGCGATCAAGAGCTGTAGTCTCCCAGGAGCTAGGATCGATGCTGCAGTGCTGGAGAAAGTTTTTAGGTGATTCTTGAAGCACTTTTTCTGCCCTCCGCTTGAACGTTTACCTTCGCACAACTCCCCATAGAATAATTTTTTTGGAAGGCGCTTGTCTGACATAAGGACAATATGGTCAGTCCAGCGGAGTTGGGACCTAGTCAGCAGAGCATTGATGTTTTCCATACGGGAATTCTGAAGAATTTCAGTGTCTGGTACTCGATCCTGCCAACGTACTCCCATGAGGTTTCTCAAATACTGAAGGTGAAAAGAGTTAAGCTGGCGAGCGTGTCTCGCATAGACAGTACAGAATGTCGCAGCATGAAGCAGTGTTGGTAGACCCACTGCGCAGTACACGCTCAACTTAGTTGTCAAACTGAGACCACGCATGATCCAAGCGTTGGCACGGAGACTCCCGAATGTCGCATTTGCGCGAGCAATACGCAGGACAACATCCTCGTCAATTGTCGCAGTTTGCGATAGGGTGCTGCCGAGATATACAAACGTATTGGCAGTATCGAGTTTTTGTCCCTTTACCGTGATTATTGGTTCTGTGTATGGGACATCGGGCGCTGGTTGATACATTACTAATGTCTTCGCGGTGCTGATGGTGAGACCGAACACATCACAGGCCAAAGAAAAGAGGTCCATACTGTCCCGCATGTCTTTCAGACTGGTAGCATTTAGTGCACAATCGTCGGCGAACAATAGATCACGAAAACTGATCGTCTTAGTTTTGTTTTGTACTTTAATCTACTAAGATTAAAGAGCCCTCCTTCAGCTCGATAGCGAAAGCAAATTCCTGCACTGTTATTCCGGAAGGCATCATTTAGCATGGCAAAGAACACCGTGCTGAAGATCGTCGGAACCAGGACGCAACCCAGTTTTTCACCGTTAGTTACTGGAAACGGGTTTGAGTGTGCGCCGTCGTCTCCCACATAGGCTGTCATACCATCATAGAACTGGCGAATCAAATTAGTGAATTTTTCTGGACATCCAAATTTTGATATGGGCATGATCTTTCATAGTCCTTCGCGATTTACTGTGTCGACATTTAAGTAAAGTCGACAAATGTGGTGTAGAGATAAAACCTGGGAGGGAAGCGTGTAGTTAGAACACAAGTTGCATACGATTCACGAGAAGAGTTATAAAAAAACACAGAACTAGAACACAAATTTTAAGTGTTGAAGGACATTCTTAGCGGGAAATCGTAGCACATATAGACATATACATTCATATTTTTCAAAAAAAAGGTAATGGAAGTCAATTGTCACATGTTGTATGACCACACTCTAAGTTAGAGATCAGAGGACATGTGAACATATTTGTTATCTCAGTTTCCACATTGTTTTATCTCAACTTCCACATTGTTTCATCTCAACTTCCACATTGTTTTATCTCAACTTCCACATTGTTTCATCTCAACTTCCACATTGTTTCATCTCAACTTCCACATTGTTTCATCTCAATTCTCATATTATTTTATTTCAATTCCCATATTATTTTATCTCAATTACAATATTATTTTATCTCAATTCCCATATTGTTTTTATCTCAATTCTCATATTGTTTTATCTCAATTCCAATATTATTTTATCTCAATCACAATATTATTTTATCTCAATTCCCATATTATTTTATCTCAATTCCAATATTATTTTATCTCAATTCCAATATTATTGTATCTCAATTCCCATATTATTTTATCTCAATTCCCATATTATGTTATCTCAATTCCCATATTGTTTTATCTCAAATGCAATATGATTTTTATCAACTCCCACGTGTTTTATCTGAAATCCCATATGTTTTTTTTAAATAATACTTTTCCACATTTAAAAAACAGACATGGAACAGTCAAACATCATGTGTTGAAGAACACCCTAGGTCGAAGATCGGAGCACATATGTGCATATCCGTCATTGCAGTGATGATGATGTTGGTGATGACGACGACTAACTAGATATCATATTTTTCATGATAATTCATATGCCAGTACTTACGATATCTTGTTCAATCAATTACGAGCACTATTGAAGCAACCGATGGAGACATGAAGATACCAGGAAATAAATAAAGACCATGTCACGTAAAGACTCCATCAAGAACCAGTAAACAAAGTGGTTTGGACACATCATTACAATATAACCAACGCAACAAACCATTTGTGCAAACAACAGCAGAAGATCTAGCTGCAAGGCACGAGGAAGACCAAGAATTAGATGAGTGGAAACAATCACAGAAACTATAAATAGACACTGGCTCATCATGGTCAATGCTATCCAAACGGCAAAAAAGCAGACACCTCCTGTTTGCCACCCCTCCCCCGACCACGACGATTAACGACATGAGTAGTAACAGCAATAGATAGATTTAAGATATTCAATATTTTTAAAGAGACCAGATCTGGCTGAAAGAGCAAAGTATTATCCAAAAAAACTTAACAAACGATACGAAAACAGGAGACCTATTGGACGCCCTCGTAAAAGGTGGATAGATAGTGTATTAGAGACACTCGGAAATATAACAGCAGAGGAGGCAAATAGAAGGGCAAAAGACCGTACACTCACTCTCCCCTCAACACCGAAAGGTACATGAGGACAGAAAGAAGAAGAAGAAGGAGATCTGGCTGGACATTTAAGATAATGCCCTTTCCGATTCTTTGCTAGCTCGTCTTTGAAGAATTGAATAAGCCATGACTAACGTCTCATGAACTGGTCTGGACAGATTTAATATATCTATGCGTGTGGCTGCACTCACGATTAATGTTGAAGTTATGAAGCATTTTCTCCCAGACAATGACTTGGAAATGTGTCTCTATTTAACAATACATTCTCTAAAATTGGACACTTTTCTCCACCCTCTTTGGTCTGGTTATCTGCTTTCAGTTCTAAGTATGGGTGTGCTAGTATCAACTGAACTTAAATTGTGTTTAAACTATTACTGGTTTCTATGAGTGTCTGTGGCCAACTATCTACTTATTTTACTCTTTTGAGAGTTTGTATAAACCAGTCCACAGTCTTTTTACTTGTAGCTCATTGAGCCTGTCTTGGTTTTTAGGATGTTTTAGAAAGTGTCTCTGTGTACTCGGTGTACTACACCATTCACTGTCCTTTCCTATTTCTTCAAATTCACATATGTTTTATCTCAACTCCGATATGTTTTATCTCAACTCCGATATGTTTTATCTCAACTCCGATATGTTTTATCTCAATTACGATATGTTTTATCTCAATTACGATATGTTTTATCTCAATTCCGATATGTTTTATCTCAACTCCGATATGTTTTATCTCAACTCCGATATGTTTTATCTCATTTCCGATATGTTTTATCACAACTCTGATATGTTTTATCTCAACTCCGATATGTTTTATCTCAACTCCGATATGTTTTATCACAACTCTGATATGTTTTATGTCTCAACTCCGATATGTTTTATCTCAACTCCGATATGTTTTATCTCAACTCCGATATGTTTTACCACAACTCCGATATGTTTTATCACAACTCTGATATGTTTTATGTCTCAACTCCGATATGTTTTATCACAACTCTGATATGTTTTATGTCTCAACTCCGATATGTTTTATCACAACTCCGATATGTTTTATGTCACAACTCCGATATGTTTTACGTCACAACTCCGATATATTTTATGTCACAACTCCGATATGTTTTATGTCACAACTCCGATATATTTTATGTCACAACTCCGATATGTTTTATGTCACAACTCCGATATGTTTTATCTCAATCCCGATATGTTTTATGTCACAACTCCAATATATTTTATGTCACAACTCCGATATGTTTTATCTCAACTCCGGTATGTTTTATGTCACAACTCATATATGTTTTATGTCACAACTCATATATGTTTTATGTCACAACTCCGATATGTTTTATCTCAATTTTATATCAGCTCCAATTTGCTCTATTGTAATTATGATATATGTTTTATTTTTCAAACAGGTTATTTTATAATAATCAACTTACCAAATGCCTCTACGCCTGCTATATCCTGCACTTACTGGAGGTCGCGTAGCACAGAGGTTAGCGCACTGGCTTCGCATATGAGTGACTTTAGGTTCATTTCCCAGTTCAGGCGGAAATGCTTTTCAGATCGCAACAGTTCCCGAGTCGACCTAGCCTTAAATGGGCACTGGATTAATCCGGGCAGTAAAGACTGCGAGGGAGAGAAGTTGGCTACCGCCCTCATATAGCAGAACTACTGAAATGTGAGATCGCTAATATCTTACACGCTAACGGCATTATTAAATGTTATTGGTTAACTTTACTTTACTTTTACATACAACATGAATGACTAATGTCTTCATGAATGTCGTGTAATATTTTTGTCCGTGATAATGAACTCCGATTGTTATGAGAACATTGTTATGAGTAATGTTCCAAAGAAATTAAAGATGTCTTTAAAAGAATATGAAAAATTAATGAGAGCGCTAGATGGGCTTGTGTGAATATATAATTATAAATATTTCTTTATTGCATTGCTTAGAAGTAAAATCTGACATTTCAGTTAGCTCTGGTTGCATGAAATACACGCTCACGAAACACACGTTGCTTCATGTCGGTGAATGAAACGTACGAAAAACTATACTGTCCTATTTTACAGAGATTTAAAACATGATATTCAGTTTGCACTCATGTTACACGTGACTGAGCTAGAACATTCTTTTTACTTGAACTCATCATCTTCATCATTTGCCATGCCGGCTGGCGCAGGCGGTCATGGCTCTCCACAGCTCTCTGTCCACAGTATTTATCAAGTTCGTTGTTGTTTCCTTGCCGTGCCAGGCTGTCAAACTGTCTAATATTTTCTCACGTTGTCGCCCTCTGTCTCTGTTGCCTTCAATTTTGCCTGTTGCGACTATGTTCTCTAAACCTGCCTGTCTCATGAAGTGGCCAAAAAAATAAGATTGTCTTTTTCTTATATTATTGATTAAGGTCCGTTTCGCATTTGACTCTTTCAACACCTCTATATTAGTTTTTCTGGCAGTCCATGGTATTCTCAGCATTCTTCTGTAGAACCACATCTCTGTTGCATTAATTTTCCACTTTTCAGTTTGTTTATTGTCCAAGACTCGCACCCATATGTTAGTATAGGGGTTATATAGCAATGCAGAAATCTCTTTCCCACCTCTAATGACAAGGTCATATTACATAGTATATGTTTCATTTTTCTGAATGTTTTCTTGAACTAGAAAATAGAAAGTATTATTTTAATGTAATGTGGTTGACGTGACTTGAGCTCGCTCCGTCTAATTGGCAATTGAACCTCGAATTGAATAAACCAGCGATTACTAACTTAACAAGGTCATCCCCATACAAAAATATGATTTGACTCAAGTTTACCAAAATATTGCATTTTCTGTGAAGAAATAAACCACGTCCAGGGTAGTAATATCACAATTATAAAGGTAAAGATGAATGTCCTTATGCTATATAGTTTTAGATACAGTCAATGACTACGTTAGTAAACGCCGTATCTGACAATGTGAAATCAATGACTACGTTAGTAAACACCGTGTCTGACATTGTGAAATCAATGACTACGTTAGTAAACACCGTGTCTGACATTGTGAAATCAATGACTACGTTAGTAAACGCCGTGTCTGACAATGTGAAATCATGGACTACGTTAGTAAACGCCGTGTCTGACAATGTGAAAAAGAGTTTCTAGTTCGATGGAACAAGTTTGTTTGCTAGCGTCTTATTTGCCCAATAACTTCTCACAGCATCCTAGTCATAGCCAGAAGTTGATTGAAGCAATTCTAAAACATATCTTGATACTTGTCATAACGGGATAGTATTCTTGAGTTGTTCTTTGTAACATTTGACTATTTTTTCCTCGCAATTATTTTTTTTTCATGCTGGCAACGCTTCACTCAAATAGTGTTATATATTGATTTGTGCTTTATTATATACTGAGGATGTTATTTCATTTAAGAGATTATCGTCGGTGAGTCAGTTCTTAGATCGGTGTCCATGTCGACAGATCACCTATATATTGTGTGTGTGTGTTCGTTCATCACAAGTGATGATGACCATTTTTACATCCACTTTTGAAAATTCAGTTAGAATTATGACCATGCATAATAATTCGTTGATGACTAATGAATCCTAATCTAGCTGTAAATGTTCTTGGACAGTTCGGACATGGAATGACGACTGTAGGCGGATTTTTGTCTATCCGTGACATTCTAGCTACTCTCCGCTGTTGGTCTGCAGCATTTCTCCTCTATTCACAAGATGATTTTGACTGTAGAGCACCATGTAGAGAACTGGCCCCTGAATAAGATCATAACAATAAAGCTGAACTTTTTTGGTCATCAATAGAGACATAACAGCATGGAATGACTAATAACAGAAGGCAGAATAAACGGCAGCAGAGCAAGAGGCCGCCCAAGACGACGATGGACAAATGACATCCTGACTGTTAAAAAATGTCCTTGCAGGAGGCAGGTCAACTCGCCCAAGATCGCAAGGTGCTCTATCCATAAAGAAGACTACTTTTTAGAAAGAATATGTCACACGATGATGACAGTTCCCAGGACACCTGTGACTAGTCTACTGATTATAGTCTACTGATTATAGTCTACTGATTATAGTCTACTGATTATAGTCTACTGATTATAGTCTACTGATTTCCTCTATGAGCACTTGGGAGGAGATTTAACTAATGATTATATTGATATAAAATTTAGAAGTAGACAGTGTAGATATACATTTGTCGTAATGTTCCATCCAAATACTATTCAGTTCCCTGGTCAAAACGGGGTACAGGGTATTGAGAGAGATGATGTATGTCTTTCACGTGAAAGTGCTCGGTTCTCTGATATGGACAAAGGATACATTCTTTATTCCTACGGTTCTCTGATATTTGGATAATTTCAAAAATAAAAATAAAAGGATACTTTCTTTATTCCTATGTGATAACCTTTTCGATAAAGATAAAATTAGGAATTTATATATAAATTTAAGACATGAGCTAAACCAATTCTAGATATCGTTATAATTGTGCTGAAATGCGCCTTTTTTCTATGATCCCTCCCACTATATAGACAATTAGGGGCAATACATGTTTCACGGGGAAAATCTCCCCGTCAGTCCACTTTTTTGTTTTTGTGGCAGGCCATGATGATCTACAATTACTGCATTGTATATGCGCTGGTACCAGAACACAGAAGATACTTTTTCGAGCTACAAAGGAATAATAAAAACACTTTTTAACCCCATCGCATAAGTTCAATCCGGCCGGCCCCTAGGTCCAAAATACTTGTCACTAACTGCAGTAGGCTCACCAGTCATCTAACTCTCCCATCAATAAAAGGTAATGCGGCTGTAAAACTGTATGAAAATAGTACTCTTGTAGAACACAGGAGGTGATGTGGTTTTACTGGACGACGACTAACACAATATCGATGTCAGATGATTACGTGAAACAACAGTACACAATCATACAAATAACAATACACAGGACATAATCGATGTTTCGACCAAAAAAGCTTTTATTAAGATGACAAGCACATAATATCAAAAGATGACCAGTAGAAATTACACAAAGACACACTGACGTGTCCAAGCGAAATGAGGATGCATATGCCGCAAGGACTCTTCCATGTGGGATTTCAACAATTCGCTGCTGCAACAATCTTGGACAACACTTAGACAGGTGTAAAAAATCCACATCGATTTCAGAGCACCTTACAAAATTCAAAAAGGTATAAATGTGGTCTGCTTAGCCAAGTATATGAATACTGACCTTGTGGAATAAACGGATGGTAGAAATGTTTCTCTAAAAAGTATAGAATAGCATCGACCGAATGAAAAAAAGTAGCCACTAAAAAGACCTGGTCATATGCTGTACTATTTCCAGTACTATTTCCAGTCGTAACTCCTTTTTCTTGCCACTTGCCTCAAGTAATTTTATACGAGACAGTGCGGTTTGACGGTTATTAAAACATTCTGAAAATGCATGAATTCGAATGCAGCGTAAGCTACAGTTACGGCCATATACACAGGTGATTGTATGCCAGAATTGTACTTCTCAGTTATTTCCACACACACTTGAGACATGCAAACACACAGTTCTGATACTGTACACGATTTTTAAGATTCGTTTGACCATCACATTAATTACATTAGTCGGATTCCAAGTTCTTCATCCATCAGCTATTTAAAACTATCCCAGCACAAAGGTGTACTTCTCTGTTACACCTGAAGTCAAGCGGTGACAATATTTTATCTCCATTATAATTTTATTCTAAAGTTGAAGTCATGCATAGTAAATGACTTCCATTTACTTTTTTAAAGTAAAAGTTACATATTTGTATTTATACCTAAGCAGCGCCAGATAATACAACTAGTTACTATATACAAGTAACGGGATTTCAAAAGAGTGGTGACAACATTTTTAAACAGTGATGACACCGCAGATTACCGCAACCATCTCTAGTGGCAACACCGAAAGAAATCGCGCTCTTGAAAATCCATGCGTATTCATTCCATACCCTTCTTCGGGACAATGAGGAGCGCTGATTTTAAATAGCACCACTTATCTTGGCTGATCCGATTTTTTCGTGCATTTCATTGGCTAGTGACACAAAGTATACGCAAAGTGATTAACTACCAATCGCATCAGCCAAGATGAATGAAGTTGTGTGGATCAGCACGAAGGACATATTTTGTGTGGAAAAGCTCGATCATTTTCACCCACAGCAGATGTCAAGGAAGGATAGAAATGTGCGTGATTACTGTTGGTGTTACACATTCTTAATTTTGCCCGCAGTAATACAGACTTGTCCGGCTCTGTGGCGAAGTGGTACAAAGCGCGTCTGTGACGGCAAAGGTACCGAGTTCGATCCTCACCACAGGCAATTGTGCATCCGGACCGTTCAGAAAGCAATGGCAACCTACTGAACGTATTTATATTGCCTAGAAAATCACCACAGCCAACAAATGCTGGGTTGATAGCTACGTCCTGGATAGGATATGCTACCCAAAAAAAACCACAGACTCACTCCTGCTACATTTAATCACTAATTCACCTAATACATCTAACGTTCATGATTATGTTGGCAGAACGCGGTAGATAGCTAAGTAGTGGTACTATATACTGTCTTACTTATCGTATTATCCGTCTTTTCCATCGACTTTTTCATTGTTTTATGTCTTATCCATCTTATTATCTATTGTCATATCTGTTGTCCTACCAAGTGTCTTATCCATCACTGTATATGTTGCCTTATCCATGGTCTTATACATCGTATTATATATATATATATATATATATATATATATATATATATATATATATATATATATATATATATATATATATATATATAACATCATATATTGCTGCACACATCACCTTATTCATCATTGTATAATGTAAGTTTATTATAGTATAATATTATAATAATATAATAAAATGATATGATACGATATGATATGATACGATACGATACGATATGATACGATATGATATGATATGATATGATACGATATGATACGATACGATATGATACGATATGATATGATACGATATGATATGATACGATACGATACGATATGATACGATACGATACGATACGATATGATATGATACGATACGATACGATACGATACGATACGATACGATATGATATGATACGATATGATATGATATGATATGATACGATATGATATGATACAATATGATATGATACGATATGATATGATATGAGAAAAATATAATACTAAATTATATAAAACAGCAATGTAAAAACAATTTTGAGAAATAGACGAAATATTTTTGATTATTGCAAATGGCCTATTGGTTTATGATTGTTTAGATAAGTCTTCTTCTTCATCAAGTGCCGTATCCGCAACGAAGGTTGGCTGCAACGTATCTCCAACATCTCCTGTCTCTTGTCTTGGTGGTGCATTCTGCTAGACTGTAACTTGTCCATCGTGTGATGTTACTCTCCCACTTGTTCTTCTTCTTCTTCAGCGTTCATTCTCAAACTTCCGCTGGATTTCTCTTGTAACAGGACAATGGTCCTACAAGATTTCCAGTTGAATATAGTCTAGAGAATGGAAATGCGTTGTGTTGCCGTTTTATTTGCGCCAATTGCCCAACACATCCGTCTTCGGCGGCTCCCACTTGTATTTCTGCCTACCTCTTGCTCGTTTCCCTTTGACTTTACCCTCAAGTAAGGTCTTCAATAAGGTGTCATGTCTTTTAATATGTCCAAAGTATTTTATTTGCCTGATCTTTATTTCTGTTAGTAGTTCTTTCTTCATATTAAGTGTCTTTAGCATCTCTTTATTTGTTTTCTTCTCTTTCCATAATGTTCTCCCTATTCGTCTATATACCCACATCTCAAAGTCATAAATTTTGTCTGCTAATTGTTTATTTAGTGTCCATGTTTCTGAGCCATATATTATTATGGAATAGATGTAGCATTTTATAATTCTCATTTTTAACTTGTTTGTAATTTGTTTAGATATTAATAATTTCCTCATGTCATTGAAGGTACTTTTAGCCATTCCTATTCTCCTTTTAACTTCTGTTTCACATCTGCCATCATTTGTGACTATGTGTCCAAGATATTGATACTGTTTTACTTGTTGTAGTTTCTCTCCATGTATGTTTACGTTTACCTCCTGTTCTTCTGTGTCTTTGCTGATTATCATGGCTTTTGTTTTTTGGATATTTATATCCAGACCATATTCATTACTTGATTTATTGACTTGATCTATTAGTCTTTGTAGTTCATGTTCACTTTCTGCCAAAAGAACAGTGTCATCTGCATATCTAAGGTTGTTTATTATTTTCCCATTGATCTTGAGTCCTGGTATTTCTTCTATATTTTTATAGATATTCTCTGTGTAGATATTAAATAGATTTGTTGATAAAATGCATCCTTTTAGATAAGTATGATCCTCGAAAAATGTGCATTTATGTTAATCTTCTGTATTACAAGAATGATCTAAAGAGCGTTACCTAATAAATGTTTACCTTTAAGTAACAAAGTTGATTAATATACTGTACTTACTGTCTCAAATGATTCTTCAGAACACAGTAATTATCATTTGCTTGTTGTACCGTACTAGTACAAAGATAATATGATAAATCCGTATCTTCTCAAAGATGATTCAATAACATTGTTTCCTTAATATAAATATTTATCTGCAATAGAAATTTAATGAACAGCAATTCTAAATCTGCAGCAATTTATAATTTCCAACAGCAAATGTTCAGTCTACTTTAAGAAACAAATTGATTGCATGTTTGATTCCGGAAACAATAATTATTATGCAATAATTGGCGTGCTATAAGATTGTCATGTTTACCGTGCTACATACAGGACACGTGCAGTCGTTGCTGCAACCGACGCATGCATTATTTAGGCACGTTGAGATGTGATGGGAACTAATGTCCGTTATCAGAGGTCTATGCACACGGCTTCCAGCTGCTCATCAAGTTATTTTTAGATGAAGATTACAAATGACTTCCTGAAAGTGAGCACTCCTTTGTCAACCTAGTGGGATTTTTGCGTTGGGATGTTGTTGGTAGTTGTACAAGACAGCTACCGTACGGAGATTGTGTACATAACACAGAAAAAAATCTTTGGTTTCACCAACCATAATGGAAATTCTCTGACATGTAGTACTCGTGATTGCCGCAGTATAACTTACATCAGCTCAGTTTTAAAATGATTCCACATTACCAGGAATTTAATGTTCCAAGAATTATATGTACTATGACACCAATTTAGCAGTAATTCAAAGTATTAGAATCTCATTCTAACTGTACATTTAGTTTTAAGACCATGATTTATTATAATCGAAGAGTATTATGATATAAATTCATCATTTTATTTTTCAGCACTCGATTTGACACTGCTGTTTACAAAGATGTTCAGAGATCGACATTCGTTCAGACACTGCTGCTTACAAAGATGTTCAGAGATGGACATTCGTTCAGACACTGCTGTTTACAACGATGTTCAGATATCGACATTCGTTCAGACACTGCTGTTTACAACGATGTTCAGAGATTGACATTCGTTCAGACACTGCTGTTTACAACGATGATTAGAGATCGACATTCGTTCAGACACTGCTGTTTACAACGATATTCGGAGATCGATATTCGTTCAGACACTGCTGTTTACAACGATATTCGGAGATCGATATTCGTTCAGACACTGCTGTTTACAACGATATTCGGAGATCGATATTCGTTCAGACACTGCTGTTTACATCGATGATTAGAGATCGACTTTCGTTCAGACACTGCTGTTTACAACGATATTCGGAGATCGATATTCGTTCAGACACTGCTGTTTACATCGATGTTCAGAGATCGACATTCGTTCAGACACTGCTGTTTACAACGATGTTCAGAGATCGACATTCGTTCAGACACTGCTGTTTACAACGATGTTCAGATATCGACATTCGTTCAGACACTGCTGTTTACAACGATGTTCAGAGATCGACATTCGTTCAGACACTGCTGCTTCGTGCTCATTGTTTCCATCTTTGCTGCGATGTCAGCACATATCAGCTTGCGACATCTGAATTCAATATGGAGTTGGGTCAATGTCATCTTTTATTGGATTGGACAGCCACTCACTCCATTGTCAAATTCGCGTATTCGTCTCTTACAACACGTGGTCACAGTATTTCTATTAATAGATCATCATTCAAGACCCAACAACTTCCAAGTAAAATATCAAGCCGGCCAGATTTTTGCCTAATATTGGTGCGAAGGCTTACTTGCTTTCAATGTAAATATTGGATATAATCAGGATCTTAGTTGTATGCCATTGCAGGCCAATAGTTGATGCTAAATTATATATAATATATTTTCACAATTAGTAGTAATAGTAAAGGGGGTGAATTATACATAATCTATTAACATTTTTATTGTTAACATTAATATTAAAAACAACAAAATAGAAACGAAAGTGCTAATGTTACGAACTTTTATTTTTCCGGTTGCAACATACGGCTGTAAAACATAGACCCTAAGTAAAACAGCGGCAAAGAAGATCAACGCCATCGAGATGAAAGAAGGATACTTAGAATATCATGGAAGGAAAAAATCAGAAACTCAGATATTATAAACACATTGAATATTCCAGAGTGTTGGTTACTAAACACAATAACAAAAAGAAAACTACGCCTGTTTTAACATATAAAGAGACACAACTGTTTAGAAAGACAAATAATGGAGGGAAGAGTACCTGCGAGAGGAGAAAGGCAGCCTAAGAAGATGATGGACTGACGACATTAAAGATAACATGAATACATCGCTAGAAAATGCAAGCCACATCGCCCAAGACAGAGAGAGGTTCAGAGAGTTCATTGGGAAGACAATGTTCTGGAAGGAATACGTCACATGACACATTAACATTTTATTTAAGGCCTATCATATTTACAGTTATGAACACTAAAGACAGACGGAACTGGAAACAATTGTAATGATTCAATGTACACAGTTTAATTACTGCTCTATTGCTGAATGAACTGATCACACTATATTTGTTTCATTTTCCTATAATTGTTTTTTTAGAAATATTAGACATAGAAGATAGAGAGGATGTGAAGTAATGTCTGCTTTTGAACATCCTCCATTGGCACACACACACACACACGACTAACTTCAGTAGTAACAATGTTTCATAAAACTGCATGTAACAATTTTGATCATCAGACGCGGATTTAGCTTCAAATTCTGGTGATGCTAGTCTCTGCATTGCAGCAAATCTCGCACATGTTAATAATACAATTAGCGATGAAAAATATTTAAAAACCCCATACTAAAATATATATCAATAGTAGGCATATTTCCGTCTTTCCAACAATAGTATTGTTGTTGGGCTATAAAGAAAATATAGTCCACACGATTCATGGTGATGATGGAAGTGACTCACAAGACCAGTCTAAACAACAAACAGTCTTCCACAGTATGCGCAAGGAATCACAAGCCCACGTTTACCCCTATTGTTTGTCTTCTTAAATAACTGCGATTACTTTCTCCGATGTCTTTATACCATTCCTGATCTCCATGTAACACGATCCATAATCGCTATTCTAGTACACCAATAACAACCAATCAGATTTATGATTGTCATACTTACAGATGATTTATGAATTACTTTATCTTTTAATGTTCACGAGATCGTGGTATTGGAAGTTATAGGGAGGGTTGTAGTTCAAGAAGAAAAGCGAGATGACTAGGCATTTGACTTCAGAACAGGATTCTTTTTAGGACGATCATGTTAACTCCGAATCTGTCAATGATTGTAAAAGACACGGTCATTAACAGGAACAGGAATGTTTTAGAACAACAACACTTGTTTTTGTATGTGACACGTTGCTTCATGAAATACAACTCTTTTCTCTTCGCTCTTGTTACAATCTCAAAGCAATATACATAGTCACATACCCTTGGTTTTGGAGTAGTTCGAATCTGACATCCTGGAACACAACACTTTTTATGAATTTTAAATTCACAAAATATGCCAAAGCGAAAGTTGAAATATGTCCATTATTCCTGTTCACAATAATATATTCCGCAGTGAAATTCTGGTTTAGTTTATATTAATGAAAACAATACTTTTTGAACAATTTAAAATTATCACGTCTATTTTAGATTGTTCCAATAAAACCATTCAAATTGTGAGTCTCCGATTGTAACCTGGGCGTGATTCTACCCGTTAGGACCTTCTTAGGATTGTATATCTGTAGATTTACCTAACTCAGCACGCTGGAGTGAATTCGCAATTACTTTACAGGGACTTAAAATAATAATGTATTAACTATGAATTCAGCTCAAAACAAACAAACACAAAATTTCAGTTAAATATTATTTTTGGCATGTCTTCAACTAACCTTGACTTCATTATCGATCTGCATTTGATCATCAGGTTATGGCACCAATAGTTTCATTGAGATGTGTGATTCGCTTCATGTCATCCATGGAAACCTTCCAGAGGAGTGGAAGACGTGTTGACTTACTAGGCCAGATTTTTCCATGTTGGTAAAGTTGATTTGCATTAAGAACATTTTTGCAGTTCTGGACTCAGTCCATAGTTGCACAGGTCTGTTTTACCAACTGTGAACTTTCTGTACATGTGGGTTCTTGGTGTGTTGTGACCATATGATAGTCTGAACAAAATGGCTTGTTCATTGTGTGATATTTTGTGGCCAGGAACATTAAGTTACGTAGCTGAGTATACCTGTTTCCACATGTGTTTTCTTGAATTATGTGTGTAACGGAGTTCACTCATCATATTAAATGACTCTATTTGTTCTAGTAATCCTGTTTTCCTTGCCAAAAAAATCAGCGTTTCCGTGTCCAATTCTTCAACAGTGACCAGGGATCCACATCAGTACTGTATCTGTGCAAGGATGATTTCTTTCGCTTAGCTAAACCATTATCGTTCACTGTTTAACGAAAGGATATACCGAATACAAAGAAGATAAAAGAAAAGCACTGTATATAACTTCTATTACTTTTCGCTTTATACCCCTTTATGCCTTGCAGCGTCAGGCGTAGAAAGGTTCTCTGGAGATGGCTTTTTGTGTGCTTCATATATGTTTGTTTTCGTTAACTCTTGTATTTCTGTAATCCATCGTTTGCAAGGTCTGCCCCTGGATTTGTATCCATCATGTCTATATATTAATACTTTTTGAGGGGCACTGTCTGATGGTGGTCTTGAAGCATGAGAAACCCACTAAATTTGTTGTCTATGTAATCCAGGATTGCATTGTGTTTGTTAGTCTTCTGATGTTATCGTTCCTGTTTTGTCTCTATTGTTACTCCGAGGATTCGACGTAGACAAGTCATTTCTGTTGTAACAAGTTTTCTTCTGGACTCTGTTGTTAGTGTCCACGTTTGACATTGGTATCGTAGTGATGGTATGATGATCGTTTTATATAGTGCAGTTTTGGTGTTCATGCTCACATGTTTGCTGTTGTATATGCTCAATTTATGTCTTGATAGAGGCCTTTTAGTTGAAACGTCGATTTGTGTGTGTGTGTGATTATGTGTGTCTTTGTGATAGGCAAAACTTTATTAACCTTTTGCTCTTTTTACTTTTAGTTTTCAGCTTTGCGCTGTACATACTACCGATCTAAACATGGGTCCTCTGAGTGCAGTGCGGAACCCTTTAAAGTGTATAGTAAGTTATAAACATTATCTTCAGATGTGTTACCTAGAGAATATCGCACATTGCTGGGCAGACCAGATGCTGTACCTAGAGCGAATATTGTAAGAAATAGTCTTACAGATGTAGTTTAGAGAAAGTTCTAGACAGTGTCTTCAGAGGTACAGAAAGTTCTAGACAGTGTCTTCAGAGGTACAGAAAGTTCTAGACAGTGTCTTCAGAGGTACAGAAAGTTCTAGACAGTGTCTTCAGAGGTACAGAAAGTTCTAGACAGTGTCTTCAGAGGTACAGAAAGTTCTAGACAGTGTCTTCAGAGGTACAGAAAGTTCTAGACAGTGTCTTCAGAGGTACAGAAAGTTCTAGACAGTGTCTTCAGAGGTACAGAAAGTTCTAGACAGTGTCTTCAGAGGTACAGAAAGTTCTAGACAGTGTCTTCAGAGGTACAGAAAGTTCTAGACAGTGTCTTCAGAGGTACAGAAAGTTCTAGACAGTGTCTTCAGAGGTACAGAAAGTTCTAGACAGTGTCTTCAGAGGTACAGAAAGTTCTAGACAGTGTCTTCAGAGGTACAGAAAGTTCTAGACAGTGTCTTCAGAGGTACAGAAAGTTCTAGACAGTGTCTTCAGAGGTACAGAAAGTTCTAGACAGTGTCTTCAGAGGTACAGAAAGTTCTAGACAGTGTCTTCAGAGGTACAGAAAGTTCTAGACAGTGTCTTCAGAGGTACAGAAAGTTCTAGACAGTGTCTTCAGAGGTACAGAAAGTTCTAGACAGTGTCTTCAGAGGTACAGAAAGTTCTAGACAGTGTCTTCAGAGGTACAGAAAGTTCTAGACAGTGTCTTCAGAGGTACAGAAAGTTCTAGACAGTGTCTTCAGAGGTACAGAAAGTTCTAGACAGTGTCTTCAGAGGTACAGAAAGTTCTAGACAGTGTCTTCAGAGGTACAGAAAGTTCTAGACAGTGTCTTCAGAGGTACAGAAAGTTCTAGACAGTGTCTTCAGAGGTACAGAAAGTTCTAGACAGTGTCTTCAGAGGTACAGAAAGTTCTAGACAGTGTCTTCAGAGGTACAGAAAGTTCTAGACAGTGTCTTCAGTTGAATTGTAAAGCAAGTTATAAACATTGACATCCTACAGCATATCACATATTTCTTGGAATTCCAGATTCTGCCATTATGGAAAATAGTATAGACATTGAAATTGCAAAATGTTATCGAATCTTATGAACTGTCATAAGACAGTTATCAACACAGACTTAAGAGCTACCACCTCCTACTATCACCGGGAGTTGCTAGAATCTAATTTACAACTGAAGTCACCGCCGTGGAAGATTAGAAAATCTACAAAACCAATCCGACAATCAATACAAGGAAACTGCGTGAAACGTAACAACAATTAGACTTACGTAAAACACAAACCAATCCGTGCATCATGACGACGGGTCAAGATTACTGTATACCTGACAACCAAACCTACCTTCTTCGGGTTAGACATGCATGGCAGTTAATATCTACAATTGTTATACCAACACTCTGCTATCAAATGGTTATAACAGTCTCGCAGCAGAGGAAAATCGTTACATGTGAAATGAAGTGCCTGAAAAAACTGCAATGGTTGCTAAACTAGATAAAATAAGAAATGAAGTGCCTGAAAAAACTGCAATGGTTGCTAAACTAGATAAAATAAGAAATGAAGTGCCTGAAAAAACTGCAATGGTTGCTAAACTAGATAAAAGAAGAAATTAGGAAATGAGTTGATATAATATAATGAATTACGCCCGTGTGTTGCCGGGACCCGGAAGGGGAGCAAAGAATAGCAACACTGTTTACCTTCCACGCATATCGTAAAAGGCGACTAAGGAGGTTATGGGATGGAGTTGGCTATCCCATATAGGGTCAGTGACCCAAAGCCATGCTGAAGTCGGATATGTCAGTCCGAAGATATCGCAGCAATGCTGTAAACCATGATACAACGCATTCCGTTCTGCGGACTACATCCTGCTAATCTACAGAAGTTTGATAATGAACGCAGAAGAAGAAGAAGATAATGTATTGAACATATTGAAACACAGCAAGTAATATGGCTCGGTCGCCCAAACCAAATACCAATTAGAACATATAACAGAAGAATATCTGGGCATAAGTCCAAAGGAATACCAAAAAAACGGATGATAGAATTTTGGTTTGAGAAAACATGGACTTAATACATTTGGTCATGGTACAACAACTTAAGCTCCCACGCCTACACTTAACAGCAAGTGTGAATACGATCAACCATCACTCACCTGTGGACAGACAATAGATAATAGTCATCGATGACCCTAATACAGTGTTTACAACTTGGACGTGTTACTCGCCGAAAATGGAAGTGCTAGATGCCAGATGGGCATAAATATCCAGGTTATAATTAATTGTCTGCAAATTGTGTAGATACAACTATGAATTGTATATGATAATTGAGATTAAGACATGCTATATGACTTTATTGAACTATAAGAGAAATTATTAAAAGTGAAACATATATATAGTGCCGTTATGTCTTATTTTGAAAAGAGAGTGTGTTAAAGTGTAGAAGGGGCGTATTTCCCAAAAGTACACAACGACGCTAGGGGCCACTACATCCCAAGTTACATATTACGTGCCAAGGACGCATTCGTATATATGAATTGGTACCCTCTATGACTAGCATAGCTATAAGCTACTATAAATGGATGTCTCTGGGACTAGGGTAACCATTAATCACTATACCTTGACACTAACTAAAAACATGAGAGAAAGCTTACTAGGTGTGAAATGAGATATCTAGAAAAGCAAGAAACAGAATAGAAAGAGACCATTTGAGGAATAAATACATTACAAGAACTATTACAACAGCGTCTGTTGTAAAATATATTGAAAAAATAACACTGAAACGGTTCGAGCACTTATTAAGAATGAATCAATATTGCCCTGCAAAAGAGCAAACAGAATGAAAATAGAAACAGCATGGAGCAGAGGATGACTATGAAGAAAGTGGATTGAAATTGTCGACGACCTAATCAAATCAAGCGATCACATGTGACACAGCTCGTAAACTGAAGCGATCACATGTGACACAGCGTGTAAACTGACTGTCACTCAATCCTACAACTCCTTAAAGCACAAACACAGAGAAAAGACATTTAATTTAATTCATACATTAAAGTATATACAAATACTTCATATTGTTCACTCCGTCTTCCATATAACTTACCTTATTTTCAATATTATTTCCCATTTAATTGTCTTAGTAGTAACATAAAAACATTACCTGCTGTTTGTTCTTGATCAGACTGACACTTTTACTAAAGGTATCACATTTCCACTGAATAATTCTTTATTTCAACAATCCACATGATTTAGAAAATATTTATATAAAATCATATACAGCCTAATGCTATCTCAGTGCAATCGACACACAAGATTTCACAACAGAACTTTTTTTCATTCTCAAGCGTTATTCATCCACTACGTGTAACCTACATTCTCCACTAAACAGGATGCTTCCTTGTGTATCATGCTACACAAACAATTAAACCCCAATTTTCACCCTCATGTAAACAAATACCTAAACATTACAGAAGCAAGAAACGTCATTCAGATCTGTCCAGAGTTAGAAAGAAAATCAGTTTCCAAGAAGTAATTGTAAACAAAAAGTACCTGGTACTTGTAAATGACGTCTATTTGACGTCATTGGGCTGAATCATTACCTTCCCACGCTGACAGTTATTCCTTTCTAAACTGATAGAGAAAATTAAAATGAACAATCCTCTTCTCTTGAAAAAGATTACAGCAAGCCTAGGGCTGTCAATATCGTGGAAGTGTTTCGATACCCGACAGTGATAGGAGGCTACATTTGGAAATGATGTGAAGAGTTCAGTTAATTACTCATTTATCTTTCCTATTTTCCTGTTAGTTCACAGCTTTCTACAAATTATTATGGTCTAAACTGGTCACACACAGATTAGTATTGCCTTACACATTGGTCACACCAGTAGGTTGACCTTGTTGTTTGTTAAATGGGGGATTAAAGCCTCTTTGCTGAGGCACGACCCTTTCAACCTAAGACCGAATTGTATTTTGGTTATATCAGGTCGTATTAGCTTTTATCTAAATGATACCTAATGGTCTGGGTGTTTGGAAAGCCGTGCGTGCTATTGCTATAAATTATCTATATTGCTAGGTGAAGTTGATGTTTATTTTTGGCCAAGATGCCTTTTATCTAAGTGTGACCCTATGGTCTGGACGAATTGAGAACCATGCGCACTTTTATTGCAAAAGAATGTTATGTTGCTAGTTGTTGTATTAAGCTATTTATATCCGGCGGTATTGCTTTTTATTTAAGAGTGACACTAATGTCGGGGGGGGGGTTGAAAACCGTGCGTGCGATTATGCCAAAAATTGTCCATATTGCCAGTCGTATCCTGTCTGTGGTGAGCGTTCCTCAGTTGTATTTGTTGAAGCTGTGGAGAGAGACATGTAGAAAGACTTTGACGACAAACAATGACTTACTTTGTTTTGACTTTGTTAGATTATTTTTAAATTAGGGCCTTAGTCCTGGTTATAAATTGTTTAATTAGTTTTAGTCTATCTGGTGGTACATCATGGCCGAGAAGCTTTCCTAATGAATATGGTATTTTATTATTTAGGTAGTAATAGTGATTGATTCGTGCTTTTATAGGCGGGAAATATAAAATATGCGCAAAGTGACCAATGAAAACACCAGATCAGCTCTATCTAGCCAAGATGGTTCATCATCATCAAACCCATAACCCTTCAGGGTCGTAAAGTGTCACTCTGAAACATCTACACAAAAGTTTCGCAATGCCTCTCTTGTTATCAGTTTTTTGTTTGAGTGTGGAGAATCTTAATACTGCCTGTATTTAACATTATCAAACCATACTTTCCTCGTACCTCTTCTTCTACCACCCTCAACTGTTCCCTGCAAGATATTTTTAAAGTTTACATTGCTGCTACCGTGAGATGTTCTTGTTGGCCTGCAAGATTATTTTTTGTTCCTCACGTATATCTTGGTTTTATGTTATGCATAATGGATACCGCAGTAATATACTGTGTAATATGACCTTGTCATTAGAGGTGGGAAAGATAGTTCTTCTGTGCTATATAACCCCTATACTAACATATGGGTGCTAGTCTTGGACAATAAACAAACTGGAAAGTGGGAAATTAGAGGCAACAGAGATGTGGCTCTACAGAAGAATGCTGAAAATACTATGGACTGCCAGAAAAACTAATGTGAAGGTGTTGAAAGAGTCAAATGCGAAAAGGACCTTAATCAACAATATAAGAAAGAAGGTAATCTTATTTTTTTGGGCCTTCATGAGACAGGCAGGTTTAGAGAATATAGTCACAACAGGCAAAATTTACGGTAATAGAGACAGAGAACGACAAAGTGAGAAAATATTAGACAGTTTGACAACCTGGCACGGCAAGGAAACAACAACGACTTTGATACATAATACTGTGGACAGAGAACTGTGGAGGTCCATGACCGCCTACGTTAGCCGGTATGGCACCTGATGATGATGATAATGGATACATATTATTCGTCTGTAGCATTTGTTTTGAACAACCTGTAATCTCCTCTCCATTTCTGCTGTAATTGTCCAACTCTGACATCCGTATACAAGAATAGTTATTATTAGAGTTTTATATAGGTTTATTTTCACGGCTGTACTTTTTCAGATCTTTCCTAATGTATTTAATCTGGACATTGCAGCCGATGCCATTTCATGTTAGTCTTTATTTCTGTGATAGTGCTTCCAACGCTGCTCATATAAGAACCTAAGTATTTAAAGGTAACAATTTCTTCTAGTTTCTGTCCATTCACCAATATGTTTACAGGAGTTGTGTTGTCATCTCTTTTCGCCATTATTTTACTTTTCTAGATGATTATCTAGATGATTAACGTAGACAGGTTATTGCTGGCAGGTTGTAGGTACACAAGAAGTAAGTACTTGGCTAGATGATTAACGTAGACAGGTTATTGCTGGCAGGTTGTAGGTACACAAGAAGTAAGTACTTGGCTAGATAATAGGTTCTAGTTTGATCAAATATATTGAGCCGTATTTTCATCTATTTCTCGTAGTTCAAGACCAGCTTGCATCAATTACATTAGCCACATCAAAATAGCATAACTTCAAATCACCATTTTCGAAATTTTTACGAATATTACTCGTAGGTAAGTCTTCAAGTAGATATCAGAGAAAGAGTTTCATGTAAGTCTTCGAGTGGAGGTGAGAGAATACGTTTCAGGTATGTCGTCAAGAAGAGGTAGGAGAAAGTGTTTTAAGGAAAGCCTTCAAGTAGAGATCAGATAATGCGTTTCAGGTAAGTCTTCAAGTAGAGGTCGGAGAAAGCGTTTTATGTGTCTTCAAGGGAATGTCAGAGAATGCGATTACACAACTACTTGGAAGATAACTACACCAAATAAACAATTAGAAGACAGAATTGATACCTTTGAGATGTGGGTATATAGAAGAATAGGGAGAACATCATGGAAAGAGAAGAAAACAAATAAAGAGGTGCTAAAGACACTTAATATGAAGAAAGAACTACTAAGTGAAATAAAGATTAGGCAAATAAAATATTTTGGACACATTAAAAGACATGACACCTTATTGAATACCTTACTTGAGGGTAAAGTCAAAGGGAGGCACGAAGTAGGCAGATATACAAGTGGGAGAGTAACATTACACGATGGACAGGTTACAGTCTAGCAGAGTGCACCACCAAGACGAGAGACAGGGGATGTTGGAGATCCGTTGCAGCTAACCTTCGTTGCGGAGATGGCACTTGATGATGATGATGATGATGGAAGATAACTCTCAAGCAACGAATCATGCGCTGTTTCTTTGTGTGTTTGTGTTTGTTTATTTCGATCTACAGAAAGTATGAGCAATAAATCTTCTGTATCCTTGTGTAATTGTGGTTACACCAGAGCTGGATTTCATACACAGAAGGTACCAACTATCAGCTGTGTGTAAGCTTCTGAACATTACTGCTGAAGCGAAGGTTAAATGCAATGGACCTCCAATATCCTATGTCACATCCCAGCCATGGTAGTGCACTGTGACAGACTGCATCATGTCCATCTTTTAATGTTTCCCTCCCACTTGTATCTCTGCCTACTGCTTGCTCGTCTACCCCTCAATCCTACTTCAAATAAGGCCTTCACTAAGTTGTTGTGTCTTTTAATGTGTTAAAAAATACTTTATTTGTTTCATTTATATTTTCTTTCTTAGTTCGTTTTCATACACAGTATTTGCAGAACCTCTTTGTTTGTTTTTTCTATTAAGTTATATTTATTATTCTTTACTAATATATCTAAAAGCATCGATTCTGTCTTCTAGCGTCCATTATCCATGTTTATGAGCCATACATTAATTTATTACGCCCGTCGCTTTTAGTTTCTCAGAGGTCTGGCACTTATTTCCGTATGCTGTGTCGACCTTGAAGCCGTTGGTAGATTTAAAATATTTCCTCTTGAACTGGGAATAGAACCTTGGATCATCTGATTAGGAAACCAATACGCTAACAAGTGAGCTACTACCGCAACACTACAGAGTAGATGTAACATTGTAGCATGTTATATTTCTTAATTTTAGTGTGTGCCTGCCATTTGTTTGGATGTTAATTATTTCCACGTGTCGGCCGTGTGTTGCCGGGGCCCGAAATGGGGAGCAAAGAATAGCAACACTATTTACCTTCCACGCATGTCATAAAAGGCGACTTAGGAGGTTATGGGATGGAGTTGGCTGCCCCATCCCATATAGGGTCAGTGATCCAATGCCATGCTAAAGTTGGATGTGCCATGCCGAAAGGCGCAGATATCGCAGCAATGCTGTAAATTATAACACAACTCATTCCGTTCTCCGGACTACATCCTGCTAATCTGCAGGAGTTTGAGGACGAACGCAGAAGAAGAAGAAGTTTCCTCGTGTCAGTTAAAATACACTTTAGTCTTTCATGTCCTCTTTTCAAAATCTGCTTCACATCTTCCATTATATTTCATTATGTGTTCAATATGTTGGTACTGATCTACCTATTGTATTATATCTGCATGTATTGTTATGCTCAAAGTTCGTTACTCTTTCACTTTCCTGATTATAATAATCAAAATCAAAGTGGAACCAGTAGTGGAAATCGTTGTTCTTAACTAATTTTGGGTGCTGACAGGAAAATGAGATTAAAAATGTTCATTTGACCATAGCTTTTTAGATATATGCAGTTTTTTACATAACATGGTCTACCTCTGGCTTTATAACTTTTATGTCTATTTGTCATGGACATCTGTGGCATGCTGTCTGTTGGTAATCTTGAATCGTGTAAAAACCACATGATCTATTGTCTATTGATGTGTTTCAATGCTGGTATTGTTTTAGTTATCTGTCTGATGTTATCGTTTCTAATTCTATCTCTTAATGACACTCTGAGTATTCTTCGTAGATATGTTATTTCTACTGTCACTATTTTGCTTTTGTCTTGTGTTGTGATTGTCCAGGTTTGGCACTGGTAGCACAGTGATTGGATAATAATAGTCTTGTAAAATGCAAATTTAATGTCTATGTTCACATTTTTGTTCTTAAACATACGTGTCATCTGTCCTAGGAAACACACACATCTACATACAACAAACAGTAACTGTATGAAACAAACAGTATCTGTATAACAAACAGTATCTGTATGAAACACACAGATCTACATACAACAAACAGTATCTGTATGAAACAAACAGTATATGTATGAAATAAACAACATCTACATACAACACAACGGTATCTGTTGAAACACACACAACTACATACAACAAACAGCATCTGTATTAAACACACACATCTACTTACAACAAACAGCATCTGTATGAAACAAACAGCATCTGTATGAAACAAACAGTATCTACATACAACAAACAGCATATGTATACAACAAACAGCATATGTATACAACAACCAGCATATGTATACACCAAACAGCATATGTATACAACAAACAGCATATGTATACAACAAGCAGCATATGTATACAACAACCAGCATATGTATACAACAAACAGCATATGTATACAACAAACAGCATATGTATACAACAAGCAATACATGTATACAACAAGCAGCATATGTATACAACAAGCAATACATGTATACAACAACCAGCATATGTATACACCAAACAGCATATGTATACAACAAACAGCATATGTATACAACAAGCAGCATATGTATACAACAACCAGCATATGTATACAACAAACAGCATATGTATACAACAAACAGCATATGTATACAACAAGCAATACATGTATACAACAAGCAGCATATGTATACAATCAACAGCATCCATATGCAAAAGATAAGCATCTACTTGCAACAAACAGCATCTGTATGAAATAAAAAGCATTTTCTTTATGCAACATACAGCATCTGTATGCAAAAAACAGCATCTGTATGAAACAAACAGCATCTGTATGAAACAAACAGTATCTACATACAACAAACAGCATATGTATACAACAAAAAGCATATGTATACAACAAACAGCATATGTATACAACAAGCAACACATGTATACAACAAGCAGCATATGTATACAACAAACAGCATATGTATACAATCAACAGCATCCATATGCAAAAGATAAGCATCTACTTGCAACATACAGCATCTGTATGCAACAAACAGCATCTGTATGAAAGAAACAGCATCTTCTTTATGCAACATACAGCATCTGTATGCAAAAACAGCATCTGTATGAAATAAACAGCATCTTCTTTATGCAACAAACAGCATCTGTATGCAACAAACAGCATCTGTATGCAACAAACAGCATCTGTATGCAACATACAGCATCTTTATGCAACAAACAGCATCCGTATGCAACAAACAGCATCCATGCGCAGCGATTTTGGTTTGGGTTAAGGCACGTTTATTGTCGTTTTCACCCATCGCATATGTGCTTAGAGGCCCAAATCTCGGCTCCAGTAAAACTCTCATGATGCTTCTGGTTATTTGTTGATTTAGTTTTATTATTATTTTAAAATTCTGTTTGGTATCCTCTCAGAGACAGGTCGATCCTCACTCCTAATTTGCGCCTGTTTTATATCCATTCTTGTTCATTGACCTAAAAACTCTCCAATATAGAGCTTTGAGAATGTCTGCTCTGAACATAGATTAATCTCCTCTTATGATGGTAGAATGAACGAATTTATTTCGGTCATTTTACCCCAACACCCGTGTGTTACGGACAAGATTAAAGCGAACATTCGCACTTGTAGTAGAACCAGTTCCTATCCCTCTTCAATGAATCCACTAACCGTCTAACTCACATCAACTACGATGATTCTCATATCACAACCGTCTAACTCACATCAACTACAATGACTCTCATATCACAACCATCTAGAGTTGGAAAGATGATGCTGATGGGTGGGCCATGTTGATGTACCTTATCAACACATCCCAGATATAGACACTCACTAACTGATGTTAAATTCATTTTCGCTCTCATTTTGACAACTGGCTATTAAATGTAGCAGGTATAGAACTAGGCAGAGAAGGGACATAGTAAAGAGTTAGTTAATTACTTAGTCGGTGGATTATCATCACTGCAAACTGAACACATAACTCCATAGTTGCTCCAATCTGTCCCTGAGTGTATCCGACATTACACTTCTGCTGACAACATCAGTCTTCTGCTGGGCGACCCCCAATCATCTGCTCCCTACAAAATAAAGAGTGTTTTTTTAAGACCAGCTACAGGAACAATCAGCATGCATAGACATACAGTTGAACATTGAATGTGAGAGTCTGAGCTTTTGTGTGTGTACACAGAGTGTACTGAAGTCAGTTCACAAACAAGTACACATCAGATAAAAACTGTCTAATATTATACGTAGAATATTGAAATTAATAAAGGTCACAACATCTTCTTCTTCATTCGTCCTCAAACTCCTGCAAACTAGCACGGTGTAGTCTAGATGACGGAATGTATTTTGCCATGGTTAACAACTTTGCTGTGATATCTGCGCCTTTCTTCTTAAGACATCCGACTTCAAAGTGACTTCTGGGTCACTTTTACCCTCTGTGGGATGGAACTCAACCTCAAAAACCTTCTTAGTTGCATTCTACAACATGCGCGGCAGGTAACAGTGTTTGCTTCTCTCACGTGTTCCCGTCAATTCACAGGTTGACCGATATGTCAATATACTGTGCACATCAAATACACATGTCGATCGTGTTGAACATGGGGGAACTACATTGTACTATCAACCGAATTCACGAACATGGGCAAGATTTGAGCCGTATATATTAAGTGTTCGGTTGAGAGGTTCATACTACCTATTACCTTAAACACAATGGTAGCATATACTATTCAGGATGTACTTATCAACCGATCATTTCTGGCTGTAGTTATTTTCTTAACAGTATTTATATTCAAGTTGGCTTTCTGAAAGACCCAAATGCGCACTTGTCTACCACGGGATTCGTACCCAACAGTTTGGTTGTCACAGAGCACTCTTTTCCTCGCCGCTACAAAGGAGAATCTTAGATAAGCAAAATATCTAAACAATTAAGGAGAAATTCCTGAAATTCCCACCATCTCTCCTTCTATGACTGCACGACTGGCATGTTTAGTGTCTTTCTATTAAAAGATCCAACATAACATAATCAAAAGCTTTATTTTAATGTAAGGAAATCACCCACTAAGTTTTTATCGACGGGCCTCAGCAGGTTTGACGTACTACGATTTCATTTACTGGATCGAAATCTTCTCTAAAGTTCAGCCAAGTCGGTGATAAGCTTATTGCACCAATTACATTCACTAGTGTTCTGAATAAATAGCTTCTTGCAGAAGTTCTTCTCACAGTAGATCCACTTATGAGACGAACCTAAGGCCAGTTTCTGCTGTCTGGTAACCACATAATTCAGATAGATAGATTCTGGGGCACGTTAAATCATTTATATAAGTCAATGAAAACACATATAGAACTCATGCATTCTTGTGGTTTATATTGTTAAGTGAGTCACTCTGAGAGAAATCAATATCAAAAGAATTTATGATCATGAGAAAACAGTAGACATGTTTGTGCCCACAGCATGTGAATCGAAGGTTTACACGTAACAGTGCAATCTAGCAACAAGTAGCACTGGCAAGATGACACTGAGTAGATAAGTACAACAAAACAAGTAACACGTAGCACCGGCAAGATGACACGGGGTAGGTAAGTACAACAAAACAAGTAACACGTAGCACCGGCAAGATGACACGGGGTAGGTAAGTACAACAAAACAAGTAACACGTAGCACCGGCAAGATGACACGGGGTAGGTAAGTACAACAAAACAAGTAACACGTAGCACCGGCAAGATGACATTAAGTAGGTAGGTATAAAAAACAAGTAACACGTAGCACCGGCAAGATGACATTAAGTAGGTAGGTATAAAAAACAAGTAACACGTAGCACCGGCAAGATGACACTGAGTAGGTAGGTATAAAAAAATAAGTATGGTTTCCTTCTACAGGCCATTTAGAATTATTTAAAAATAAGATGTTAAGCATATTTTTGTTGTCTAAAGACATACTTAGGAATAATGTGGCCAGCATTACGTTGCAGACTTTACTTTCTGGAATATTTGATACCCATCTCTTTAGACTGGATTGAACTAGGAGCATTTGGTGATTTTAGAAATTTTTCCAGTACCACTGGAAATTGAACCTCGGATCACGAGACTAGAAGTTTCTGAACTAACTACTGAGGCACCGAGACCCCAGAGGTTGGGGAGTAAAGTTTTCTTGGCGAGACATTCTCTTTAAATGCGGACCCTAGTTTATCGAAGTAAATTTAAGTAGGAAGCCAGAGGATAATATTTTAAAAATTCTTGAGACTAACGGGAATTGAACCAGTCCGTTCTACGGCACCAAATCGCCTAGCAACAATTGCACACGCGTTTTTCAGTACTTGACTAACCGCATCTCCAAAAAAAGATGCGATTTCATCAAGCCATTCAAATCGTGCACACAAAGTCACCCGAACGGACCAATCGAGACAAGGACTATTACAACAACAACAAACATCCCGTACAGGTATTGAAATACCATCAGTAACAACAAACACATAACATAATATCCGTATTAGTTATACAAGGGCCGATAGGTCTTCTTGTAAACATGGATAACATATATAGACAATACAATTTTGCTTCAAATAATTGTTTATACAAGTAAATTTAAGTAGGAAGCCAGAGGATAATATTTTAAAAATTCTTGAGACTAACGGGAATTGAACCAGTCCGTTCTACGGCACCAAATCGCCTAGCAACAATTGCACACGCGTTTTTCAGTACTTGACTAACCGCATCTCCAAAAAAAGATGCGATTTCATCAGGCATTCAAATCGTGCACACAAAGTCACCCGAACGGACCAATCGAGACAAGGACTATTACAACAACAACAAACATCCCGTACAGGTATTGAAATATCATCAGTAACAACAAACACATAACATAATATCCGTATTAGTTATACAAGGGCCGATAGGTCTTCTTGTAAACATGGATAACATATATAGACAATACAATTTTGCTTCAAATAATTGTTTATACAAGTAAATTTAAGTAGGAAGCCAGAGGATAATATTTTAAAAATTCTTGAGACTAACGGGAATTGAACCAGTCCGTTCTACGGCACCAAATCGCCTAGCAACAATTGCACACGCGACCCTTGTATAACTAATACGGATATTATGTTATGTGTTTGTTGTTACTGAGGATATTTCAATACCTGTACGGGATGTTTGTTGTTGTTGTAATAGTCCTTGTCTCAATTGGTCCGTTCGGGTGACTTTGTGTGCACGATTTGAATGGCTTGATGAAATCGCATCTTTTTTTGGAGATGCGGTTAGTCAAGTACTGAAAAACGCGTGTGCAATTGTTGCTAGGCGATTTGGTGCCGTAGAACGGACTGGTTCAATTCCCGTTAGTCTCAAGAATTTTTATCGAAGTAGTAGGAATGCGTTTGACTATAATAAGGAATAACAAAACTGTAGCGTTTCGTAAAAGAAAATTGAAAAGTTTGTGGGTTGATTTAGATGTTCCATTCCATAAGTAAAAGTTACCAAAAATAGCCAACCACAAACCGGGTGTATCAGACCATAATGCTGGAATATCGCAGACGAGCTGTAAACAATAAAACAGTCTATTCCTTTTCTCTGGGTTATATCCTACTTACCACAAAGATAATCATAATGGACGCATAAGAATAATAATATAATGCTCATGACAGTTGCAAGCTCGGCTAGCTTGTCACTAATGACCTGCTATAGATTCCTTATCAGGAACTTCTCGTGCCATCTTGCAGCATTTCAATGAAAAACCATTTAAGAGGATGACATTTCGAAGACTTTCATTACACTAAGAAAATATATCGTACTTCCCTACTCCTTATTATAAAGTATTGAACCAATAGGAGACTGCAGTCTTATCACTATGATCTGTCATAAACTCCTTCAGTTAGAAGATCGGCTACCTTGTTATTTTAATCAGCAATTAACTAATTCAGTAGGAAGCTGGGCTATCTTGTCATTACAACCTGCCATGAACTCCTTCACTTGGAAGCTCGGCTACCGTGTCATTTTAACCTGCAATTAACTCCTTCATTGGAGGCTCGGCTACCGTGTCATTTTAACCTGCAATTAACTCCTTCAGTTGGAGGCTCGGCTACCGTGTCATCAGCAATTAACTAATTCAGTAGGAAGCTCGGCTACCGTGTCATTTTAACCTGCAATTAACTCCTTCATTGGAGGCTCGGCTACCGTGTCATTTTAACCTGCAATTAACTCCTTCAGTTGGAGGCTCGGCTACCGTGTTATTTTAACCTGCAATTAACTCCTTCATTTGGAAGCTCGACTACCTTGTCACAATAACCTGCCATAAACTCTTTATTATAAAGTATTAAAGAAATATGAGACTGCGGTAAAAATGTAAGCGATAAGGTAAAAAATATATAACTAAAATATAATAACATGATTTTCATACGTTTTACGCCGAGTAAATAGGCGACGTTTCAACAAAAGATCTTGCCTTATGCTATACAGTTTTAATGTAGAATATCATTCAGTCAATGCTTCACTATTCTACTGCAACGTTCTTTTGTTTTGTCATGTTCGTATTGGCTTTGATGTGTCTTCTTAGTATCTAATTTTGCATATTTGTATT